>OX371224.1:174526046-174928546 GCA_947310385.1 Nephrotoma appendiculata | reverse complement strand
AGGGAGCGATGACCGGTACATTGGAGAGATGTTTTTCATCGCCTTCGTTGGGGAGTTACAAAGAGGAATCCCAAGAAATAAGGCTAGCTAGGCTTGGGAAAAAAATTGAGGAACTGGTGGAGTTCGTAAGACCGCGAAATAATGTTCATAGCGAGATAAAAAAGATGATAAGCACTATTAGCACGCTTTATGGCTCAGCTATAGGGAAGATGAGTGTTTCGGAAAAGCAGTGCCAAACTTCGCCGGTCAATAATGACGGTAAGGGGTCGACTACCGAAGATACATCACTTGTGCAGCCCAGTAAGAGGAAGTTGTCCACACCACCTAAGAGTGAAGAAAAAATGCAAACTAAGAGAAGGAATACTAAGGCTGCTCCGCAAGGTCCTCCGCAAGCCATTCGAATGTCGGAGACCCTTAAGAAGCAAAAGACCACAGAATCTATGTCAGATAATGGAAATGTAAACACCGCGAGTTCAAACCAATTGAAGGATGCGACAGTTGGTTCAGAACAAGAATGGCAGAAGGTGAAGGGGAAAAGACGATCACGTCCGCGAAGGAAAAGGGCTCGCCCGGATGCGTTGCTAATAAAGAAGAGTGACGAAATCTCATTTGCCGATCTGCTGCGGAAAGTTAAGGTGGACCCGACGCTAAATACTCTGGGGGAAAGGGTATCAAACATTCGTCAAACCCATAGTGGAGACCTATTGTTGGAGCTACAAACTATAGGAGACCAGCCGAAGACCGCAATATTTCGAGAACAATTAGCGAGAGCAATCGGGGGCAATGCGTCAGTTAAAACTCTGACCCAGGAGACGTTACTAGTGATCAAAGACATGGACGAAGTTACCACGTCTGAAGAGGTAAGAGAGGCTCTGGAAGCACAGTTTCAAGAGGTGAAAGGTGTCTGTATTGTTAAGTCACTCACAAAGGTCTACCGAGGAACGCAGACAGCGGTTGTTAGCCTCCCTAACACTATGGTTGGGAAAGTGCTAGAAGTGGGTAAGGTTAGAATCGGCTGGGTTTCCTGTCGAATCCGGGAAAAAATAGAGCTGACTAGATGCTTTAAATGCCACGGTTATGGGCATCGGTCTTGGAACTGTAGAAGCGAAGCCGATAGATCAAAGCTCTGCAGGAGGTGTGGTGAAGAAGGGCATTTTGCTAAGACATGCCAAAAAGACTCAAAATGCATGCTATGCGACGAAGCGACCAAAGGCTGTAGCAAACACGTAACTGGTAGTGGTAAATGTCCGGTTTACCAGAAAGCGCTGCAAAAAGAACGTTGGAAATGAAAATTATCCAAGTCAATCTTAACCACTGCGAGGCTGCTCAGGACCTGCTGCAGCAATCCATACAGGAAGTGGAAGCGGACATTGTAATTGTGTGTGAGCAATATAGAAACTTCGATAGACGGTGTTGGGTGCCAGATAGATCGAATCGAGCTGCTGTATGGGTTTGTGGTACCTACCCCTTACAGGAAATTGGTGTGAGTACTCTACCCGGGTTTGTCAGAGCCAAAGTGAACGGCGTTCATATTTATAGTTGCTACGCACCTCCTAGTACATCGATTGAAGATTTTAAAACATTCCTCGATCAATTAACGGATGATGCACGGAGCTACAACCCGGTGCTCATAGCCGGGGATTTTAATGCATGGGCCGTAGAGTGGGGAAGTAGAGAAACCAATAGCAGAGGTACCGCATTGTTAGAGGCCTTCGCATCATTACCGGTCGTATTAAGAATACAGGAAATACACCTACTTTCTATAGAGGAAATGCCACTTCAATTGTTGACCTAACGTTTATGAGCCATTGTCTTGCTGTGAGAGGAGTAGCATGGAGAGTGAGTGATCTATATACGCATAGTGACCATCAAGCTATTGTGTATGAACTGGCGGATATTGGACCCCAAAGGACTATAGTTAGACACAGGAAGAGAATAGGATGGAAGTCAGCAGCGTTCGATGAGAACATCTTCCGTCTCATGATGGAGGACCTTATTCTAACTGGTACCGCAAATAACAAAGCCTTCCAGCTTATGAGACATGTCACAAGAGCCTGTGATGCAGCAATGCCAAGAAGAATGGGGGATAATCGTAGAAAACCGGTCTTCTGGTGGAACGATGAGATATCGGAATTGCGTAAAAGGTGCCTGGACGCAAGAAGGCGATACCAGCATGCTAGATATGTCGAAAACTCTCCCCTTCGACAACAGTACTGTAAAGCTCGATCAGAACTCAAACATGCCATTAAATTAAGTAAACGAAAGTGCTTTCGCGAACTGTGCGAGGAGGTCAACCGCGATCCCTGGGGTAGATCCTACCGACTGGTGATGAAAAAATTCAGAAGCAATTACGCCACTGTTTCCACATGTCCGGCAATGCTGTCTGACATAGTAAGTCACCTGTTCCCGCAGCAACCCGATTGTGTATTAGAAGTACTAGGCAATGAGGAGGATGATGTACCACCAGTTACTGAGGAGGAGGTTCTGAAGGCATGTGGCAGAGTGGGTAACAATAAAGCTCCTGGCCCGGATAACATTCCGAATATTGCATTGAAGTCGGCGGTTAAAGCATACCCAAACTTATTCACGGAAATATATACTGCATGCTTAGTTGGGGGGGTGTTTCCTAGTAAATGGAAGGAACAGAGACTGGTATTGTTGCCAAAAGGAGACAAACCACCAGGTGAGCCGTCCTCCTGGCGTCCAATCTGTCTGCTGGATACGGCTGGCAAAATCCTAGAGAGAGTTGTATGTGACCGGTTACAAGAGGCTATAGTTAGAGCAGGAAACCTGGCAGAGCATCAGTATGGCTTTCGAAAGGCGCGCTCAACAGTGGATGCGGTTAAAGAAGTTGTAGATACAGCGCACCAGGCGATATCCGGTTCCCGATGGCGAGGTGGTAATAAAAAATACTGTGCCATAGTCACATTGGACGTGAAAAACGCATTCAACACGGCAAACTGGAGCTGCATATTTAACGCACTTACACGGATGAAGATACCGAAGTACCTGCTGAGACTAGTTTCCAGCTACTTTAGCGAGAGGATCTTAATTTACGATACTAAGGAGGGAAAGAAAACTTACGAGGTGACTGGTGGAGTTCCCCAAGGATCAGTGTTAGGTCCTACACTATGGAATGTGATGTACGATGGTGTTCTTCGACTGCCCATACCAAGTGATGCACGGGTGATTGGATTCGCGGACGACATCGCGATTGTAGTTGTCGCAAAACACAGAGAGGAAATTGTGGAGATTTGTAATAGGACGGTTAGACTTATTCGCCAGTGGTTAACGTCGGCTGGGCTGCAACTAGCATAGCATAAAACAGAAGCTGTTCTTATTACTAGCAGAAAAGTAATGGAGAGCGTCACCTTAGAGATTGGAACCCAACAAATTGTTAGCCAACCATCCATCAGGTACCTAGGGGTAATGATCGATGCCAGGTTGTCATATAAGACACATCTCATTACCTCAAGCGAGCGAGCAAGGAGAGTTAATGCGGCACTAGCACGAATAATGCCTAATACAAGAGGGGCGCGAATGAGCAGCAGAGTTCTCCTCGCCAATGTCGTTACATCGATAATGATGTATGGGGCACCAATTTGGGTCAACTCGTTGGAGAAGGATACCTATAGGCAAAGAGTAGCCTCAGTCCAGAGGCTAAGTGCTCTGAGAGTCTTATGCGCATTTCGGACGGTGTCGGTGGAATGCCCCCAATAGATCTTCTGGCCAAGAAGCGCCAATTCACGTACCTGCGTCGTGGTCAAGGAACAAAAGCAGAGAACCACCGATTAGCACGGGCGGAGACTATAACTGTATGGCAGAGAAGATGGAGTGAGTCGACGAATGGTAGATGGACCTATCGCCTGATCCCTTACATCGAGACGTGGCTAAACAGGCGACACGGCGAGGTGGATTACCATCTTACACAGTTTCTAACGGGTCATGGTTGCTTTAAATCATACCTGTTCAGATTCAAACACGAAGAGTCATCAGATTGCCCTTTATGCATCGGAGTACCAGAAAATGTAGAGCACGTAGTATTCGAGTGTCCACGATTCATTGAGGAGAGAAGCATTATATGTGCACGTGGGGTCCAACTAACACCGGAAAATATACTGGAGTTTATGCTAGCATCTGAAGATGGGTGGAACGCCGTAAGCGGAAGCGTCTCACGGATAATGGGAGAGTTGAGACGCCTCGAAAGAACCAGAAATTCAGTGAGGAGTTAATTCCAGCCGAGCAGCGAAAGCTGAGCCTGCCTCGCGAAGTAATACCTAACGGTAGTTCCACGGGGCCGAACGGCATGGTTTATCGGGGGTGGTGGTTTAGTCGGTAAGAATCCGACACTATCACGTGTTTGAGATATGGGTTCACACGTGAGGCCTATCGAAGGTTCCCCTCCTCCGCCCATAATAAAAAAAAAAAAAAAAAAAAATTCACACATACACATAGATACACATATACACATATATATAGACATATACACACATACATACACACATATATACACATACACACACATACATACATACATGCATACACATACATATACACACACCTACATACACACAAACATACATATATATATATATATATATATATATATATATATATACATATATGTATATATATATCCCTTTAGTGATTTACTAACACAATTGTGCTGGTAGGGCAAAAGTACCATGTCAATCATTTAGTTTTGTATGTTTTTTGAACCAACTTACACATTTGTGAATTCCTTTTTAACTTATTTTCGCCCGAAAAAAAAACTATATCTATACACACAATTGTTCAAATCAAGCGAATCAAGCGGTTTTACTTCAAATCAAGCGAAATTTTTTTATCAACAACGCCATTACATACTATGGTTTTTTACTCACACGTTTGTGTGAGTTGGACTAAAACTGAGCTAATTTTTTTGTTTTCTTGGTTGAAAAAGGGATATATATATATAGATAAACATACATATACATATATACATATACACACATACACACACACATACCTATACATACACATACATACATACACATACATACATACACACATACACATATATACACATACATACATACACACATACATACATACATACATATACGCACATACACACATATATACATATATATACATATAAACACACACATACTTACATACACATAATACTGTGCCATAGTTACATTGGATGTGAAAAACGCATTCAACACGGCAAGCTGGAGCTGCATATTTAACGCGCTTACACGGATGAAGATACCGAAGTACCTGCTGAGACTAGTTTCCAGCTACTTTAGCGAGAGGATCTTGATTTACGATACTAAGGAGGGAAAGAAAACTTACGTGGTGAATGGTGGAGTTCCTCAACGATCAATTTTAGGCCCTACGCTCTGGAATATGATGTACGATGGTGTACTTCGACTGCCCATACCATGATGCTCGGGTGATTGGATTTTCGGTAAATACACATAGATCCACACATACATACATACATACATACATATATACATACACACACATATATACAAACACCAAAACCAATAAAACTAAATAAAGCATCCATACATTTGCATGCAAACATAAATATGTTTGGACACTTATACATATACATATATAAACACCTTTACATATTTAATCGTAATTTTTTATATAACAGAATTTGATACATGTATGAAGTATCAAATTCTTAACCTGCAGCATTCGATAACTATTTGATAAGAATTCTAAAGTATATGAAATAAGATAAAAAAAAAAAAAAAAAAAAAAAAAAAAAAAATAAAATAAAATAAAAAATAATATAAATATTGATTAATAAATAGTACAACTACAGGGTTCGATGTAACAAAG
Source organism: Nephrotoma appendiculata (assembly GCA_947310385.1). Taxonomy (NCBI): domain Eukaryota; kingdom Metazoa; phylum Arthropoda; class Insecta; order Diptera; family Tipulidae; genus Nephrotoma; species Nephrotoma appendiculata. Next base: position 174,922,702 of record OX371224.1, on the reverse strand, counting down.
CATATTCCACCAAACTTATAAGCAGATACAATATTACAGTACTTAACCACCTCACTTCTGAAAGAGTTAATCATTTTATTATCTAACTGATACTACACCACTGATTTAATCAATTACATCATTGAATAGTACCATTTATAACTGGTTACAATATTAAAACTTATATACAATTTAATTAAAATTAAAATTAAAATAAGAAAGTTAGTCAATAAAATTAGAGTTTTATACATAGCCCCAATTTATAATTTAATTAATAATGGAGATACATTATATTTCTGGCGACGGCAATTGTCTATTTAACGCAGTTCTTCATCAGCTGCAATTACACGATCCACGTTTTGATAATTTTACATCAAACCAACTTCGATCTGAAACCGTCGATTATATCTTAAACCCAGACAATCTGGAAGCATTCATCCCCACATTGTTAGATTCCTGTTCAACAATATAAAATAAATTCCACCCGTGACAATGCAAAAAATATATATATAAATATGTACAAATAAATAATTTGTGAATTAAATTATTTTTATTTTCTATTTTAAGACTCTAACGTATCTTTATTCGATAATATCACTGTTGACCGTAGTGAATATGTATTTACAGCAGTGGAAGAGCCACCGCCATCACCATCACCAATACCACCACAACGAAAATAACGTAAATTGGGAAACCCAATAGACCCGATGTTAAAAGAAGTTATGAAAAGTATGGAAGAAAATCGAAGGATGGTAAGGAAATTGCAAACCGCGAATCGTGTTTACTAACAACATTAAAAGAGCATTATAGCTGCGGAGTTGGATTCAATTAATGATATTTTTGAAAACATTTGGTTGAAGGCTAAGCTTTCAGATGGTAAATTTTTAGTTATATGTCTCGTGTATTTGCCTCCAAAGGATTCTAAGTTCGAACACTATGAACGATTTTGCAACAAGCTTGCTGATTTGATTCTTGTTTCATCACCTGAGTCGGAGTTCTTAGTTATAGGTGATTTCAATCTACCAATGATTATTTGGAGCCCTGACTTCTGGGACGTTTTACCAACGACTGGTTATGGTCGGTCTGCTAATTATCTTTTGGAAACCTTATTACTCACAGATTTAAAACAATTCAACCATGTAAAAAATTTTAATGGCAGAATCCTTGACCTAGTGTTCGTAAACCCCAATTGTACTACAATTAGTGTTTTTCCTAGTAATTACCGTTGTCTAAAATAGATAGTCATCATCCGCCATTTATCATTAGAGTTGAAAATTGTATTCTTAAAGTTCTACCTTATCTAGAGCCTACTACACCTAATTTCAAGTTAATTAACTACGCAGTAGCTCAACGAAGGCTCGAGTCACTCAATTGGAATCATATCTTTATGAATTGTAAAATTGACCAAGCTGTGGAAAAATTTTATGAAATTTTGAATTCAGATGCAAGTCTTGCAATTTCTTCTAACCGAACCAAGGTGCGTTCTGGATTTCCTAGATGGTACTCTGCTCGACTTGTTAAACTCATTACTTTAAAAAATAAACATCATAAGCGACACCGTAAATTTAAGGATCCTAATGAGTATATGATATTCTCCAGTTTGCGTAAACAAGTAAAATATGAGATCCATAATTGCTTCTCTAAATATGTAAAGTATGTTGAAACTCACTTAAAGAAAAATCCTAAGCTATTCTGGAATTATTCTAAGACTCTCACAGCTAAATCTGGATACCCGTCGTGTATGAAACTAAATAATGTTATTGGAACTCAATCTGATGTTATAAGCAACTTATTTGCTGATCACTTCGAGTCAGTATATGTATCTAATGATGATAATTGTAGGGCTAATGGCAACCTGACTAATTACATCGAACGTGATTATAATTATTTTGATGAATTAATAACTGAGGATAAAGTTTTGAAAATCATTTCTACTCTTGATATTAATAAGGGTGCGGGTCCTGACAATATATCCAGTTATTTTATTTCTCAACTCAAAGTTCAGTTAGCCAAGCCTCTAACAATTTTGTTTAACTTATCATTAAACTCTGGTGTTTTTCCTGCTGTATGGAAAAGAGCGTATTTAGTACCGGTCCATAAAAAACTTGATGCAAGTGATATAATGAATTATAGACCCATTTCAATTTTAAATATTTTTAGTAAAATTTTTGAGAAACTTGTGCACGAGTTTGTTTTCAATGATGTTAGGCATCTAATTAATAATTCGCAACATGGATTTTTTCCTAAAAGATCGACCACAACAAACCTATTTGATTTCACCAATTATGTTTTTAATGAAGTCGATCTTGGTGGACAAGTGGATTGTGTTTACACTGATTTTGAAAAGGCATTCGATACAGTCTCACATAAAATTTTACTCAGGAAATGTGCTATCATTGGTCTATCTGACAGATTTTTGAATTTTTTAAGATCTTACCTTTCAGAGCGTATACAACAAGTTAAATTTTACGGTTTCCTATCAAAGAGCATCATGGGGTGCCGCAGGGGTCCACTAAATCTGGGGTGCCGCAGGGGTCCACGCTTGGTCCTCTTTTGTTTTTGATTTTTATCAATGATATTCCACCCATTTTATCATGTCAATACTTATTGTATGCAGATGATCTAAAAATCTTTACATCGATTTCTAATTATAATGATTGCTTAGACCTTCAATTAAATTTAAACAAACTTCAAGTATTTTCAAGTTTAAATAAATTAAAACTTAACATTAGAAAATGTGTGGTGATCTCATATACGCGGAAAGTTAATTCAATACAATTTCCCTACAATATTGATGGTATCCTGTTGGAAAAAGTTTCTCAGATAACTGACCTAGGTGTCATATTTGATTCTAAACTTAGATTTGATTTTAAAATAACTGCAGTGTGTGCTAAAGCTCATAAACTTCTTGGATTTATTTTTCGTCGTGGTAAAGAATTTCGTGATGCATCTGTTTTCATTGTTCTTTATCAAAGTATAGTTCGCAGCTGTTTAGTATATTGTAGCCAAATATGGAATCCAAACTATGAAGTTTATAAAACTCAAATTGAACAGGTCCAATGCAAATTTACAAATTTTCTTACGTATAAATGTATTCCTTTCAGTAGCAGTATTAGCTATTGTACTAGAATTAAAATATTCAAATTTCAATCGCTTGAAAACAAAAGGCTCATTCTTGATGAGTTGTTTCTTTATAAGATAGTTAACAGCCATCGTGAGACATCGTCATTGAGTAATATTAATTTTTATGCTCCTGTGGTCGGTATTAGAAACTCTATGTTGTTCCTGCCATCTTTTTCTAGGACTAATCTTGGGTTTTCAAATCCATTAACAAGGTTACAACGTTCGCATAATGAATTTTTTAATATACATGATCTCTTTGTATTTTCTCCGGAGCAGTTCAGATCAACAATCGTAAAAGCATTGAATTAGTTAAGTTTCCGAATTTATTGATGGTCTGATATTGTATTAATTGCTAGTCTATCTTTAATTTTGTACTTCAATACTATAATAGATCACTATGAATGTAATTTACTTATATTAACGATTTCTTTGACTATTTTTGTTTATCATTATTGTTATTATTATTTTATTACTATTAAATATTGTTATTGTTATTTTTATTATTTTTTGTTACTTTCGTTTTTTTTTTGTATGTACTTATAATTGTAATTTATCGACAGCGTGTTATTGGATGTATGACTGTTCGCTGTCTAATTTTGGAATGAATAAAAATAAAAATAAAAAATAAAACATTCGCTCAGACAGTGAGCCTAGATTTCCGTACTTAGCCAATAACAGAACAAACAAAATTTGTTAATGACGTTAGCCATATATACGAAGCAAGAGAAAATTTCTTAAAAGACCATAATGTGATTTAATAAAAATGCAATAATTTTTTTATTTTAAGTTATGTTTATTTAGATTTATAATGAATTCTGAATTTTTTTTGAATTATTATTACTTTTTTAAAAATAAAATAAAAACAAAAAAATTAATTTTTTTATATTATGTGTTAATGTATTGATGTATATTGCCACGGTAGTACATCAGTTTCGGTGAAATATTTTTTAAATTTATCCCTAATTTCTGTAGCATTTCTGCGGGGTTTACTTGAGCCTGTTCGATGTATATCGGTTGCATTCCGATTGTTTCTTCGTTGCGCCATGTTCCAGGCCGATGTTCACAGTCTACTAAATCGACAGATACATATTCCTTAATATTTTTATTTCCTAGCAAATTGTCTAATACAACCGTCGCTTTTATTATAGCCAATACGGTAATTTTACTGGCCAGGATTGGTCTACCTCCACATATATTTGCCATGGGCTCGCCAAAATTCCGAGGGCATTTTCCACCACTCTTCGAGCCCGAGAGAGCCTATAATTATAGGCACTTTTATCTTTAGGGAGGACTGACGCGTTTCTACTCGGATATGGTCGCATCAAATTGGTAAGTAGAGGAAATACCTCGTCTCCAATAAATACAAAGTGATAGTCATGGCTATCCCTAAGACTTTCAAGTGAAGGCAAGTGTAAATCAGCACCACCAGATATAACCTCTCCGCCAAATTTACTATGCCGAAATATCGTACTATGTCCTAATTTCTACCATTGTGAATTTATTATCCGATGAAGGTAGGGTTACCATAAGCAAACAGATTAAATATAGGACATTGAAATTGAAAAAAGAGGACTTTCAAATGAGTAATTTCAAAAAAAGAGGACATTATTCTAGAGTAAAAGTCAAAGTAATCTTTCTTAAAAAGTAGAAATTCAAAACACTAATAATTTTTTTATATTTTATTTCACATAAAAATCAATAGAAAAACCTTTAATTACTCAACGTACGAAATTCAAATTTCAATTTTAATGTAATAAAAATAAATTAAATAAAAAATGTATATCGCTAAACATCAGATACGTCTTTGTATTTTAAGGACGAACAAACCGCGTTAAGTACTTCTTTGTTTTCTTTAATATAATTATAGAAGTCAGGACACTCTAGTTTTAAATTAAATTTTACTAATAATATATTTTTAATAGCGCTGACAGTTAAACGGTTTCTATTATTAGTCCACTGTTGCTCCATCATGCTGAATATCCGCTCCACTGTAGCATTATGTGGAGGAATACAAAAGAAAAATTCACATATTTTCAAAAACTCGGAAATTTGTTCCAAATTTTGAATTGTTGTAAAAAACAATTTCCATTTGTGATGAGCCAATAAAGCATTGAATTCATCATTAGTAGTCACCGTGTCATAAAAATTCAAAATATTCGTGAATTGCGAAATCAATAGAGTATCATCAATTTCTATGCCAATTCGTAATAAAAATTCAAGAGAATTGGTTATTTGCTCCCAAGTCGGTTTTTCGCAAAGATTCATCCATTCAAAAATCTTAAACGGTTCAAAACTTTTCGTCCATTGTTGCAGATAACAGAGGCAATCTTCATAAATCTGTAAAGCTCTAGACTTGAATACAATACATTCGTTGCTCATTTCATCATTAATTCTTAAAATTCTTAACACTACCATCGATAGAAATTTATTCGAAATTCTTTGTTTAAGTTCGTCTTCAACGTTTTTTAAAATACGCATAATTTCTAATAAAGAGTTTTCTTCTTTCTTCATCTGCTCAATTTTTCGATGAAAGATATGTGTTAAAGAATGGAGAAAGAACAAGTTAGCCTCACTTAACGGGTTCTCAAAGAACATTTTTAATACTACGGGTGCTTTGTCAATTGATAAGAAATACGATTTTAAAGAGTCAAACATTTTAATGGTTCATTCTATAGCTGGGAATAATGTTAGCCATCGAGTTTCCGATGAACTTAATAAGAGTTTAAAAACGACTTCTGTAAACGCACAAAAATCTTTGAGACTTTCTGTTCGTACCGTAAAGGTTGAGAAATAGTTGTGCAATTTCGATATAATGGATTCGATATCTGTTGGCGACAAATCTGTTCCATGTCTGATACAGTTATTTAATATATGGGCAGGACATCCAACACCAATTAAATTTGCTAAATTTAAATTTGATTTTAATAACACAAACACATTTCTTTCTCCAGCTCGCTGTATGCCTTCAAAATTCGTGTTGCAGTTGTCTCCACACAAAATGCCACACATTTATTCGTTATCTTGAACTTCTCCAAAGTTTCAATCAAAATATTAGTTATTGTTTGTGCGGTCTCATCGGGGACAGATTTAATCTCAATGAGTTTTTTTACCAGACCTGAGCTGCTACAAAAATAGGTTATAACAATACGGAATATTTTAATAGCCTTATGATTACTTCCATCTGTACTTATTCCTATAAACCGAATTTTATTATGTTTAGTATCGCTTATGAAAGATTTGAGAGACAGTGGAGCTAAAACATTGTTAACAATCGCTTCAGTTTTTGTCCGTGCAGAGGCAAGACGGACAGCGATTTTTGAATCTGCGAATAGATTAGCAAGCAATCTGGTAATGCAATCAGTTGATAGATAGCTCTGTTGATGATGGACTACATGGTAAGCTAGAGTAGCCTCAGCCGCCGAAATTTTATCATCTAATGGGTCGTTTAACCAAAATGTAGACAATGGTTTAGACATTTTAGCCGAACCAATATTTTTTTATGCTTTTCAGATTGGGTATGCTGTAATAAATCTAATCGTCCTTTGATGCCCATAGATATTTTTTTATTATTACAGGTAATGCATTCAACTATACTGTCATTTTCGGTTTTCTTAAACATAGGAAATTCCTTTTGTAGTGTTTCATTGAAAATACATTTTCTCTTTTTCGACGAAGAGCAAGCCATTTCACGTTTTATAATAATTATATTGTTTATAAGTATCCGTATTTGTATTAAATATTTTATTTATTATAATAACTTTAAAACAATTTAACTAGAACATTAAACTAACTATAAATATTTAAATGATGTACAATATACGTACCACAATAACCTCAATTTTGAAATGTAATTATTTTTCTTCTGTCATTTTGTACAGGGTTATCCAATTTCCTTTTTTATTGAGACTTGCCAGATATCATTAGTATGAGGAATTTTTAATTTTGTTTTAAAATAAGTAGGGAAAAATAAAAAAAAAATATTTGAAAGAAAACGTTATACGTATTTGGAAATTTAAAAATTCATCGATAGAAAAAGAGGGCAAAAAGAGGACGGTGCGGAAAAAGAGGACAAAATAATTTTTTAAGTAAAATAGAAAAGAGGACGAAAGTGCAACCGTAAAATAGAGGGCATGTCCTCTAAAAAGAGGACGGATGGTAACCCTAGATGAAGGCTTGTAACTATAGTAAGTCGAACCGGAATTTGAAAATGCCTATAAATAAAAATGCATTGTTCTAATATGTATATACTAACAATAAAAAACTGAAATATAAATCATACATAATTATAAATAAATAAGTTTGTATAGACAATTAAAGTATGTCATTGTAACGATCATTACCGTATGCTTAACGACAATCGTTCGCCTGCACTGATGAATTGTACTTCAACATCAAGCCGTTGGATTGACGGGTCAATAATAGAAAGCAATTCATCGAATACTGACGGTGTTGTTCGATGAAAATTTGCAAATGTTCCAAACGTCCGTCACCTAACCTCATTTCAGCGACAAGGTTTTGATAGAATCCTTGCCGCCGCCTATTACGGCTAGCTGCATTAACACTAAATCGTCTTCTGTTGCGAAGACGTCGATTTTCATTTTCTAATAATAAATTAAAAACACCACTTATAGTATCAATATCTCGCGTTAAAATGCCAATCGCCTCTTGTTTTGACATATACTATACATATTTTTTACGATAAATAAAAGTGTAAGTTTAATTTAAAGGACAGAATGAAACACTTCATTAAATATTTATTTTATTGATAAAATTTAAACACTAGTTGAAACAAGAACAAGAATGAAAATTTTAACAATCAAACTGTCAAAAATATAAATTGGCAAATAATTCGCAATCGAACAGTCGCCTTTAAAAAAATGTAAAATGAATCATTTGTAAAATGCATGACACGTAAAATTGCATTTACATTTCATACATTTTACATTTTATGCATTTTAAATTTGATGCATTTTATATTTCATGCATTTTAAGATGTCTGAAGTTTTTTCATAAGTTAATCCTAATTTTTTTTTTGTTTTAGAATAAACTTAGTGTACACTTTACATGCATACAATTTCCCAAAAACTGTATCCTGGAACACATCCAGGACCCCCTGTCTGAGTGCAAAACTCATGGGCCGATCCATCTTCCATGCAAGTATATAGGCTGACATAGAGCTATGCATTGTGAAGATGGTGATAAAATCGAACCTACAGCCGTATCTCCTCCAATTGGCTGGCAACGGCATAAAAATAAGGACGGAAAAAGTAAACCGTGTCTTCCGTTGGAAGAGCCTTGGCCCCAGAACAGATTGCAGGGATAATAAAAAAAATCGAATAAAATAGTTTGAAATACTTAAGCGATCGATTTTCTAATGAAAATAGCCAAAGTGGAATCTCGAAAATTAAAAAAATAATTGGCCTTTCGCCACTTGTGTAGTGGTGCTTTATGGCTCCTGTTTATTATTCATAAGCTCAAAAATGTAAATACCAAATTTGAGACGTTAAACTGTAACCAGTAGACAATACTGCACATCACAGATAGCTTCAAGATAACATTTAAATGTAATTTAGATTTAGAGGAAAATCTTGGTTTGTGTGTGTGTATGTAGGCAAAATAAGATTATCTGCTTAATTCTGTTTTCGTTTAGAAACGGTGCGTTTTCTTTTAAATTTATTACTATTATTTTTTTATTATTATGCTTATTATTATTAATTTTTAGTAGTATATGTATAAGGATAATTTTTAATATTTAGCTTTAGGTTATGATATACATATTTGAATAATAGAATGCTTTTTGTGTTCAGTTTTGATATTATCAAACCATAAAAGTTTTATGGTTGTTTAAGCAAACTTTTCGTTATTCTTTCTTTTACTTGGTTGGTTTGTTTCTCTGGAATATATGTATATACATATAGTTTATGGTTTATGCTCTTAAGATACCATTATGACAACAAAAGAAGTAACACAAAAATAATAATAAGTACGCAAGATAAAGTATCTCCAATTTAAATATTTGCTGTCCAAATATAAATAAGTTTAGAGCAAGATGAAAATAAGTTCTGAACTAAACCGATTTTCGTTTAGCTTCTAACAAATATAAAGAATTAAATTAAAAATTTTCAGTTTACTGAAGGATGTACGTAGTAGCATGAGACTCGAAAAAATCGTCTTTAATTTATTTACATACTTGCTGTTTGTGTGGGTAATTTGGTTTCCGTTCTTAATTGAGATTATTTATTATATGAAAAGGTAGGTAATGATTTTCTTCAAGTTAATAATTATTTGTATTCTTCTAACGATTATGAGGATTTCGCATACTCATGCATGTTTTTAATGATGTGAATTTCTTTCTGCAGAATATAAAAAATAAAAATTTGGAATTAATGCCAAAACTGTTTTTTATTATTTTTACTTTTTGCTGCCACGAGTCAAGTACATATGTATGATATACTTACGTAATACATATGTACACAAACTCAAACAGTCTAACTATAATTTTTGGAAAAATTTTATGTTATGGTTATGAATTATGAATTACTTATATCGTTATTTCATTACGGCATTTATTTGTACCCGAAATTGATTACAGTTTGAATTGGGTATAATCAGAAATTTTTCTTGGCATAAAATATAACTTGGAGTTGGATTTTAGTAAACTATTTCCTTTATAATAACATGCTATATACGAGATCGTGGTAAAGTTAAGAATATTGTTTATATTATATATTCGGAGAAACGATAAGCTGAATACGATTTAAGACAAGGTTATTTAAAAAAATTGTGTGCTTTATCAATTGGAAATTATTTATTAGTTTTGTATGAAGACTTTAGTTTTTTTTAACTTGGCACTATACGAAAATTATTAAGGCTTGAATATACTTTGTACTGTGTTTTATTTATATAAGATTATTATCATATTATGCAGGTCTAATGAGTTTTAGTGGCCTAAATTAGGTTTATTCCACTTTTACATAATATTGTGTTATTTAGATTATATAGATAATAATATCTGCATTACCTAATTATAACCAGATTTCGGAAAAACTGGAATTTAATGGTTGGTCTTATATCCCTTTAGTGATTTACTAACACAATTTATGATGTATGTAGAGAATACAACTCTTCAAACGTTAGTACCACGAAATGCATGGTCACTAGATAGGTTGATTTCGTCAATCAATTTTATATCTCTTGATTCTTTTTTTAATTGGAGAGTGTAATTATTGTGACCAACACTATACTTTCTTTTACGACAAATATAAATAGAACTCGAATACACCACACTTAATTTCTAAAGTGAAAAATTGAACCTACAGGATTTGTGATAAAAATTGTCTTGTATAATCAATCCTGCATAAATTTAAGAAAACAAACAAAGTCAACCATTGGCTGTGGACCAATTCTAAGGTAAATCTAGGGTAAATGCCATTTTTAACAGTGTATGCGGTAAATTGAAATACCGTACTAAAAAGGTGGGTAAAGCAAAGACACATAAGTAAATGATAATTTGTGACTTTGCTAACATAATAACTCAATAATATGGCGGATTTTCTATATGATTTTTTTCTATATGAACAATGCAATCTCCATTTTTTTTTTTGAAATAGAAACATCTTTATAATGAAATTATTGCATTACAATAAATTTTATTTTAATTTTTTTCATTAATAAAAAAATACACATATTGGCAACCATTAATTGTTTTGAAAATATTCAATTTCATAAAAAAATTTAATATCCGAATATGTATTTTTCGTGAAATTTTTCGCTTCAACTACGTGTTTTATCTACACATCAAACAAGAAAGTGGTAAAAAGCAGCGACATCCACTACACAAATAATACCAAACCTATTTAATTTCATTCATATCGTCTTATTTAAATGAAAATTTTCCCTACATTTCATTAAATGATTTTTGTTTATAACAAATGTCAAATTTTGACATTATTTTATGTACCTACGAACCAGATATTGTATAATCCAATAAACCATTTGGGGCCTTGAAGCCGTAATTACTTAATTTTATTTACTAATGAATTGGTACGGTTTGTTAAGTAAACTGTACTAAAATTTTAATTTACCGTACTAAACGATTTACTCGAGAATTGGTCCGCAGCCATTGTCGAAAGTTTAATCTATAATTTCAAATTATTGCACTTCAAACCCGCCGTGGGGGTACTTTACTGTAAAGTATAATCGGAAGATGATCACTCTGTGATCGAAAACGTTAATTGTGAAAAATAAAATTAATTGAATAGTTAAATTTGCTTTTTTAATTAATTTGGGGTTTCGAGAAGGTTCTACAACAAACATTTAGTTATAATTTCCAAAATTGATAAAGCTCCGATGGAAGCTGCCACTTCTGGTACACAGATGTCCACCACATTTCGCATGGATCTCCCAATTTATGGAAAAATCTTTAAGAAGTCAATCCGCCTGGTCTGAAGAGATTCCGAATTTTGGTGAAATAAAGTTTTTTTTTATCAAAATTTGTCATTTTCCGTAAAATTTAAAATATGGTCGGTCTTAATTTTGTTTGAAATTTAATTAACTGGGATCTCTTAGTTTATGGAAAACGCTAAGTATGAGGTTTCATCCCGATCAAAAAACAGGTTCCTGGCCAAAATCGTCATTTCCGCTAATATTTGGGAAAAATGATTAGAATACGTTACTTCATGACTGTCTTTCTCGTAAATAATAAAGTTGCAAATTTGTGATCGCATAAAACATTATTATTAGTGTCGTTTATATCGTGTCGCAACAAAATACACCGTATCTCCGTGTCGTGGAGATACAGTTGGTCCTTCGAGCTGGATATTAGTGCGGTTAGCCGTATTATAATTTATTGGATACCGCCACGTTGGAATTGCATATTGCTTTTCACCGCTTATACATCGATTTGCTGTTAATCATCATCGTCATTGCTGTTGTTGCGGTGAATTACTGCCTCATAACGGTCTTAACTATCGTATTGTATCTAATTTCGTCGGATAACACCAAGTTGAATGTGTGCATATTTTTCATCGCTCCTCGAAAAAATGTGTATGTTGTTATAACCATTATGAGGATTTAGTGTTAATCCAAGAACCTTGGAGTAACAATAACAGGATCTGTGGCCTCAGAATGAAAGGGTATAAATTATTATACTCAAGCAACTCTGAGAAGATCAGATCGTGTATTTTGACGAAAAATAATTTGAATATTTTTCTTCTTCCACAATTTAGTAGCGGAGACGTTACAGCGGTGAGCGCTGAGGTTGGCTGTGGGAAGCTATGGCTAGCCTCAGCCTATATGGATCGCGAGAAGGAGGTTCCACCGGACAACCTCGGGCAACTGATCCGGGAAGCAGATCAAAGAAGGGTAGGTTATAGCGATGTATGTGTCGTATGTATTTGTTGATTTGCTGAGTGTTGCGGAAGTGAAAGATATAAAGCGGGCGGAGCACTTAGTAAAAATAATAATATTATAAAATAAAAACAAAATTTAATTTAATTTTAAATAATTAATAAAAAACTTTATTTTGATAAATATTTTTAAGGATGCTGGTTGTTGGTGCGGCTGCTGCTTCTCCCAAACTCCAAAACTGAATAAGAAAGAATCAAAATTTTGTATAACTTTTATACAAAAATTTTAAGGCAATCTGGATGCAATAAAAATTGCATTGATCCAGTATTGTTGCGTTTGGTAAACAAGGCAATAAAAACCTGAATTGCATCCACCAAATCTGGTTTCAGCTGGTTACCAATTTGTTTGGATAATAGACGTGCGTACGCCTATGAACATTATTGCAATGATAAATTTACTTTATACTAATTGCCACGCCATCATGTTAATTATGCATTTAATGATTGTGTCATTGGTTATCACAATCATTTAATGGTGATGAGGGGGCATCTACAATAAGATTTTGACAACTACCGTGCCATCGTTTAATTTAAATATTTTGTGTCTTGGTTATCACAAATGATGGCATCTATGATGTAATTGCAATATTGTTCGTTTCAATGTTTTGTAACGATCTTGATTGGCATGCAAATCGGTATGATAATAAAATCTGTTAATTTTGTAATGTGTACAAAATTGTTTTGTTGTATGTACCGGTTTTGCATGGGAAGACTGTTGTTGCATATTCTTTTGGAATATGCTTATTTATACAGAGAATTGTCCGTTAATAAATAATACAGTCTACGGAGAATTGTCCGTTTGTGATTATGTATATTGTGCGGTGTTTCTTGTAGTTGAAGAAACAGGCCGCTACAAGGTGTTGTACTCGGATGTGATGTAAATGCGCATCACACAATCTGGGGAAGCACAGACATCAACGAGAGGGGTGAGTTATTTTTTGATTATTTATTAAATACCAACCTTTTAGTTTGCAATATTGGACGAGAACCAACATTTATTGTTAAAAATCGACAGATGGTTTTAGATGTCACCTTTGTGTCAGAAACGATCTTTCATATGATCAGAGGGTCGAGAGTGGCGAAAGAGCACTCATTCTCTGATCATCGATATGTAATTTATAACCTCGACATTAAACCTGTTACCCGGAAATCCTTCAGGAATCCTAGAAGGATAAACTGGAACAAATATGGAGAGGTGTTGAAGGAACTACTGCCGCTGGAGGTTCCTGGACTTCCGGCGACAGTAGAGGAATTAGATGGCATGGTTCATATTGTCACAAAGGCATGCAATCTTTCATTTAATGCTGCGTGCCCCCTAATAAAGCCTAGGGGTAGGCAGAAACCGATATGGTGGACCAAAGAGTTGGGAACATATCGGAGTGTATGTAGGAGAGCTTTTAATAAAGCTAAGAACACAAGGGAGGTTCGGGATTGGGACTCCTATAAGGAAGACCTCAGAAAGTACAAAAAAGAGTTGAGGAAGGCACAAATAGGGTCTTGGAGACTCTTCTGTTGTAGAATGGAAGAGGTCTCTGAGACTTCTCGCCTTATGAAAATTCTAGCTACTAACCCAACCAGTCCTAGTTATTTAATTAGACCAGACGGGTCATGGACAACTTCAAGTGCGGAATCATTGGAGCTCCTCATCGAGACCCATTGTCCGGGAAGCTTTGAAGACTCGACAGAGCCTGGAGCTAATCGTGTAACACCTTCAATAGAGATGGAGGGCATCGCGGATAAGGAGCGAATCCGTTGGGCGCTGAACGGGTTTAAACCTTATAAATCGGTGGGCCCGGATCGGATTATACCAGCAGAGATCCAGAGAAACTCAGCAGTCATCCTCCCCTGGCTGGAAGGTATCTTCATGGGATGTCTGAAACTGGTATATATTCCTAAAAAATTGACGGAGGTCAGAGTGGTCTTTATCCCGAAATCGGGAAAAAGCTCGCATGCCTATCCAAAGGATCTAAGACCTATAACTCTATCATCCTTTCTGTTGAAAACCTTGGAAAGGTTGGTAGATATAGGTATTCGATCAAAAATTGAGCCCAGGAGTTGGGCAATGTCGCAGCATGCGTACTGTAAGGGAAAGTCGGTGGACACAGCTCTGCACGATCTAGTACGCATGATTGAGAAGTCAATTTACTCGCAAGAGTTCTGTATGGTAGCATTTCTTGACATTGAGGGCGCCTTTAATAATGTTAAAACGGAGGCGATCATGGAAGGATTGCTATTTTTGAACGTGGACTACCCCATATGTAGGTTGATAAATCAGATGCTGTTAAGCAGGATTATTACCTCGAAACTGGGGGAGGCCACCATCAGAAGGCGGGTGTTTAGAGGAACCCCGCAAGGAGGTGTAATGTCCCCCTTTCTTTGGAGTGTTGTGATGAATGGATTGCTCTTGGAACTGGAGGGAGAGGGGATAGGGGTTGTAGCGTATGCGGATGATGTAGCGATAGCTGTCTCAGGCAAATATCTGGATACGATTAGGGATATTATGCAGAATGCACTCCTAATCGTTACGAAATGGGCCAGCAAATGTGGATTAGGGATTAACCCCTCCAAGACAGAGCTGGTACTATTTACTAAGAAATATAAAATTCCAGTAGTTAGTCCTCCTACCGTGAACGGCACTAGACTGGCTTTTGCTGACAGAGCGAGATTTCTGGGCATAATCTTGGACAGTAAGCTAAGCTGGAAACCTAACATTGTAGAAAGGGTGAATAAGGCTAATATAGCCATTTACTCGTGTAAGAACGCCATAGGGAAGAGATGGGGTCTAAAACCAGAGCTGGTACACTGGTTCTATACCGCTGTGGTAAGACCTGTGCTGATGTACGGGGTGGGTGTGTGGTGGCCAGCTCTGGAGAAGGTAACATATAGGAAGATGTTGGAGGTGGTGCAAAGAACGGCCTGCATGATTATAAGTGGGGCGCTTAGGTCAACACCTACACGCGCTTTAGAGGTTATGTTCCACCTTATTCCAATCGAATTTTTTGGTAAGCAGATGGCAGCCAATGTGGCTACAAGGCTCTCGGCTGTCTCTCAGTGGAAGTGTCTTCAGACGGGTCACTCAGCGATAGTTAGATCGCTAGGGGAAGAACTGGCGAATCTAGATTATATTAAACCAACGTTGTTCTTCGATAAAGTTTTCCGGACCATCTGTTCTTCGAGAGAATCCTGGAGGAATGGATCAATACTGGAAAACGAGGCACTGCAATTTTTCACGGACGGTTCTAAGCTAGACGGCAAAGTAGGAGCCGGAGTCTTCTGTGAGAAGCTTAATGTTAATATTTCCGTTCGTCTCCCTGACTACTGCAGCGTGTACCAGGCTGAAGTGGTGGCGATAGGCGAAGTTGGGACATGGTTGAAGCATAACGTGGTATCCGTTAGGGATATCGCTATTTATGTGGACAGTCAGGCGGCGGTCAGATCGCTAGAGGCAGTTTGTCTGAAGTCACGGGTCCAGCGCCGGATTGCCGATCATCTCTTAAGGAGATGAGCGAGTATTTCAGTATCCAGATAATCTGGGTCCCTGGTCACTCGGACATCACGGGAAACTGCAGGGCGGACGAACTAGCTAGGTACGGTACGACTCTCCAGATGCAACCGGAAAGGGCAGGTTTAAAAAAGGCAATCGCCTTGACAAATGAGAGGTGGACCAACACCCTCACGTGCAGAGTAGAAAAACTGGTTTGGCCAAAACTGGACTTGCGGCGCTCCAAAGCACTAGTATCCCTGGGAAAACGAGAGTTAGAATTGGTCGTAGGGATACTGACAGGACACTGCCTTTTTGGGGAACATGCAAGAAGGCTGGGTCTACAGACGAATGACTTCTGTAGAAATTGTTTAGACAAAGAGGAGGAAGAGACGCTAGATCACTTCCTATGCTCGTGTCCGGCACTATCATACAGAAGGCATAAGTATTTAGGTGTGTACGGTATGGACAGCCTTTCGGAACTCGCGGGCTGTGGAATACGAGATATTTTACGCTACATAAGTAGCTCTGGATGGTTTCAGCAGGAGTAAAGGGGAGATAGGATCCTGTGGTATCACAATGGGCCAATACTGGCCTAAGTGTGCGATAGCAGCCACTCTAACCTAACCTAACCTAACCTATAACCATTATCGTTTTTGCCGTTAACTTCAAATTTTTGCCTTGAATTTTGGCACGTGCTTAACATACCTCAACAATAGAAGTCAAAACTACATCGCACGTTCGGTAGATGGTTTTTTTTTTGTGAGTGTTAACCCAATATATTTTCGATGGCGACGGTTGCTGATACTTTAGTGGAATTAAAACACAGTCGCGCTTCCGCTAAGGGCTCTCAAACTACCTTGCAACTAAAAGAACCTTCAAACTAAAAGATCAATTTTCAAAAGCCAGATTTAAAAAAAAACAATAATTCATAAATTTTTTAAAAAATCAGGTGGTCGGGGTTGGGTACGATTCATCAAATTCAAAATTCCTAAAACGAAATTCAAAAACCAAAATTCCAAAAAACAAAATTCCAGAAACCACAATCCCATAAAAACATTTCGAAAAATAAAATTTCAAAAAACCAATTTCCTTTACAAAATGCCAAATTTCAAAATACCAATACATATTCCAAAATTCCAAAAAAATCCAATTTATGTCCATGGAAATATGAAAAGCGGGCGCGCCTTTCAAAACAATTAAAAAAGGAATAATAAAAGGAGCAAAATGAAGATCTCATTGGTGAAAACGAAGAAAAATAAAGACAAGCTGATTATTTATGGTTACGCTCCATCTGGAAAAGATGGGCGAAAATCAAACTTATTGATGATGTTGCGATCAACGGAAAAACCTATTGTGTAAAGCAAGAGCAACCACAATACTAGAAAAAGGAAAACATAAATGAAAAAGGAACCATCAGATCATAATCACGCTCCGGTGGCTTTCGAAAAACATGTTTTTGAGGCAAATCAAACAGTAAAAAGTTTTGCAGAAGTACCAGTGCAATTGTAGATTATATTTGCCTTCAAACGGAGCACAAACACAAAAAATTGGTCGACTGAGGGCCACAACACTAAAAGGCCGAAAAGTTTAAATGAAATTTCCATTCCGGAAACATTAAAGTTTATAGACGAAGATCTTTTTGTACTGTCGGAGAAAGATATTGGAGAGGATAAAAATATTTTGTTAGTGACAAAAACATCTTTGATGTTGCTAGCAGAAGCTGAATGGTGACTCATGGACGGAAGATTCGAGGTTGTACCGTCTATAATGAGACAATTATTCTCGATGCATGGTAAAATTGGCGACCAGATCGTGAGTTCTCTAATTTGTATAATGAGCTCAGAAGCTTACTCGGACATGTTCTATGAACTTTGTGAACTTGCTTGTGATTAAAAAATCTCGCTAAATCCAAAGAGAATTGTGTCAAATTTTGAAAAGGCAAGCGTAGCTGCAGCTAAAACATATTTGCCGTTTGCTGAAAAATGGAAAAAAAGATGCCTTTTCCATTTTGGCCAAATATTAAGGCAAAAAGTACAATCTGAACACCTTCAGGTTAAATTTGGAAACGATGAATCTTTTAACCTGAAAATTCGAATCCAGACGCCAAGCGAATTGCCCAATGGTTACAAACATATCATAAAAGGTGTGTTTATGGATACCAAGGAAGACCCTAATATATTCCAGAGTTCTGGACTGATCGACCAAAAATATATTTTATTAAAAGAACATATTTATACAAGCCCAATTTAGTATATTAAATGTTACCATTGTTGGTTGAGGAATGACCAAGCTCAATTGAGCAGGCCCAATTCCAAAAATTCTAGAATAATTCACATTAAAATGCAAATTATATCCGATAACCCAAATTTAGCCAAGATCGGCGAAAAAAAGATCGAGTTCCTTATAAAAATGGAGATAAAAAAAAAACTTAATATTTTTAAAAAAATCCCGATTTTTGTCGGAATTTTTAAGGTTTTAGCAAAATCTGGATTTTGAAAATCGGGATTATTGAAAGTCGAGATTTTGAAAGTCGGGATTTTTTTAGTTGGGATTTTGATAATTCGGGATTTTGTACCGACGCCAACCCGAACAAAAATAATTTATTACCTATCTGGATAAGGTTGACCTGCCCTACACAAGATTCGTGTAATAATATTTGTCCAACATCTGGTAATAAAATCAACATTAAAATTATTTATTTGAAGCTTTTACCGTGTGAAGCTAATTCCGTGTGAAGTTTGGTAAGGTTAATTTTCCCTCTATAAATCCTTGTAACCTAAATCAAAAATAATTTACTACCCACCTGGATAAGGTTGACCGGCCCTCTATATGACTTCTAGAGGAATATTTGCCCAAACTCTGGTGACCGTAAGGTATAACTAAATTATTAATGGTGGTTAAATTGACGTTTTGGTTTTAACTATGTTTGCCCCTCAGCCTAGGGTATTTAGAGTGCTTCAGCTGTCTCTGTGTACACCTAGGTAACACCAAGGTAGCCGAGTTCTCGTCGCGGGGGGGCGGGTACTGCTTCGGCAGTAGCAAAGTGCTATTACCAAGATCACCAGGATCTTCAACTGAAAATATATTTCAGTACGAGAAGGAAAATGCCGAACTCCGTGAACAACTTAGAGAAATAAAGGAATTTACAACTAAATTGAAAGAAGAATTCACAATTTTAAAGAAAGAGAATGAAGAACTCAAAAAAGCAGTTGAAACACGTGCAGAACTAGGGACGACACCTAGTCCTACAATTGATGATGACATTAATCCATTCCATACGGATGAAGAAGAATTAGAAAGAGAAAGAAATTGGATGTTAAAACGGAGTAAAAGATCAAGTAAGAAAAAGAAAGGTCAACACTCACCAGAAACGGCTTAAACTTTACCATCAACTTCAAAAGAGGTTTCTAATAAGCAGCTAAACCAAAAGAGAAATCACCTCCACCAATAAATGTCGCTGAAGCCAGCTCAACAAAATAAAGCACAGCTATAAAGCCCCACCATCGATTTTTATAGAAGGAGTAACCAACTACTCAGAAATCCAAAGTGTAATGAGTAATGTTACGGAACAAGAGTATAAAATTACTGCTCTGAACAACACTTCAAATCCAAACGCATACAGAAACTTGTCAATGAAGCTGAATACGGAAAAATATCAGTGGTACACGTACGAAAATAAAAACGATCGTCCCATCAAGGTCATGGCAAGAGGGCTACATCCAACCTGTGAAATTAATTCAATAATGGAGGATCTAGAAAATAAAGGATTTAAAATCCTTGATGCCGTGAACATTATTAAAAACGAGAGACGTAGCGGCGAGAACCGACTAGAACCCGTTTCAAAACGAGGCCTTCCTCTGTTCATGCTAGCGTTTGATAAATCCGAGGAAATAGGAAAAAATTTACAATATAACTGGCATACTCAACATGCGAGTAAAGATCGAAGCTGTTAAAAGAGGCAGTAAAAGAATAGTACAATGTAAAAAATGCCAAGGCTATAACCATACGCAACGATATTGCGCGCGCGAACTAAGATGTGTGAAATGTGCTAAAAAGCAACCAATACAAACTTGCAAACTATCTAAAGAAGAACCAGCAAAATGTATAAATTGTTGTGGGCAGCATCCAGCCAGCTACCGAGGATGTGAGGTTGTCAAGCAGCTACAGAAAATGAAAGATCAGGCACGCAAACCCCCTCTAAGTCATCCAAACAAGGATCAAGCAAAAAATGAAGCACCCTTGCGTAGAGAGAATTATACTTACGCTCAGGCCGCTTCAAATTCGAAAGAAAATAAGACGTACGGTACCGAAAATTTCAAAAACACTGTCCAAGCAATTTTAAAGAGCCTCGAGGAACAGAATAAACTAAATAAGTTAATTCTGGATCGACTTAATCAGACATCAAAACTACTCATTAAGACTAGCCATATGGAATGCAAACGGATTAACACAACACCTAGAAGAATTAAAACTATTTTTAAAAATCGAGAAAATTGATATATGCTTAATATCAGGAACACATTTTACCAGCAGCTCCTATGTATCAATCGGGAGGTATACTTGTTACCATACCACACATCCTGCAGAACGAGCAAAAGGAGGGTCAGCTATATTTATTAGGGATAATATCAAACATCATGAAGAATTAAAAATAAAAAAAGAATCCTTGCAAGTAACCACCGTGGCGGTTAAATTTGGTTATCACAACACCTGTAATATATCTGCGATATATTGCCCCCCGGGTTTAACCAAAAGTAAGAAGGCTACATTAACTTGTTCCAGAAATTAGGAAGTAACTTCATTATTGGAGGTGACTTTAATGCAAAAAATACCTACTGGGGTTCAAAATTAACCTATCCAAAAGGCAAAGAATTACTTGCAGCTGCCCTATTCCCTCTGGAAAGCAATAAAAGGGTTAAAACGACCAAAACCGCAGATCCCCCAATCAAAACAAACGATGGGAAATGGGCTAGAAGTGCGAAAGATAAAGCTGACCTGTTTCCTGAACATCTTGAAGAAACATTTTAACCTCCAGGTCGGCAGATCAGTTAAGAAAACACTGCTGATACGCCCAGAATACCTGATTTCAAAGAGATCGGGCCTGTAATATTAAAAGAAATAAAAGCTAAAATTAAGAACATAAAAGCAAAGAAAGCTCCTGGTTACGATCCGATAACAGGGCAAATAATAAAGGAACTGCCTGAAACAGGTACCCATAAATTACTGCACATAATCAATGCGCGTCCTCAGGAAAAAGCATATGCCAATACAGTGAAAAGTAGTAGAAGTAATAATGATTCCGAAACCGGGCAGGCCACCGAATGATAGAAAATCTTACCGGCCAATTTCACTTCTATCAACACTAGCGAAATTGTTTGAGAGACTGTTGCTCAAAAGATTGAAAAGAACCATAGAACAAAGAAACCTTATCCCAGTCGAACAAAGAAACCTTATCAGTTTGGTTTCAGAGAGAAACACTCAACTATTGAGCAGGTTCATAGGCTTACAGATGTCATTGAGAACACATTAGAGAAGAAAAAGGTTTTTCTAGTATCTTCTTAGATGTGGCGCTGGCCTTCGATAAGGTGTGGCACAGAGGTTTACTCTTCAAACTACATAGAGATTTACCAATACAATATTATATGATTTTAAAATCATGCATAGAGAATCGCCTCTTTAGAGTGAAATATGAAGATGAATATTCCGAGCTAAAAAAGATTTCAGCGGGAGTCCCGCAGGGTACTGTTTTGGGACCTATTCTTTACATGCTCTACACCACAGATTTACCTCAATTAAACGATGTTACCGTTGCAACATTTGTTGATGACGACACTGCAGTTCTCTCAGTAGGAGACACTATCGAGGAATCGACAACGAAACTTCAAGAAGCATGTGACAAAATCATAAAATGGACAGAAATGTGGCGTATCGGACTCAATGAATCGAAATCCACGCATGTGAATAAAGAGCACGTTAAAAAGAAAAAAGATGAGCTTAATATCAAATATCGAAAAATGTATTGGCTCTCGGGAAAAATTCGGAATTGTCAACCGAAAATAAATTGCTATTGTATCAACAGGTGCTAAAGCCTGTATGAACTTACGGAATACAGCTCTGGGGCTGTACAAAAAAACCAACACCAAAATAATACAAACTTTTCAAAACAAAGTGCTACGTGGTATAGTTAACGCTCCGTGGTACATTAGGAATGATGACCTTCATAGGGTTCTAAATACCCCGACGGTTCAAGAAGAAATAAAAAAAATTGCAGTAATTCATGGACAACGTATCTATCAACACGTCAATGAAGAGCTTCGTGGTATGTTGGACACTTCACATGCAGTAAGACGATTGCAGATAACGAAACCAATTGATTTAATGGATTAAGGAAACCAGAGCAAAGACAATACTTCAGTAAATAACCTATAAATGGAGCTGGCCAATGGGCCTCTTTTCATTCACAAGTAACTAAATTAAGAAAGAAAAATTACTAGATGAATTGTATTCAGTTGTAATAATTAAAAAAAAATAAAAAAAAAAATTATGTTTGAAGATATTTTTTCCAGTTTTTACCCCAAAAAAATTTCAATTCACCTGTATAGGGCTGATCAAATTTTATTTATTTTAACGAAGATGTTTTATTATTTAGTAGGTTTCTCTGTTGATTTTAATTAGTGTTTAATGATAATAATCGTTTTGGGGTGAAATTTATCTTTAGGCAAATTTTCGGGGTAGTCTTGAACTAACCAATGAAATGTAGTAAATTATATGGTACAGGTTTCATTGAGGCGGGCTACTTTGGTCGGTGTAGGTTTAAATCACTTCGTATTTTGGTGAAATAAATCCAAAGTTTTATTTTTATAATAACTCGTCTTTTCCGGTAAAATTTGCAAAACGATCTGAAAAAAATTTTGTTTGAAATTTAAATTAGAGTATCTTTGACGAAAATGCTTAACTATGAAGTATCATCCTGATCAATCAATTCGTCTGGGCTCTACAAAATCCGAATTATTGTTGAAAAACAGTTTTTTGCTGGATTTGCAGACACACAGAGATTTTTTAAAAAACCACAATTTGATTTCAGCGTTAAACCAAGAAGTAAACCTGCAAAATCTCAAGGTCAACAATTTGTTGATTGCTATACTTTATTTTACTTTATAGTATTAACTATTTAAGTATTAAAAAATATTTATATACTTTATTTTTAAAAGAATGTAATTAGGTGATGGCTGTGAACTAGAAAATGTTAACGTTAATCATTACGTTTCCCAATTCGTTTTTGACACTACTATGCCGCATAGTAAATGCACGCCAAAAAATCGACTAAAAATAATTTTCCAACCCTTACCTATGTTTGACAAACACATTCTACAATTTAAAAAAAAAACTCTTAAATAGAATCCAAAACAGAATGATTTTCCGAGCATGCGCCATAAACGAATTTCCACAAACAGCTGATTGTCAATATTACATTATATCGCAAGCAAAAGAAAAAGTATCATGGAAAATTACCGTCATATCATATTAGAAAATCTTTTTAATAACAATCATATAAAATAATTATCTTGCAAATAATATTATTTAATTTAAATAGTGCATGTAAATATTTAAAAAAAACTAAAAAGAAGTTTCTGTGTAAGTTTTGTGAGTGCGAAAAAGTGTTGCGAAAATATTTACAAAGTGGTTTTTAAAAATTTTCAACACCAAACAAAAATATTTCTTTGTTGTTGGTTACGTCTAAAATGGCAAGATGTGCAAAGAAATTAAATCTTTTCACTTATATTCTAATTTACTATGTTATTGGATAATGAATCGCACAACTATACATACATAAAATTTCGATTCTGAATGGCAACAAATTGTTTTGATTATTTAAAATTTTCCAAAATACGATATGGGTGCTTGTTTTGGAAAATGTCTAGGTGGAAAAAATGGTTTTAGGTAAATATGAGTTTCTAATGAAAAGTGTTTTTGTTAATAAAACTATTAATAATTTATAATTCTAGTTTTAAATTGCATCGAACATCAAACGATGATAATTCAACAGTAAGTTTTATTTAATCGTATATGTAATACAAAGTTTTTCATATTTTTTTATAAATGAAATATTTGTTGTAATAGTTTTCGCTATATTACTATATTACGGTATGGTGTTGTAATGGTCTGGTCATAAAGCATTATTCTAACTATATAGCAAAATAATTTTATGAGTCATCGCGCGAACCGTATTCCAACTATTTTATTATACTATATATAGTTTTGGTGGTTATAAATTTTAATGTTGTTAAAAAGCGTATCATAAAATATTTTTGGTTGTTCGATATACAATTCGAACCAGATTATGTATAATGATTTTCTTTGTGTTCTTTTTCCCAAAAAACACGAAAGCAAAAGGAAAATTGAAAATTAAAGGAAAACAACAACAGTCGTATAATAATACTACATAGTTCATATTTCAACATGCCTCGACTGGAAAATTTTATACATGCTAGTTTTTAATAAGCATATACAGTCAGGCACAAAAGTCTACATACACCACTAAATTTTGCAAAATCGAGATAAATGGGACGGACTAAATATTGTAATATTAATTAAAAAATATATTCAATTCCAAAAAAAATTTTATTATTCGACAAAAACAAATAATTTTCAAAAAATTCATAAAATTTATATCACAAGAGTCTACATACTGTAAATAAAACCAAAAGGGTCATGTTCAGACACACTTAAGAACAAAAATTAATATTTAGTTGGGCCACCATTAGACTCATTAACAGCGCTTAGTCGCTGAACTTACTTTCGTCAATGAAAAGCACTTTGCCCCAACATTCAGTACCTTCATTAACGTATTTTTTTGCAAATCCATGCCTTTTCTGGTTATTTATTAGATTTATAAATGGTTTTTCCTTGGCACTAATCCTCGGATTGGATGCCAATTTTTTAAATATGCTTCGAACAAATCGTGCGTTAAGTTTTTCAGGAAACCCACATCGTTGCTTATTTTAAATAAGTCCTCTGTTATCAAAATTTCGCACTGTTTGTATTGTTGCTCGACTTTTACCAATAATTTTAGATATTTCATTATAACTTTCATTCTGTTCCCGTAGCTTTATCATTAAATTTCCTATTTCGATTGACGCTTCCGTTTGATGCACCATTTTTTAATGCCAAATACGAAAAAGATTTCTCACTCAAGACGAATGCAAAGTTAATACTGAAAGTGTCGATAGATGTGCCTAAGTATTTATATTAAAAAAGATGACGGTACTTTGCAATAATTCGAGAATAAATAGAAACGTGTAACTGTTTGTAAACTTTGTTACAGGCTGGCTACTGCCAACCTGCAGATTATCACTAAGCGCATGCAGAGGCCTCCACGGTGATTTTTGCCGGCTACGTTCTCAGGGAGAAGTGCTAAGGTCGTGGGGTTTGAGGCTTGCATGACGCTCCTGGCTTACACCGTGATCATACAGAAAGTTAAATAAAATAAAACGCAAATAATAAATAATAATAACCCGAATGTTCCGCCGAAATTCGTCGGCCGGAACCTGAGGAACGGACAACTTAACAATTATAAAAGGGAGAGAGGTGCCTTGGTGCGCGCATCCATTCGAACTCAAACAAGGTCGAGCCCTGGTTACGAAATTGGATGCGGGCACCAAGGGACCGCAAACACTATGCCGACACAGAGGGAGTCTCCGCTCCCATCATACTCAACCGAAAATTTAGTAATTCATTTTAGTTTAAGAAAAGGAAACAAAAAAAAAACGAAGAGAAACAACTTCCCCCTCCACCCGTACCACGATAAGAGAACGAGAGAGAGAGAGACCAATGTGTACCGAGCGTGCACCCGCTGTGCGGCGCTCGATTACAAAACGTAAAATTTAATATAATATATAAAAGTATAAAAAAATAAAAAAAATCAAAAGTAAAAATAAAACTAAAAATGGTACCTTAATTACAAATAAAACTGTTGCGGCCTTGCGCAGCCGTCATTGGGCGTCTTCCGCCGTTGCGCTCGAGCGCTTGCCTGGTTGGGCACTATAACAAAAGTAGAGCGTCCTTTCGCCTTCACCGAAAATTAGGCCTTGTTCGGCCGCCAAAAGTTGGGCGTTGCCTCGCCTCCAAAATCCAAAAAAAAAAATATTTGTGTGGCTCCAACTGGCCACCCGTTAGATGCGTTGCGGGGCCTTTCCCCGTTAAATGGCCTTGATAGGCCGCCAAAACGTTGGGCGTTGTCTCGCCTTAATCCTTAAATACAGTAACTGCCGCAAGGTTGTGCGTTGGCTCACGGCAACCCGCGAAATAAATGAGATGGCCTCACCTGGCCCCCCCGCAAAACACCTTAGACGTAGGTTTGCCGGAAAACCCGCATAAATAAAATAGCCTCAACTGGCCACCCGATAAAATAAATGCCAAACTTAGCTTTTGTATAATGTGTGATGGTATAACTTAGTTTTATCATAAAACAAACCGATCAACTGTGCACAGATATAACTAGCCACCTTAATAGTGTTTTAATTTTATTTTTTTTTAAAGCACTCGTCCCGTTTTTAAACCAAATTCACGACAACCGTTTCTTTTTTTTATGCAAACTATATTTTTTCATTGTTTGGTTTGTATGTTATATTTTGATGTAATGTCATCAAACAAAGCAAAAATCGATAAGTAATCAAAAAAAAAATTCACGGAAATTACATTTTATTTTTTCTCTCTTTATTTGATTTATTAATTTGGATAATTAATTACAATTTTTGGGTAATACACTACGTGGTAATACACACCACGTTGTCAAACTCGATACCGACTTTCCGGACAAAATTCCAAAAAAATTTTCTTATTAAACCAAAAAACAATCGAGACTACTTTATAAAACTTGACTCGATTGTCTATCAACAAAAACCAAAACTCGAATGGCGACCACCCAAAAAAAATTCGAGCGTCGCACAACTCATAAAACGTTTTAGAAGAAAATGCATCTCTCTTCTCTGTCTCTCCTCTGTACCAAATTTTCGTTGGTACAAAAGAGAGACAAACAAGAAAAAACATTTTTTTTCAAAACGTTTTACTTTGCACACACTCGATGCGCACTGTTATCTCTCTCTCTCTCCCATTCTTGTTCCGTTGCCAACATAACAGAAGAAAACACACAAGAATCCATCCACCAAGACACCACGTTCACACAGCGAAAAACTCGGACGCAAGAAACCACGTTTAGACAACAAAAACCCGGACGCAAGATACCGTGGAGAATAGAAACAAATTTACAAAAAAAATGTCTTGTTAAGACAACACAGTCGTAACAACTTTTGTGAAATTAATTTTATGAATTTTTCGCATTTTTTGAAAAAAGTAATTGGTTTTCTAATTTTTTTTTTTTTTGTCCAATATTAATTTTTTTATTTAAATATTATTTAATAAATATTACAATAAGTAATAGTTCGTTTCAAATATCTCGATTTGCAAATTTTAGTGGTGTATGTAAACTTTTGTGACTGACTGTATTTTTTTTTCTTATATATTGGTTCTCATCTATTATTTGGGACAACAAAATAGCACGAATTACTAATTATAATACGTACAATAGGCACTGCAATGAACAAGGAACCTCGAAATCTGTTTGTTTGCAGAAAACATTACGCTAACATACAGACCACATATACGAATTCTTATTTAACAGATAATGTTGTCTAATATATCGTCAAATATTTATAGAGAACAAATAAAAGCCTTCATACTTATTTTCATAATCTATTCTTAGAGCAAAAATTTTGGGATTGGTATATTAAACATAATCCGTTGTCTGTATGGTAACAGGTTACAGAAAGTTACGAATATGAATCTTTAGTCCGTAAACGGTTTTGCATTTGTAGCTCATTATAAAGGCAAAACCCTTTACGGACTAAAGTTTAATTTTAATGTCGTTAGTTTAAAGCACCATCCATCATTCTTCTTGTGCTCTTTATTCTAACATCTCTAAATAAAGACGTCTCTCCAAGACAAGATTAAGTACCATTGCACACACAGTTAAGTTTATCGAGAAGGGCCATGATTCTGCAACTCATACCAAAAATTTATACACTGTTAAAATTTAACTTTTCCAATTGTATTTGTTTTTTAGTAAAATTAAAACATTTTCAGAATATTTTTATCTTTTCTCTTAGAGATATTTATACTCATCCCTTTTGGAATCATTGAAAATTTCTTAATGATTTGTGGTGAATATGAGAAAATCTGATGTCAGCTACGGCTTCGCCTTTTCAGCATCCCATCTAAAGGTTTTGTCAAACATGATGATTGAATTCGTTTGGTCGGTAATGTCGCGGCCATCGTCATCTAAATAATACGGACCGAAGATTCCACCGACCCATAAACAGCGTCAAATAGTAGTTTTTTCTGGGTGCATTGGCAGTTCTTGCATTGCCTGTGGCTGCTCATCACATCAAATCCGGCAGTTTTGCGTCTTAACGTACCCATTAAAAAAAACAGATTTTTTCAAGATGTTCTAAGGCCTACTCACCAAAACTTCATCGCTGTGGCAAGTCGTTCGGCATCAGTTGTTGCACAATCTACATTTTATACGCCTTCACACCAAAATCCTTGCATAAAACCTTCGTAGTCGAATAACGCAATCCCAATTACTATGCCCTGCGACGGATGAACGATGTGCTCGAAACAAATTTTTCACTGGACCCGAATTTTGATATTAAAATTCAATAATTTGTAAACGTTGTTCAGGGGTAAGTCTTGACTTTGACAGATGTCGTTAATCACGCGTGATGAATTGTATCTAAAGTGGAAGACTTAAGATAAAATTCAATGTTTTGGTTCTTCATAACTTGGCAAAAATTAAATGAATAACGTCATTTAGTTTAATATACTTTTAATCCTAGGATTATCACACATCCAACAATCGAAATGGTTGGTTAGGTCCTGCTACATAGTTGTTTTTATTTGGTCATTCCTACTTCGCTAAAATTCGTAAAAAGCCCATCTTCCTGTACAATTCGAAGTTTTCAAATCTGGAAAGTTGACCAATACTAATTATTTTATAAATTTAACGATCGGAATCGTTTGGGCTACTGTCATTCATAGATAATTGGTTACTAGTTGTTTTCGTTTGATCATCCCTACGAACACTTCGAATCGTTCAGAAATGATGAGTTTTAAAGAATTTTCACTATAAATCATTAAGTAGAGGTGACCAAACGAAAATAACTATATTTAAAAATCCTCAACGACCGTTGACCAAACGATTCCGATTGTTGGAGGAACTACTCAAAAGAGGCTTTCGACATAGTATGGCACTACGAACTTTTGCTGAAATTTTTGGAAAGTATTCCAACCACGATACTCATCGTCTTTAATCATACTTTACAAAAAGACACTTTCGTGGAAAACAGGAACAAGTCTCAAAAAAATAAAGAGATTAAAGCTTGAGTGCCACAAGGCAGTGTATTCAGTAATATTTTTTGTTTTCAAGCGATATTCCACTAACTGATAACACAACAATAAGTACTTTTGATGATGTACGTGCCGACCAACACAAAAGTATGCCAATTGGCTGTGGCACTCAATATTGTCCCATTGCAACACGCTAACTCAGCAAAATATCTAGGTATGAATCTAATGCTAAACTGCTATGAAATGTGCAGGTCAAGAAAAAATGTGAAGAATTGCAGATCCTATAAGGTGCCACTTCCTATGTATATTCAGATTTCTATGAAAGTTCTCAATGATATCCCAAGTAATGTTAAAAGGTTAAGTATGAAGTTTTATTCCGAACAGTAAGGCCCATTGCACACTTGATCTATGTTTTTTGACCGATGTGAGCTGTGTTTTCATTTTACAGCTTCCTGTTTTGGTTTCCAAAACTCGAATAAACGAAACATTGTATGTAAATCTCAGATCTACCCAATATGTAAAGCAATATATTTAGATATTTTATTTTCGCCTTGGAGATAAATAATTAGCTCACATCGCTCGGAAAATGAGCGATGCGAGCTATGTTTCTACCTTTTCTATTTCGGTTATGAAAAGTAAACCATAGAAGCTGTGATCTCAAAACATAGTTCACTTCGCTTAAAAAACATAGCTCAAGTGTGCAACGGGCATAAATTCGCATGGACTGTAGAGATGCTGAGTTTCGGTGAAACAAAGTTGTTTTATCAAAACTCGTCATATCCGGTAAAATTTAAAAAGCATTATGTGAACAAATTTTGTTTGAAACTTAATTTACAATCTTTTTGTTTTTAGTTTCAGAATATTTGCCATAAACAAGAAAGCTCCTACGGAAGCTGCTGCTTCTGGTGGGTCGATTTCAGCTAGAAATCACTAGGATCACCCAATTTATGGAAAAATCTTAAGTATGAAGTTTTACTCCAATCAGTGATGGATTGACTGTAGAGCAGCACCGATTTAGTATGCACGGCGCGCCATACAGGCTCACATACAGAAATTTTTAAAAAATTGTTTTTATTTATTTCGACGATAAAGCGAATGGTAAATATGCAATTGCATTGGAATTGACGTGGCAATGCCTTATCAGGGGGTTCTGGTAAAATGCGTGATCAATGGTTTATAGTCGACCTAAAGAATGTTTGATTCCGGAATAAGCAGCAAATAATTCTCTTGAATAACTGCTCCAATGGCTTTGTCGGATGCATCCACTATTACTGCAAGCTCGGCTGTAAGTGACAAGTGTGCTAACTTAACAACTTCACTTGTTGTTTTTTGGCGATATCAAATGCAACAATCGCTTTCTTTGTTCAATTGAAAACTCGAGTATCATTTTTGTTGCCGTTAAGATAATTGAAGAGGATTGGTCGCAACCTGAATTCGGTATAAATGCGCCATAGAAATTCAAGATTTCCAAAAATCGTCTAAGCTGTTTAACACTTTCTGGTCTGTTGAGTATATCGTTAACACGCTCAGTGGATGGTTTGATCCCCGCTGGATTGATTTCATGACCCAAAAATTAAATTTGATCCTTCGCGAAATGGCTGAACCTGCGTTGCTTAATCTCTCGAACGCAACTTTTAAATGATGCAAATGTTATGGTATTGAGTATAAAGTAATTAACAAATCATCAAGGTAAGAAAAGCAGAAGTCGACACCGATAAATATTGAATGGATAAATATCTAGATGGTGTTGCGTGTATTTCTTAGACCAAATGTTATTTGAACCAATTCAAATAGCCCGAACGGTGTTGATAATGCGGTTTTTTGAACATGTGCTTCTTCAATCGTAATCTGGTGGTATAGGTGGTATACCCACGAAATCCATTGTATCAAAATCCATTTCTCTAAAATTCACTTTTATCAAAAACCACTTTTGACAAAATCCACCTTTTTCCAGTTTCCATTATCATAAAATCTATATTATTGACAAAATCCATTTATGTTAAAATCCGTTTTAGTCAAAATCCATTTTTCCAAAATCCATAAAAAACCCAACGAATCCATCGTTTTTATTACTTTTGCACGACCGGCGCCGGGCCATTTGAATTTGTGAATATCGAAAAATGATTGTGAAATTGATTGCCACAATTATGTTACTTCTCATGTCTGATATCTGATATAGTGATATCTGATGTCTGATGTCTAATGTCTAGGGCCAATTTTCGTCAAAAAATGGGGATAAAAGTTATGAGATTTACAGTTGTTTTATTTACATACTACACCTAAAACGTTAAATCATATAATTGTTTGATACAAACAGTGGAAAAATTCATATTTACGTCTAGTACGTATGTGAAAGAAAGGTAAAACTCATAAATTTTATTTCCGGATTTTATTTTTTGGACCAAAATTGTCTAATGTCTGTATACGAATTTGTTCGAGAACCGCGACTTGAGAGTTGGGAGTTTATCTGTTGTTTCATCAGCATACTAGATGTTAATGTAAAATTAATTATTATTTGCATCAATCAACAATAATATTAATTTTGTGCATCAAGTAGGTTAGCATGAAACAACAGCAAAACTCCCAACTCTCAAGTCTTAGTTTTCGAACAAAATTTGTACTCTAAGTACAGATGTCTGTGTATGTGTCGGTGTCCGTGTCCGTGTCCGTGTCCGTGTCCGTGTCCATGTCCGTGTCCGTGTCCGTGTCCGTGTCCGTGTCCGTGTCCGTGTCCGTGTCCATGTCCGTGTCCGTGTCCGTGTCCGTGTCCGTGTCCGTGTCCGTGTCCGTGTCCGTGTCCGTGTCCGTGTCCGTGTCCGTGTCCGTGTCCGTGTCCGTGTCCGTGTCCGTGTCCGTGTCCGTGTCCGTGTCCGTGTCCGTGTCCGTGTCCGTGTCCGTGTCCGTGTCCGTGTCCGTGTCCGTGTCCGTGTCCGTGTCCGTGTCCGTGTCCGTGTCCGTGTCCGTGTCCGTGTCCGTGTCCGTGTCCGTGTCCGTGTCCGTGTCCGTGTCCGTGTCCGTGTCCGTGTCCGTGTCCGTGTCCGTGTCCGTGTCCGTGTCCGTGTCCGTGTCCGTGTCCGTGTCCGTGTCCGTGTCCGTGTCCGTGTCCGTGTCCGTGTCCGTGTCCATGTCCGTGTCCGTGTACGTGTCCGTGTCCGTGTCCGCGTCCGTGTCCGTGTTCGTGTCGGAAATGGCGGATGTCGTCAATAATTTATTTTGTAAATAATGGATTGTGACAAAATTGGTTACGGATTTTGACAAGCATTGATTTCTTCAAAAGTGGTTTTATTCTAAAAAGATGGATTTTAACAACAGTGAATTTTGAAATGAAGGATAAAGTGGGGCTCCCGCACTATGCCGATGGTGGAAAACAAAGTACACACTCGTAACTGATGAGTAAAATGCTGGAGGTAAGGCATCGAGTATCTATCTGGAATGGTAATATTATTAAGGGCGTAAAGGGGTAATTACCGTCTGGTCTCCATTGAGCATTCTTCTTCGCGGCCAAATGCAATGAGCAGGACCCACACCTTTTCTAATTTCTCCGTGTATAAACTTGTAGTTTTGAGTGCAATTGGGGGACCTCAAGTTGCAATATAAAAAGTTACGTGATATTTAGCAGCTCTTCCCATGGACATCGAATATTCTGATGTTGATATGCAATTGCTGATACTCGTAATCAGGTTAATTGGTGGACTAAACGGTTGTTTTGGATATCGACCAACAAACCTGAGTGTTTGAGGAAATCTGCTCTTATAATAGCCATCGTTATATCATACTACCTTAAAATGAATGTCTATATACAGTCAGTACGAAAATGATCATACACCCTAATTTTTGAGAAAAATTTACAAAATATAAGGATTATAGAACTTATTTTGCAGTTTTTTCATACACTTTTAGTATGATCCTTGATTTTTTTTAAATAATTTGCATAAATTATGTTTCATAATTATTTTAATATCGAGTTGGTCCTCCTTTATTTTTTATAACCTCTTTCAATTTTCTAGGCTTTGATTC
Source organism: Nephrotoma appendiculata (assembly GCA_947310385.1). Classification (NCBI taxonomy): domain Eukaryota; kingdom Metazoa; phylum Arthropoda; class Insecta; order Diptera; family Tipulidae; genus Nephrotoma; species Nephrotoma appendiculata. The sequence goes on along the minus strand of OX371224.1, from coordinate 174,889,288 downwards.
TACTAACTTCCTGGTAACTTCCGGTGAAATTTTATACCATTTTTCATTATTGTTTCATGCAACGTTTTTTGCTGGTAATCCTGTATTTTCTAATTTGTCGTTCCTTATGATCCCATAAATATTCATTGGAGTTCAGGTCAGCCGATTCGGGTGGCGAATGTAACTGGTTTGAAGCGTTATTCAGAATCCATTCTTTTATAATGTGAACCGTATTTTAAGGATCGTTGTCTTGCTGGAAGATCCATGATGACGCGGGCCGTTATTGTTCCCTGGATGGTTAGAAATGGTCCTTTAGAGTACCATGTATTTCCAGCGATTCAAATTTCCATTTATAAAAACACGTTTTCTTACCCTACCCCTGACATTGAACCCCGTAGCATAACCGAACCACCATCATGTTTTCTCCAAATTTTACTTCTCCCATCGGCTCCAGAAATGTTGAATTTACTTTCATCCGTAAAAACAACCGTCTACCAGAAGTTAAAGCCTTTTGTTTTTAATTTTTCTGCAAATTCAATTCTTTTTTGGAATTAAAATTCGAAATTAATGGCTTCTTGCGTGGCACACGCCCATGATATCCATGTTTCCACAAAACCCTTCTAATGTTTTAAGGGTCGGTAGCTTTATTAACTATCTTCTCTACTTCCGAAGCTAGTTTTGGAGCGCTTGTTTTTTCATTTTCTCTCACCAAATCCAAAATATTTCGCTCGTCCCGATTGGGAAATGTTGGCTTTCGTCTTGTCCGCTGTTCGGTGTCAACCGATTGTGTGACGTTGAGTCTGGATATTATTTAGGCAACTGTAGAATGACTTCGGCCAACTAATTTTCTAATTTCGCGCACAGATTTTCCAGTCCGTTTCCCATTATTTGGCGTTCTTCGTTGGTATAGTTTCCTTTAACAACGGCCGACGCCTCGCAATCGTCGCATTTTAATTTGTATACGCCCCTATTCAATATGAAAGAGGTTATAAATAACGGGTGATTTTTTAAGAGCTTGAGAACTTTTTTTTAAAAAAAACGCATAAAATTTGCAAAATCTCATCGGTTCTTTATTTGAAACGTTAGATTGGTCCATGACATTTACTTTTTGAAGATAATTTCATTTAAATGTTGACCGCGGCTGCGTCTTAGGTGGTCCATTCGGAAAGTCCAATTTTGGGCAACTTTTTCGAGCATTTCGGCCGGAATAGCCCGAATTTCTTCGGAAATGTTGTCTTCCAAAACTGGAATAGTTGCTGGCTTATTTCTGTAGACTTTAGACTTGACGTAGCCCCACAAAAAATAGTCTAAAGGCGTCAAATCGCATGATCTTGGTGGCCAACTTACCGGGCCATTTCTTGAGATGAATTGTTCTCCGAAGTTTTCCCTCAAAATGGCCATAGAATCGCGAGCTGTGTGGCATGTAGCGCCATCTTGTTGAAACCACATGTCAACTAAGTTCAGTTCTTCCATTTTTGGCAACAAAAAGTTTGTTAGCATCGAACGATAGCGATCGCCATTCACCGTAACGTTGCGTCCAACAGCATCTTTGAAAAAATACGGTCCAATGATTCCACCAGCGTACAAACCACACCAAACAGTGCATTTTTCGGGATGCATGGGCAGTTCTTGAACGGCTTCTGATTGCTCTTCACTCCAAATGCGGCAATTTTGCTTATTTACGTAGCCATTCAACCAGAAATGAGCCTCATCGCTGAACAAAATTTGTCGATAAAAAAGCGGATTTTCTGCCAACTTTTCTAGGGCCCATTCACTGAAAATTCGACGTTGTGGCAGATCGTTCGGCTTCAGTTCTTGCAGGAGCTGTATTTTATACGGTTTTACACCAAGATCTTTGCGTAAAATCTTCCATGTCGTCGAATAACACAAACCCAATTGCTGCGAACGGCGACGAATCGACATTTCACGGTCTTCAACAACACTCTCAGAAACAGACGCAATATTCTCTTCTGTACGCACTGTACGCATTCGTGTGGTTGGTTTAATGTCCAATAAAGTAAACTGAGTGCGAAACTTGGTCACAATCGCATTAATTGTTTGCTCACTTGGTCGATTATGTAGACCATAAATCGGACGTAAATCGCGAAACACTTTTCGAACCGAACACTGATTTTTGTAATATAATTCAATTATTTGCAAGCGTTGCTCGTTAGTAAGTCTATTTATTATGAAATGTCAAAGCATACTGAGCATCTTTCTCTTTGACACCTTGTCTGAAATCCCGCGTGATCTGTCAAATACTAATGCATGAAAATCCTAACCACAAAAAAATCACCCTTTATAAAGGAGGACCAAGTCGATATTAAAATAATTATGAAACATAATTTATGCAAATGATTTTAAAAAAATTAACGATCGTACTAAAAGTGTATGATCATTTTCGTTGTAAAAAAAATCCTTGAGTTTTTTTTTTTTTTTTTTTTTATAAACGGTAAATGGATTTTTATTTTATATTTTTGGATTTGTTAATTTGTAAAATTATTTAATTTAATAAAAAACTGCAATAAATTCTATAATCCTTATAATTTGTAAATTTTCTCAAAAATCAAGGTGTATGATCATTTTCGTTACTAACTGTATATTTATGAACCATCTTCGAAAGCCGAGATCTAAATCAATTCATTAGAAAACAAAAGTTCGGACTGTTGATCCGTTGGCTGCAAAAAGCTCAAGATTAATGTCGATATTGTACCTCTCATTATTATTGGCAGGTATCATAGAAATGTTTGCTCCGGTGTCGATTAAAAAATTAGTTTTGGATATGGGATCAACAACTTTGAGGCGACAATTCGATATTTTCCCTCCACAAGTTGCCAAAGTTTATTGTTATTTCAGCATATAAATTGGTAATCCTTTTAGCTAAATCATTTTGATGAATTCATCGTGTAGATTATCCCCGCCGTTGGTTTCGTTCGACTGAGTAACTGTGATTGTTTCATATCACCTAGCTCAAGGCCCTGCAACAACCTAATGATCTGCATTAGTTTGGAATCACACAATTTCTGTAGACTAGCATTTTTAAGATCGGTGTATGGTGTATTGAACTTGGAGTATATGTATAATGACATCACTTACGACATTAATTATTCGGTCGTTTTTTCTTTTTTTTTTTTTTTTTATTAAGAAATCTTTATTTCTGTATAATATTACAACTAATCATATGGATTATCTAGTAATTGTTTTATAAGTTAAGTAGTCCACTCTTGTGGGATGAGACCTAGCAGTTCATCCCAGCTCTGTCAGTCCTTTGATTTAAGCAGCTCAAGGAACCACTAATTCTAAAGGTTTTGTTCTTTTTAGGCGCTTTGGTCCATTGGTGCGATCCAGTAGGTTCCATAGCTCCTCGTTGTCATGCTGCTGCAGTTGCAGTACATGACCCCTTGCAAATTTTTGTATTTCATCGCTGACGTTTTCCATGTTTAAGTCTCGATGGAGATTGTCGTTTCTAATGTACCAAGGAGCATTCACAATGCTACGTAGTACTTTATTTTGAAATGTTTGAATGATCTTCACTGTAGTTTTCCTTGCGCAGCCCCAAAGCTGAATACCATACGTCCAGATAGGTTTTAGGATTTGTTTATATAACAGCAGTTTGTTGTGCGTTGTCAGTTCGGAGTTTCTTCCAATAAGCCAGTGCATTTTTCTGAATTTTAAATTCAGTTCTTTCCTTTTCTTTTTAACATGCGCTTTCCACCTGAGTTTAGAGTCTAGCGTCATGCCGAGGTACTTAGCATTGTCAGAATATGGTATTTGTTGTGAATTCAGTCTAATCGCAATATATTCTAATTTAATATTTGTAAAGTTGATGTGTGTTGATTTCGATTCGTTAAGTGTTATTCTCCATTGTTTTGTCCAGTTATTTATTATATCAACAGCATTTTGAAGTTTTCTCGTGGACTCAACTATACTAGCATCGGTGGTCATAACAGCTGTGTCATCAGCAAACGTTCCTATTCTAGCTTCTTCTATGTTTGGTAGATCATTTATACATAGGAGGTATAAAACGGGACCTAGAACACTGCCTTGTGGAACGCCTGCCAATATTTTCTTCAGTTTAGAGTATTCCTCTTCCTGTCTCACGCGGAAGTAACGGTCGTTGATATAAGACTTTAGCAATTCAGAATGTTGTTTTGGCAAATCTCGTTGGAGCTTAAATTCTAGACCACGGTGCCAAACCTTATCAAATGCTTTCATATTAGGATTCACGAACACATTTCGAAACAAAGCTTTGCTTTATACCTTTTTTTTATACCGAAAGTAGATAAAAACATTTTCTTGCATACTTATGCGTGAAAAGTTTTTATTAATTTTGTATTTCAGCGAAAAGCCTTGGCCCTATTCCTGAATACGATACGAAAACGAAAGTATAAGATTCCTATTCAATTTTAAATAAAAATCGTACGAATCTGATTTAATTCAAATATGAATTTTGTACTTTCGTTTTCGTATCGTATTCAGGAATAGGGTCCCTTGTCTTGAACTAGCTTCATCGGTGGTAGTTGCTGTTTCCGTTTTAATTTCTTGTACTAAACTACAAATGTAAATTTTCTTTTCGTCCCAGGTTAACTTCCTTCGATCGATGTAGCTCACAGCTCCACAATGATCCATAAACTTAGTAAATTTTATGCAAATTTTGTATTGTGCATTTGGACCCAATCTGGTGGCCTTCCTTTTGCGCATCTTGAATTTGCACAATTTTATCATTAGTTGATACTTTTCGAAAACCAAAATACTTTTTCCCGAGCATTCGATTTATTTGTTTCGAATTCATGTTCGGTGAGTCTTCGTTATCATGCTCGGCTGATAAGAAATAGATTCGTTCGGTACATCCAATTCTTCAGAACTGTCAGATAATATATCAGAAGTGCCATCAGGTTGCATGTCATCACATGGTAAGTCAGCGGCCTGTGATTGTGATAGGGAAATATCTGTTCCCAGCGGTATTTCATTTTCATAAATGGAATCTGCATCATTCAAATTAAAGGATTGCAGATCATTTCTGGGCAAATCGTTTGCTGTTGCATCGTATTGTGTTGAATTATCGATAGGGAAAACTGGTTGTGACGATATTATCTGGCAAAACTTCAGGCGGTATAGGAATCACGTCTACAAATATAACAGCTGGGATTATAATATATGTGATTGTTCAGTGGATATCGTTTGATTTAGTAGGCATGCTTGTAACTTTTCCAAAGCTAATTTAACTAAAAGCTTTCCTCGATCTGCCATAATGGTACTTTAAATTTGGGTGAAATTGTTTTATTTTAACTTCGGCACAATTTTGTTTAACTGCATATAGAATAAATAATTTTTAAAATCACTTTCGTTTATCTATTTCATATAACATTCATTAACGTGTATGTACATAGCAAAATTGAATATTGACAATTCATTTTCGTCTAACTACAAATCATTTTTAAATCGAGTTTATTAATTAAAATTTAATAATTTTTAAAAGCAATGTTATATTTTTTAATCAATAGATAATTAACTAATTCAAAAAACACAATTTATAATTAAACATTTCACAATTAAAAAAATATTTAAGCTGAAACTTACCTTACATCTAGCACCAACCAAAAAATACTGAAGATACACGAAAATGCACACACAAAATCGAATAATTATGAATGAAAATTCATTTTCCCGCCTTTTTTGTTGTCAAAAACCCATAAAACCAAATAATTTCTATATGAAATCATTATAAACCCATTTTGACGATTTTTGTGGATACACGGTTATGCATTATTGCCGTCGATGACAAAATGAGATATGGTACATAACGAAATATTTCAAAATACGATATGGTACAGAATGTGCATTGCGAAGCAACGGGAGCGCAATGACCCGCCTTATATAACCCGGTCCTAAACTCCCGCTCCTATCGATTTTTAAATTTTTAAAATATCGCGTTTTGTACCATATCGCGTTTTGTACCATATCGCGTATTGTAACGTATCGCGTTTTGAAATATCGCGTTTTGAATTATCAAAATTCGCGTTTTAAAATATCGCGTTTCAAATGGGACCCAAAAACTATTGGTGCGGCCAAACAACGATGAATCTGCTGACTCATTATAATTTCGAACACATATTTTTCAATATTTATTTTGTTCAACTGTCTAACATTATACTCAATTTTTTTTACCATTTCGGCGATTATATAGGACGATCTAGGCGATCATATAGACATGAATACTAGAATTATTACATAACAATCTAGAATCCTTAACAATAATATGGACAACTAGAATTTATTTTTACAATCTAGTATGTAATTAAAATCCATGTCAATTTGACGTTGAGTTTTGTCAAATTGACGTTGAGTAGCTACAACCCTCTAAACAAAAAATCGAATTCGCAAAATACAATACATATACGAACTAAAAACGAATCATTTTTTTTTTGCTTTCTCTCATTTTAAAGGGATAAAACAAACTTTCCATCAATAATTTAATTTTCGTGACTCGTGCATAGATGCCATATTGTGTATTTATGTTATTAAATTTTTAAGCAAAAGTGTTGCGTTAGTGAATCGCAAAAGTGTCACATTTGCGTATCATTAAAAGTGAACATTATGCGAACGAATACTTCGCTAAAAAATCTAATTATTTTGGGATAGGAACAGCGTAAACGGTTCGTTTTTGAGTTGCAAAATCGATTCGTTTGCGAGCTATTGTTTATGAAGTGTTTTCTTCATTTATGGTTCGTAAACGGTTCACCTTGTTTCAGTGGGAAAAGCGGTTGATTATTAAAAACAGAAAAATTATTTATGTTTTATTTTATATTACTATTTCGAATTGAACTGTCGCTTTTCGTTCATAAATTTGAAAATGTGGTGAAAATTTGGTTTTGACAGCCCTACAAAAGTCTTTGAAGAGTTTTTAATATATTATTTAAGACAATTGTGCCTTCAGAATTTAATGATGATTTCGATTGAAGGAAAAATGTTACACTGAGGGTAAAAATGGTACTCCGACTGCTGTCAAAATATTCGATTGAAAATAAAAAATACCACAAGGGTAATATTTTGCTACACCCAGGGTAATTTTTTCTATTCCAGGTTTTTTGGTCGAGTAAACCATTTTTTGTTGTCATACGCCATTTTTCTATACTTGTCAAAACATATATGTACGTGTTTAATAATCGGAATAATAAATTTAGTACTTCACATCATCATCATCTTTCTCCTCAGATTCATCTGATGAGTAATTTTTGGAACAAATAATTGTCAATCATCGACATGGCATTACGGCAAAGATGAAACAAATATGTATATTGTTTTGACATTTAAAAGCGGTGTAGCTCATTTCTGTTCCATTGATACAAAAGAAGGGTATAAAATGAGGGTACTATTTCTAGAGTGATAAAATATCAATCGAAATTAACATAAGTGTAGTCTTCAAAAAAAAGTCCTCACAAGAAAGTCTTAGCTATGTAAGATGGTTTTAGTAGTCTTATCGTCAGAATCGGGGGGTTAGTACTCAGTTCAAAATGAAACGAAATTTTACCGCGATCTCCAAAAATCTATTTATGTTCGCGTGAAATAGAAATAAAATATTCTTTGGAGAATTTTTATTTTTAACATATAAATTTGTAGACAGACATCGACGAATTTGTTTATTTTACGTGAATACAATTAATTAAACTGATTTTATTTAAAAGTTATAGTTTTATGGTATTTAAAAAATTTGATTGCCACCCTCTAAACAAAAAATGCGATTCGTAAAAACCGTTAAATTTTCGATACATAAACGTAAAACGATATATATTTTTACTATGACACACACACACATTTAAAACTATTTTCCTATAGAAACACAAAAAATGAACACAAAACTTATTATACACCATTGCGTGTTAATCGTTTGAGTATAGATACTGTGAAAAAAGTCACAGGCCATTTTTATTTTTTTTATTTATAAATTTTTAATAAAGTTTTTTTATAACTTTATAAATAATATCTATAGTGTAAATAAAGTAACTTTGCCAAAATGAATTAAATGTGATAAATAACATTATGATGTATTGAAATTTGTATAGACTTATAAGAAAACTTTTCTATTTGAAACTAGTTTCTAAGGCATTTTTTTTAAATTCACTTTAACGTTATTTACGTTGATATATTTATCTAAAATATTAAAAACACATTTAAGACAACTATCACTTTTTTTAATGTAGTACCTTCCTTTGATAATATTCCACCAATAATTATTTATTCTTCTAATCGTAGTAAATACATTACAAACGATACTACAATTTCGATACGCAATTGCATCGTCAATTTCGAAATGTTTTCGGCTAGACAAATATGATACGTAAATGTATCGCAATATACGTAATATTTCCGATACACACTAACACATAGAAAATGCATCGCCAAAAGTCTAATTATCATAGTACGGTGGATTCGTAATTGTATCGATTTTGAATCGCAAAAACGAATCGAAAACGATGTTTTGTAAGAAGAAGTTTCATCGCTTACGTATCGTTTTCGAATCGCAATGTTTAGAGGGCACAAAAAATGTCAAAATTTCACGTGAAAATAATGTACCAAGTACGTGTGTGAACATTACGTACAAAATGAAAACAAGTAGAATTTTTCATTTATAATTTCACTTTGGTAAAATTGTAAGAAGATTTCACTTCAAATTAAAACTGAGTACTAGGCTTAAGAAGTAAAAGGCCACCAGGAGGCCCGTTAAATTTTAAAAATTGCACCGATAGGAATGGTGAAGGTCAGGCTACGACATGTGGTGAGAATGTTACCCAAGACAACTAATGCCATGTTACCTTCATGTTAAAATGTCTTTGGTCATTCGAAAATTCTTATGTTTTCTTTCTCCCAGACAATGGATGGTAGATAAAATCATTGCTGGTTAACGTAATTTGGTTGAATCTGACTTCATTCCTTAAACAAGCAGCCTGCAGTTATAACTGAATATTCTTTGTGATTATTGATTTTAACCAATTATAAAATTATCCTGGCAAACCACATACTTAAATAAAATTTAATATCTTCATTATCCAATTTTAATTTGGTTAAATTTTTGCTAATTCTAGCTTGTCGATGAGAATCAACCCGAAAATGAAAGGTATGCGTGCACTTAACTATTTGGAATTAAATATTCAATCGAACTTTTGTTTTCTTTTTGTATAATAGCAGCCGCTCTTTTATCTTCCGCATCATGAGAACAAAATCAAAGGTGCTATAATTTAATATTATCATAATATAAAACATAAGTATAACCTAATATTAAACAATCTTTTTTTTTGTTCCAGAAACATTCAAAATTTATTGACCGATTTTTGTCCCGTCAAGAAACCAACAATTATTCAAGACTGAATAGAAATAGTACGACAGCACCATCTGATATCCAATTACAATGCCTCGATGTACAGTCGCTGCTTCTCACTACAACGAAAGAAAAATTTTCAATAAATCGACCCGATTTATACACGGGCCTAACAACATCACCTGCCGGTTCATCACTAGATTTGGAATGGGAGCACGAGTATGGCAACGTTCATACACAATCATGGATTGCATTGCCAGAGGATGTCCCCATCAATGAAGTATCAAGCGAGGATGACTGTTCATCAAATCATTCCGAATTGCATAAACAAACGAAACGACATAAAAATTTTCAAATGAAAATGTCTAATTCGAATGGTAATTACGAGAAAGTACGTTTTAGTAATGGGAATGGGCGTAAAGTCCATCGTGCGCCTCATTTAAATTCTAACTCGTCGGTAAATAGTTGGTCCCATATTTCAACGCCGGACTCAATGGAATGGGACGTTGATCCGGAACAGCCCTATAAATCGGAAGATTCACTGGATCACGAAACCAAAGAATTGTTACATGAAATTGAACAATTAAAAAATCGCGTACTCAGTGAAACAGGAATTAATTTAAAATCAAATGATGAAGGAGAAGAAAGTTGACTGTAAGATAATGAGGTTAATCGTATAGTACATGAGAATATTCAAAAATATATATATATATAGTTAAATAGTTTAAAAAAATATATTATGAGAACTAAGTGAACAACGTAGTGATATAAGATATAATTTTAACGAGTTTTTCAACGAACAAAAACAATCTTCCTTTGATGTTAATAATTTAAATAATCAATTAAATTAAAATGAAAAAAGTATATATATTTCATATCTTTACCTCATTAAACCTGTAAGTTAAACAAAAACTATTTTAAACTAAGAACAGATGTCTGTATTTGAAAACTCCTCAAATATTTTCCCTATTTAATACTGAATTGCTCAAAAGATTCCGTATAATTCCATCCATCCGGTTTAATTGTAAAAATTATCTGAAAGTAACCCGTCCTTGTTATCAATCAGGGAGTTTTCAAAATACAAGCTACAAGCTAAGAATCATCTAACCGAAATATGTCCTCAAAGTACCCATATATGTATTAACTGTAATCGTATAAATATATATATTATATATACATAAAACTACACTAAGTTGTAATAAAAAAGTGCCTAGATCGTAAGAAACTAAATTATTTAATTTCATTGATTTTAATTTAATTTAAATTACATATTAAGTTTATACAATTATGACAATAAAGACACTTTGTTTCAAAAAATGCGAAAGATATCAATCAACAGACTCCAATTTTAATTTCCGTAACACTAAATCTACGCGCAACATTTATTTTAAAGTTGAAACAAATCAAATAATAGAAAACATATCGACAACATTATTTTATCTATAATTTTTTAATAATTAGTAGGTGCTAAATTTTACTACAAAACTAAAATAATTTTCAATGGTCTATATTATACTAAATAATTTCTTGTGTATTAATGTAATCCATATAAATTTATCTTGTGTTGACAACAAATAAAATTATTAATAATTAAATCTTTGTAAAACAAATTTATTCTTATAGAATGAATAATTAATTTAATTTATTTATTTGTATAAACAAAACCGGCGAAGGCTCGTCCGAAACGGATGCGGTTTTAAACCGCAGAATACTTTTAAATGGTATATAGGATTTAAAAAAATATTATAATTGTTAATATTTTAAAACAAATTAAAATCAAAATAACTTAATTTAATTATTAATTGTGTAATAAAAAAATGTATGCAATTATATATAATATTAATTAACAAAATGTATATCAAATATTAAATATGAAATTATTTATAATATATAATATGATCAAATTTGATTATCGAAATATTTCATTAGTGTTTTAAATAACTGAGAAGTCGTTCCTGTTTCGTAAGTCGCTATTATATCGATCCTTAATACAAAAATACTGGCTGCACCTATGGTTATAGGGATTAGCGATTTCCCGAATTGTGGTTAAGAACACAAATATATTTATACCAATTCTCATTTTAATACTTTCAGGTACTCCACGGCAATACACAAGCAAACAACTGCACACACCAAACAATAGACGTTTTTTAATTATAAGCTACTCGTATTTCATTTATTGCTTAGTAATTTACAATATTTATTACAAGTTAAAAATGGCGGAATGAATTTGTCTTTTTCGGACTACGCCGTGTGTTAATTTTTAGATCACGCTTTATCCACGTTATACAAAACCGAATAATCTTTCTTTTTTTCTCCCATAACCGATGATCATCTTATGCTCAAAACAGATGGGCAGAATTCTGCTAGCAGAATAATTAGAATACACACGTTTATATGGAATGAAATACATGGATTCTGCTTTGCGAGCAGAATTCTGCTTTGTGTCTCTATTTCTAATTATCCCGGCTGACAACATAAAAAAAATAAGAATCGCAACTATGTTCATGCTATTATTTTCTTTATTTTTGCTTTTTTTTGTTGAAATGTCAAAAATTTATGACATTTCTAAAAATGGAGGAAAAAGTGATAGAGTTTGTGCGGAAACATAAATGTTTATACGACAAAAAAGATGCCAAATATAAAAATGTGTATTGTCGTGATAAATTATTTAACGAACTGGCTGTACAACTAAAAATTCCACGTAAGTAGTTTTAGTATTTTTAGTTTTATTTCGATTTGCCAAAGAGCGGTAAAAAACAACAACAATACCATGTCATTTTTTGATTTTAATCAACTTTTATTGCTGTTTTCTGATAAATCAAATTTAAATCCTAAACGATAAATCCTTATATATAATAATATTTTTTTTTTATTTTTAGTTGAAAAGGTGAAACAGCGTTGGAAAACTTTGAGGGACAAATTTCAACGAGAAATTAAAAAGGCAACTGGAGCATCAGGAAGTGAAGCAACCAGCCCCAAAAAGGAGTGGAAGTGGCTGCAACATTTGATGTTCCTTAAGGATGTGGACAGTGTAAATGAAAGGTAAAACCTAAAAAAAAATTATTCCAAAATATTTGATTTAACCTTTTATCCCTCATTCTATATTTATAGAACCGTGGGTAATTATCCCAAGACTGACGATGGAGAGGAAGATTTTTTCGAAGACTTTGAACTCTTAAGTTACGGGGACACCCAAACTAGTGAATCTTCAGTAGGAACGTCCACGTCTAGAACGCCCACGTCTAGAACGCCGAGTTCAAAAAAATGTAGTAAAGTAGACTCTGCATTAGAGTCGGCCACAAAGGAAATGGTCGAAATGATATCATTAGCTAAGACCACATTTACGTTCCACAGCCGCCGGAATCGCCAGCTCGAATTTTTTTTAAAGGGATCGCTGCCCAAGTGGACATGGCAAATATATCTCCAATGATATTTGCACAGTTACAGGTGGAGGTGCTTAGTGTAGTGACACAAAATTTATACCGAAATGATTAAATAAAATATAATTAAACTGTTTTTATTAAAACCAAAATGTTTTATTTACATATTTTGTGAATTAGGTACATTATTAAGATAATCTTGTAAATGATCTCTCATTGAAAATGTATCCTTTGTTGAGTTAAATCGCGTTGCAAATCTGTATTGTGGCAAAGCGTTGACTTCTTGTTGCCAGCTGCCTTCTACTAGATCCCCTTCATTATTGAAATGGTCGACAAAGTTATTAGGAATATAGTTCGAGGAATCGTGCAGCTTGATGAAATTATGTAGCACTACTGTTGCTCGAACAATTTTCTCGGCGTTCTCTGGAAAAACGTTTAGCGAATTTGTAAGAACACGAAATTTCGCAGTCAAAATGCCAAACGTGTTTTCTATTCTAACTCTAGCTGAGGATAATTTTTTATTAAAAACTTCCTTGTCCTTTGAAAGAAGCCGCCCAGGATATGGTCGCATCAAATTTTTACGTAATGGGAAAGCTGCATCCCCGATGAAATAGCACGGGAATTCCTCATTGGTATTTGGCAATATCATAGTTTTTGGAATATTAATATTGCCATTTAAAATCTGTACGCCAAATGCACTTTTTTGCAGAATTCCACCATCACTTTGGCTACCATATGTTCCGGTATCCACAGCCGAAAACAAATAATTGCTGTCGCAAACAGCCATTAGCACGATACTGTTGTATTTTTTATAGTTTTAATACAACGATCCACCGTATGGTGAGCATTTGATAGCAATATGTTTGCCGTCGATTGCTCCAACTACATTTGGCATTTTTGTGCTTTTATAAAAATCTTCTGCTGTTTTTTGCCACTCCTGCTCTGTAGGAGGTGACAAGTAAATGTCGCGCAATTGCTCCCAAATTACTTCACACACTTCAAATATAATTTCACGGATGGTTAATACACCTATTCTAAACGACCACGCCAACATCTGCCAGGCTGCACCGTGTGCCAAATATCTGAAATTAAATACACATATTTATAATTGACTACACAATGTTTTACATCACTAAATGTTTATTTTAAAAATATATACTTACACTAATGTTATCACCAATCGGCATTCTGGATCAATCGAATTTCAAACCACATTTTCTTTTTTTAAGTATGGGTTTAACAAATTATTTAAAAATTCAAATTGTGGTATGCCCATACGCGTCGCTTTTCGAAACTGCTCATCATCTTTTTCTTTAACCACAAGAAAATTTTTAGAAAAAAGCCGTGTAGCTCCCTTTCATTCTCCGTAAAAATAAACCGGGTCCACATTCGCCTATTTTTATTTTTATGCTTCTCACACAACTTTACAACGTTTAAGTATGCACAGTAGCACAAATAAATCATTAGCATTTTATTAAAATAATCAAATTTAATTAATGAATTCATTTAAAAAAAAAAAAAAATCTCTTACAAAACACAACTAAACACTTTGACAAATCAAAATAGAAATAAAAAAAAATTCTGCTTGTCAAAAAAATCTGTTCATGTGTTTCACCTGAAATTCTGCTGGCAGCGCTGCTAGCAGAAATTCTGCCCATCTGTTTTGAGCATTAACCGCAAAGAAAAATGAGTAAATCGTTGAGTTGCCCGATGTGTACCTGCCCTACGCACCACACATCTAACGAAGATTTACTTCGTAGAATCCGTTTACTTGGTTTGTTATTTCTTTAAAATTTCATTTATTTTTCACTTCAAGCTTTCCTATTAAAGCAGAATTAATTTCCATTTGGTTGAAAAAAACAATCGGCAAAATACTTTTCCCTTAAAAAGGGAAGCGTAAATCGCTGTGATACTAGCGGAAAATTTCCCACGTCGCTTTTCGTATGTTTAGTCACTTTGGATCTTTGACAGTTCAAACAATTCCATGCCATCCTGAGTACATCACTATTTACTGATGTCCAAATGAATTTTTGAGCGACCTTGAGCCGTTGCGGCAATTCTCGGGTGCGCCATCTTGTGAATGGAGTCAAACACTACAACTCGAAACACTTCGGGGATGTACGGCCGATTAACTCCCGTATAGGTTTCGCAGACAATATATTTGTTTGAACTGGGTAACGGAATCTTCTGGAATATCAAATGGGTACTTTTTACCATCAATTTCTCATCGTTTTGCTGTGCATCAGCAATTTGCTCGTAATCTACTGTCGGTAGTACAGAGATTTCATCAATGTGTGATAGTGTGTCGGCTACAAGATTTTCTGCTACGAATACGTGTCGTATATCGGTGATAAATTGCCCTATAAAATCTAGATGCCTAAATTGTCTCGGAGAAGCCTTGGCAGGGTTCTGCATGAAGGCGAACACCAACGGCTTATGATCTGTAAATAGGGTGAATACCCTTCCCTCGAGTAGATGCCTAAAATGCTTAATAGCTGTATACGCCGCCAATAATTCCCGGTCGTAGGCACTGTACCGACGTTGTGTTTCACTCAGCCTAACTGAAAAAAAAACTCAGCGGCTGCCAAGTCTCTGCGACTTTTTATTGAACAACGGCACCGAGCGCGACATCAGACGCGTCAACCATAACTACAAGCTCAGCGTCCTGTACCGGATGTACTAGAAGAGTTGCCTCCACCAACTGTTTTTACTGGTTCTAAAGGCCTCAATAGCTTCATTTGTCCACACAATAGCTCTTTTGTAATTCTTCCTGCTACCTCTAAGATAATTATTTCGTACAGCCTGGTTACTCGCTGCATGCGGAATGAATCGCTTGTAAAAGTTTAACATACCCAGGAAACGTCTGACCTGTTTAATCGTTTCCGGTTGTTTATAATTTAATATAGCGTCAACTCTCTCTCGAACAGGTCGGATACCTTGCGCGGTTATGGTATGTCCCTAAAATTCCACTTCGCTTTTTGCAAATTTACATTTCTCGACCTTGATAACGAGTCCTGCTTCCTTCAATCGTTGGAGCATAACCCTCAAATGGTCCAGATGCTCTTCCTGCGTACGTGATGCGACTAAAAGGTCATCGATGTATACGAAACAGAAGTCCAATCCCCTGACGATGGAGTGCATGAAGCGCTGGAACGACTGCGCAGCATTCCGTAAGCTAAACGTCATCCTCGTAAACTCGAAGAGTCCGAATGTAGTGGTAATCGCTGTCTTGGCTACATCATTTGTCTCAATTGGTATTTGATGGTACGCCCTGACTAAATCCATTGTGGTGAACACTGTACACCCAACCAATTGAAATTCAAAATCTTGCAAATGAGGAATTGGATACTGATCGGGTTGTGTTATGTTATTAAGGGCCCGATAGTCTCCGCACGGCCTCCACTCCCCATTTTTCTTTGCAACCAAGTGGAGTGGAGTTGACCATAGGCTATTAGAAGGTCGGCAAATTCCTTGTGACTGCATAAACTCAAACTCTTTCTATGCAATGATCGCTTCTCGGGAGAGAGACGTCTCGTCTTAGCGTAAACGGGTGGGCCCCGGGTTTCGATGGTATTCGTTACTGTATGTTTGATTTGAGTCGGGTCAGTCGCATTTGCTTGCGTGATTTCTTTAAACTCGACTAGCAGAGAAATAATCTCGGAACCCATTGAATGATAGTCAATAGTAGTTAGTGTACTGACTGATATGTTTGAAATTTTGTCAATCGCGGAAATCGATGTCAGTGGATCCAGTAGCCGTTTGTGTTTGATGTCCACCAGTAAACCATATTTTTAAAGGAAATCAGCTCCAATTATAGGAATCGTTACATCGGCAACAATAAATATAAAATTCCTGGTATAGTCATGAGCGTAGACGGGGCGCACATAAAAATTGCTAAACCAGTTGATAATCATCATCTATATTACAACCGTAAAGGATACTATAGTCTAAATGGCATGGTAGTAAGTTGATTGTTAATTGTAACATTTAAATTTCATTGTATTTAAAAATGTATGTATAATAAGATATGTTATAACATTAACGTTAAGATATGCGACCATAAACTATGGATTCGGTTCGTGGATGCTACCTATCCGGAGGTCATCCATGATTCCTTCATTTGGGGAAATGGTGATTCCGCACCATATGGTAAGGATGTCACCTACAAATTCATTTTTTGTACTAAACCTTGACTTTTTATTTGACGGGGGATACCCATTACTGCCATGGCTTATTACGCCATATAAAAAAGCGGGAGTGAACAGCCCAAAAAGTCGGTTCATCAAAAGTTACAGTTCTGCCCGAAACATAGTAGAACGTACAATATGCGTGTGGAAATATTGGTGTCGTTGTCTTCTTGGAGTAGCCAGGCATCTTCATTATTCGCCTGAAAAATCAATAAAAATTAGAAACGTCGCAGCTGCTCTTCGTAATATCCAGTTACATTTTAAAGTTGACGATTATAATGATATGAGTCCCACTGCTGCAAGAAGTCGAATAGCAAACAAATTACAATTATGCCAATTATCACAAGATAAATTTATAGCTTTCGAACAAAATGTCTTCATGACTATTATCACAAATTCCTCTAATGTCAATTTTTTAAGGTGGATTTATATTTTTATTTAGTTTTTTAAAGTTTAAAGAAATTCATCTATATTTGTTTTTAAAAGATTTGTAGGACTTTTTTAGACTACTAAACACTAAACCCACAATTGTGTTAGTTTTACTTCAAATCAAGTGAAATTTTTTTATCAAAAACGTCATTACATACTATGGTTTTTTACTCACAGTTTGTGTGATTTGGACTTAAATTAAGCTATTTTTTTTGGTTGATAAATGGATATAATGAGAACCTCTTCAAGTTCTTTCTTGGCAAAAATCGAACGACCATCCCAGAATTGAATTTTTACCGTTTTGGTCGTTGCAACCTGATGAGTAGACCAAACATTTTTTTTTTTCAGTACAAAACCAAACTGCCAAGAAAGAACTTGAGCAGGTTCTCATTATACATGTGACGCTGTGGGCTAAAATTGGGGTGGGGATAATTAACTTTCTACTTTTTTTGTAGTAGATATGTTATGAGTAGGTGACTTCTTTGTTTTCTGGCTTGAGCAGTCGTAAACATTGTGGGAATGTCAGTTTACTTATAAGTAATATTTTATCTAAAAAAAGGCCGAAAAATCTTTAAAAAATAAAATTAAAATTTATATTTTATTCGGTCATGCAACTTCCTATAAAACAATAAACCATCTTCCAATCCACCTTTTATTGGTGGCCCCAGTGAATTTAGATCGTCTCTCAATTTTTGCCAGAACTCTAACACAAGACAACTTCTGGACCTTCTTTGTTTAAGTTTTTATTTGAGTGTGCCTCCATCATTATCACCATCTTACCAAATTTTGTTATTCTCCATTAAGAAAAAATTTGGTCCACCGAAATATCCAACCTAAAATCACTTGATCGAATGAAATACGCATTAAATTTGATGCGGATTTAGAATAACATTTATTGCAAAGAGTGTGTTTCACCGCTTCGGTCGCAAAGAGGTCAGCATGCTTGCATTATCCGAAATGAAAATATGATTATGAAACCTCATTTGAGGCGGTCAAACCTCTTGATGAGATATAGTGCCAGAGAGAGAGAGAGAGAGAGAGAGAGAGAGAAAGAGTGAGAGAGAAGAGAGAGAGAGTGTGTTTCACTCGCGGATTCTATAATACACTCGTGGATAAAATTAACGCCAATTTTTTTTTTTTATAATAATTTTTTATAATTTTTTATGTTATAAGGTGTCGAACTTTTTTTTTTAATTTTTAAAAGCGGCTTATAAATAGTTAAATTAGCTTTATTACAAATTAATTTGATTAATTTAGTAATGAGTTTACTTTCGCCCCCCCTTCCCCCTCCCTTGCGCTTATTACAGCTCTCATCCTTCTGGGCATACTAAGTAGAATACTTTGTATCATTTCTTACGGAATGAGATTCCACTCTTCTGGCGCTTCAACACTCAGCTCTGCTATCGAACCTGGTGCGGGATTTCAAGCTCTAATACGGCGTTTTACAATGTTCCATACGTGTTCGATTGAACTCATTGGTGATGTTGATATATCGTTGCAGTTATACGTGGGCTGGAGCGTTATCATGCATTAGCACACAACTGTCATAACCTATATGAAATCAACATAGGTCAAAACGTGATCGCTAAGAATGTTGCGAACATACCAGTCCTCATTCATCCTCAAACCAATCTCCACCAGCTTCGTACGGCCCTCCCAACTGATTCCACCCCAAAACATTATTAAACCTCCCTTTACGTTTTGCACTGTTACATGGTGTGTCGCGTTCTTCAACTCTTCTGTATACAAGATGACGTTCATCTAGTTTCCATAATTGGATTCTGGTCTCATCTGAAAAGAGAACATCGTCCCATTGAGTTCCCTAGTTTGCATGATTATGAGCAAATTCTACACGGCCAGATTTGTGATGAGAAAGAAGCCGTGGAACTTTTACTGGCCATTTTAAAGTTAGGTTCACTTCTTTTAATCTTCGTCTAATAGTTCTGGCACTAATATTCACTTGACGGGCAATAATCAACTCATTTTGTCCTGCTCGATTGTACACCTTTTACGTCCTTGTCCGAACTTTCTTTTATATCCTCCGGTCTCTGGATAACGCTTACGTATTCGTCAAAACGAAGACTGGTTCATTCCTAATTTTCGTGCGATTTGTCCTTGAGTATAATCTTCCTGATACAATGTGGCGACTTTAACCGCTTCCATCTCAAGAAAGGATGTCATATTACAATGGGTCTTATATTAGGTATTTGCTTTAGAACACATTTACAAGAACTAGTGGTCCTGCATTTACAAATAATTGATATGCAATGGTACAAAAGCCGATCGTTGCATTGAATTTCAAACAACATGCACTCTCTCAGGCATTTTTGAGAAATATAATTGATTGGCTTCTAGTAGACTTTATTCAAAGTGGTTTCTGATAAAAATTAAAAATGTAATATCATTTGACACTAGTAGTATTAAAATTACCAGCGGGATTTTTTTATTACAAAAATAAAAGATGTGCGTTAATTTTGTCCACGAGTGTATATATTTTTCGAACTACATTACCGTCATCTGTTCGCTTTTGATCCGGCGTTTTCGATAATAAGAAAAACGTCAAAATCGAATGATTTTCCTGCCGCGTGAATCCGGTGAGTTGCATAATCGACGCTATATCTAGATCACCACCTACACAGAAGACTCGGCAGATGACAAGGAACTTGCAAGGGAAATTAATTGGATACACAATAAAAGAAGAAAACTAGAAAAAGCAAAGAGCAGAACTCTCGCCAAAAGTTGAAGAACATTCGCAAGCAAAAGTTAAAGAAACTACCGAACCAGTATCTATCTGTACCTTAACCCCACCAGCAACAAGAACAACGTTATTTTGCAATGAAGACAAATGCGCCACTGCCTAAAAATGTGATAGGCATTACCAAGTTGGCAAATATCTGAGCTTTCATGAAATCGGTTCCGACGAACGACTATAGAGTAGTGGAACTAAATAATAAGGTTTGAAAAATAAATATAAAAGATCCCGATGCATATAGAGCTTTAGCTATAAAGCTCACTAAAGAAGGTAAAGAGCGGTTTATCGTCCAAGATAAAATTACAGTTTTGAAACAGAAATTATGATGGTTAAAACCATAAATTTTATTCTGGCGATAAACCACCATATTAGAAGAGTGACATACATAAAATACCAGATCCAGTGAAGGACTATCATCTGACCACTCACCTCTGAGTACAATGATATTATTAAAGATAACTTGCCTAAATTAACAAACAATAAAATCAAATGGGATATATTCAAGAAGCAGCTGGAAGATGAACTAGAAGCATTCAATAATACTAGCCTACAAGCAGATTGGGAAAGTTAAAAAAAACACCAATTCTTTTGAGGTCAAAAAATTAGTTAGACAGAAATGGAAAGCTTGTAAAGTCTGACAGCAGACTTCCATTAAAAATGACGACGGATCCTGGCCTAAAAGTGGACGAGTGGAAGAGATTGGGAAAATTGTGAAAGCTATTTTCGAGAAAGGTTTATTAAAGTACGTATTACGGTGTATTAAAAGAGAAACATGCTCTTATCCATCTTAAGTCATTTTGAGTAAAATGGCAATATCTTCCCATTTTTAAATTACAAGAAAATCTATAGGTTTTATTTATTTTAATAATTAAGAACTGTAAATTAAAGATTAAAAATTATGCTTCAGATATTTTAATTTAATGAATTCCGAGAAAAAATCTAATTAAAAATGGATAAGGATGCTTTTGCTATTTAGAATTGGATAAGGTAGGCTTTGCAACAAACCGACATGGATAACGTTTGTTTTGATTCGAATATGCTTTAAACACTGATCTATGGATACGACATCAATGTCAGAAACCATATAAAACAACAGCAAAAAATGGAGCACTTTTTTATAGTCATAATGCTCGTTTATATACAGAGCTTGCTTTAAAAAAATATTTCCGAAAGATAGGATCGTAGTGAGGATAGATTTAATTTCGAAATTTTCTGAAATTGGTTTTTTATTACCATAATCAATAAACGAATAGTAATACTCAAATGATTTAAATTATAAATCACATTTTATTCATATAATTCATTTGGTATCGATTTTGTAAGCAAATTTGTTCTTGCGATTTCCCTTGATATTTGAAATACGCACCTGCAAATAATTCGAATGAAAATAAAAGTGGCTTTAAATAATTAGAGATCAGTGGCTTTAAATACTTAAACACCTTAAAAAAGATATTTTTTTAAATATCCCTTTACCTGCCTTCCCACACAATTGTGTGGGTACGGCAAAAGTACCATGTCAAATGGTATTTTTGTATGTTTTTGATTGAACCAACTTACACATTTGTGTATTTCTTTTAAACATATTTGCGTTCGAAAAAAACACTATACCCATACACACAATTGTGTTGGTTGTATTTCAAATCAAGCGAAATTTTTTATCAACAACGCCATTATATACTATGTTGTTCTACTCACAAATTTGTGTGGTTTGGACTTTAATTGAACCAATTTTTTTTTTATTTTTGGTAGAAAAAGGGATATATTTTAATTCGGTTATTAAAGGCAAAGTATTTAACATACATATCACTTTTTGTAATATAAAATTAAAACTATTTTAAACTTAAAATAAAGTAACTGACTCCATTACACTTTTGGATATCTAGCTATATACTAAACTCTTAAGTCGGTTTCATCTTCATCAGCTGCTTCACATAATTCCTCCTCTATTGGCCGTAAGTCAGTTTCTTCTAGTACATGTTTGTAAAAGGCAAGATCTTCATTTGATTGCCAATTTCCACCAAAGTGTTTTTAGGTAATTAATCAACATCCTTAAGTTTTTCCAATTTTACCGGCACATTGAGAGGGTCAATAATAACTATCGTATTTCGTAAAGATTTTGCTTTCTTCAAAACCGATTTGGCCTTACCTACATCCGCCTGGTATGCTATTTCCCGACGAATAATTACAGTGTTATTATCAAATCGATTTATTGGAAATCTCTTCGACACATTGAATTTAAAAAGCCACTGACCATCTTTAGTGTTCTAGCCGCTGCAGTTTTAGAATCAGAACCTCCCAATCTAATAATGGTCCCATTCGCGTTGTAAAGATCGAAGTATTCCTCCGGTTTATCTATTGCCCTTTGCTTTAAATTTATTTTTTTTTTCTAATTGAGCGAATACTTTATCCAGGAGGATGAATGAGTGTCCAGGGATAGGGAACCTCGGTTTCCTCTTTTGTGACGGGGAGTTTCTACAAGCTTAGCCAATAAGAGCACACAGCCATCATAGCGGTTTTTTTTATTTTGCACTCCACAACAACTGAGGCAATTTAGTTAAACCCTTTGGGCTGCTCGTTTTCTGTCCAAAGATAGAGAAATACATTTTCTCTTTTAAAGTGATCTATCGAAGTTCCTTGAACAACTCCAAGATTGTACAAGTACAGCTGTCTGCTGTAATATGCAGTTTGGTCAGCCACTTTCGGTAATAACATATTTTTCTGGCAATCAAAAGAAATCGTTTCCATATTTTCCTTTTTCTCTTTAGCCACCCCGAAAAATGCCTTTGCTCGTAATTTGAGCACCCTTAAAGTCGTCATTAGGATTTTTTTTCTGCGAATCCGTTTCAGTTTTTAGTTGTTCCTTTGTGGATTGGCAAGTACTGCATATATTAGACGATGGGGGTTAAAAACCGATATTAAAATTTCTGTTAAATATGTATCGGAAATAACTTTTTATACTTCTAGATTTGGAAAATCGTGTACAAATATTCGGTAAAATCTATTAATAGACAGTTCCCCACACATGTACTGTCTTTGTGTTCGCCATCGACAATAATGATTATCTAAAATCTTAAAAAAATAGAAATAATAAAATAAAATTAAAAAACCTACAGAAAATTGGACTACCTGAAATCGCTTTAACAAATCCGATAATAACTCCACGTTTTTCGATGAATTTATTAGAGATGCGATCGCCTCCACGATTTTCTACTGGTGTCGTATTTTGCTCGAAATGTCTTTTGGTTACCCCTTTTAATCGCACCTTCGTTATTCCCAAAATATTTGCAAAGCTGGTTTGACATATATTTTAACCAATTTTGAAATTCGTCTTCGCATTAGATATTGCACACTAAATTTTTTTTGAGGCCCACCTACTGCTCGTCGTCGTTTTGGCACATTTATTTTTGTATGCATAAGAATGAAAGCATCTTGGGATATTTTATTTGTACATCTGTAGAATGAGTCGGCAAAACTTAATGCATCGTAAACTTTTATTCATTTGCAATGGTACACATATTCTCTATGGGAACAGTTTGGCATTTTCAGTAGTGATTTTCGAATATACCTAAAATAATTTTGATTTGATTTAGATTTTAAGAATGTGTTAATGGTTTGTACCTATTTCTCTTTTGCTGTTCCCTCTTCCAATTCGATTTGTTGACTGTTATTTTCCGCAATTTTCCACAGTTTGTAATAGGTTTTGCTAAACTATTATTACACATCTTAACCCAGATGTTACAGAATTAAATTTTTTGCTTCAAATTTAGTACACAAACACTTTAATACTAAAAAAAGTTGCAACGAATGAATCTTTATATAGTAAACAGGCCTAACGGGACTTTCAAAAAAAATTTCCCATAAGTTTTGCTCGAATTTTCTACAGTCTTTTGTATGGCGTTATAAGCGCGATTTCCATTACAAAAAAATTTATCTCAGTAAAGAATTCTGAGAAACAAACGGAGAAAGGTAATATTAATTCTACAACAGAGAGAAAGAGAAACTTCGATGTTTATTTTTTATAGCAAATTTTTATGGTTAAACAATTGACAACTTAACCAAAAAATTTCATAATTTTTACTTAATTTAATAAATTATATTATATTATTTCTTATTATTTATTTTGAATCGATGATTTTAATTTTAGGTAATTTAATGTTTGTTGTAAACTTATAAATCTATGTTTAAAATGTCTGAAACCGTAGAGTACACAACAAGAATGACAAAATCAAACCATATGAACTATATTCAAAAAAGGTTTGGTAATGTGGAAGAATTTTGTGCATATTGCAACACAATATTTATGTAGATGTGTTGGGATGTTCCCATAAAAAGTACTCAGTTGTGTATTTTTTCCAATTTTTTATGGCAGTATACTATCACAAATAAAATAATTTTGTCAGTAAAATTTTACTGGATAAAATTTTTGTTTCTCTCTCACACTTGACAAATCGATAAGTTGGTCTCACTTTTTTTACTGAGAAAAACTTTTTTGCAGTGGAAATTGCGCTAAAGAACAACCAGATATTGGGGTTATAGGGTAAAATATTAGTTTTACGTTAAATGCAACTACATTTTACAACACCTAGATTAAACTGCATAAATTGTAGAAAACGAAGATTTTTTTTTTGCAACGGGATAAAATTGGATAACGTAATTTGTGCTTCATAAATAAAAATGTAGGAAAAAACCACATAAAGGATAAGGTACATATATTATGTTGTAACTTTTTTTCGATGGATAAGATAAGGTTTTGCTGTAAACTCTTTGCAAGATAAGATAATGTTTTGATTCCAATAGCAATTTTGAATGCCACTTTTCAAAGTGATAAGACATATTTTATAATATATATTGGTTTTTAGATGATAGTTTTCAACATTCCAAACCTAATGCCATATATTTATATATCTAGGAAATTTTTTTTGGTGGAAGTGTATGTTTTGCTTCCAATAGACACAATTAATACAGCCATCGGGCTGAAATATGTTGCAGGTCAATGGAAGATGGCAGAATAAAAAATGATATGATTCAAAAAACAATAAAAAAATCTTATGGACCGGTATCACTACTTCCGGTCGTATCAAAAATATTTGAAAATCTGTCGAGAGGCTCAAGCCTTAGTAAAAAGATATTTAATTCCACCACATCATTTTGGGCTTAGAGAAAATCAATCTACAGTTGAACAAGTTCACAGAATAACGGATATCATTGAAGATAAACTTGAGAATAAGAAGATATGCTCCAGTATTTTCTTAGATGCAGCTCAAGTTTCAGATAAAATTTGGCACCAAGGGTTTAAATAGGCCCAACTGGACTGAATATTTATTCTGTGCCTATAATGGCGAATGGTATAATTTTCTATATAGGTAATTCCCGATTTAACACAATTCGTGTTGAAATTGCAGCAATCGTATTTTCCAAACACCGACTTATTTCAAACGTATTGATTTATTTGACGCCGTCTTGAATTAAATCGGATAAGCTGTTCCAATTGCTTTTGCCGATTTAATTTAACAACTAAATTTAAAAATCGAAAATTTGTTTTAATTATCCTTTTCCTGCCTGCTATCACAATTGTACGCGCAACGAAAATGAACCATGTCAAAAAAGGGTCTCATACGAAACGACACATTTCACAACAGGATGTGCTAAAACAGGATGTCACAAAACAGGATATCACAAAACAGTACATGGTACGCTACAGTACATGGTACGAAACAGAACCGATTAAAACAGTACATCACAAAACAATACATGGTACACTAAAGTACATGGTACGGAAGAGTACATCGCAAAACAGTACATATTAACAGAGCATACCCAATAGAATTCCTTATGACTTTTTACTTACAGAAAAGTATGAAAAAAAAACTTGACAAAAAAAATATTTTCTATATTGGGGATGCAGTGCATGCATCTATTGGGGATGCAGTGTAAAAGAGAACACCACAAAATAGTTAATAGTCAATATTACGGTTTTAATAACTAGTTGTGTGGGTACGAAAAAGTACCATGTTAAAAATTTATTTTTGTATGTTTTTTGAACCAACATACACATTTGTGCATTCCTGTCAAACAAATATTCGCCCGAAAAAACAAAATAACTATACACACAATTGTGTTGGTTGTACTTCAAATGAAGCGAAATTTTTTTATCAAAAACGCCATTACATACTATGGGTTTTTACTCACACGTTTGTGTGGTTTGGACTTAAATTGAGCCATTTTTGTTTGGTTAAAAAAGGGATATATTTATTTATATATTTATTTAAATTTTTGATCTATTTTGCAACGATCAAGTATTAGCTGTTTAAATAAAAATAATGTTATATATTGTTAGGTGAAGGGATATTTTATTATAACTTAAAGCAATTATAATTCTATATAGTATACTGTCTAATTATTCTAGGTGAAGGCAAATATCCACTTGATAATATCCTAATTACTAAACGTATTCAATAAAAAATATTTAACAAATCAAGCTGAAAAAATCGTCCAGCTTAACGTTCAGTAAAATGTACTTTAGTGTACCATGTACTGTTTTGTGATGTACTGTTTTTATCGGTCCTGTTTCGTACCATGTACTGTTTTGTAATGTCCTGTTTTATTACATCCTGTTTTGAAATGTGCCATAGTGAACGGCTTCGGTCAAAAAATTATTTCTGTATGTATTGTGGATCCAAATACACAATTGTGTATTGATCTTAAATCGTTTCGTCCGAAAAATAACTCTATAACTATAATAATAGCGAAATAATTAATATGTTATCAAAAACAAATAATTATTATGTTATATAATTTATATATTAGCAAATTGAAATTTCAAAAATAATTCCAATTTAACTAAAATACTTTAAAATCCGTAA
This sequence comes from Nephrotoma appendiculata, assembly GCA_947310385.1. Taxonomy (NCBI): domain Eukaryota; kingdom Metazoa; phylum Arthropoda; class Insecta; order Diptera; family Tipulidae; genus Nephrotoma; species Nephrotoma appendiculata. The sequence continues at coordinate 174,862,379 of OX371224.1, read as the reverse complement.
GACAATCAATCATAAAATAAAAAATTTTGGCAGGAAAAGGGATCTTTATGTTCACAGAAAAATTTTACTGTGCGAACACGATTTAATAAAAAAACACAGCCACTATTTTAGTTTTTAAGCGTCTTTAGTGCCTCTATATATCGGCACATCAACTAACTATACGTCAAATTTGTGTGTTGTGCTCTTTGCGCCATTTGAATTGCCAAGAATTTTGTGTTTTGTGTCGTTCCATACAATATAGGCTAATTAAATAATTTAATATACCTAAGTAATTAATCAAATTTATTATTGCTTATATATTATAATGGTTGAACGTGTGGAAGAATTAAATCTCCCGAATGCAGTAATTAGTAAACTAGTTAAAGAGGCTCTTCCACCCGGAATTAACGTTAGTAAAGAAGCAAAAAGCGCTATTACAAGAGCGGCTTCCGTTTTTATCCTGTATTTAACATCTACAGCGAATGCAAATCGTTTAAAGCAAAATAAAAAGAAAATATTTACATCACAACATGTCTTCGAAGCGCTGGAGGAGATAGAATTTGAAAGTTTCGTTCCTCCGTTGAAAGAGGCACTTGAAGGTATATTGAAATAGATAAATATTTATATTAGTTTGGTTATTAACGTATTTTGGTGTTTAATATAGTGTATCGTGAAACTATGAAAGAAAAAAAGGATAAAAAGAAATCAAATCCTGGTGATAGCGCTGAAAATGCTGAAGAGGCAGATGCCGTGGAAGAAGTCCATTCGGATGAGGAGGTTGATAAGTAAGCGAATTATAACAATATCATTGCATTTGGAAACCCAAATTCTTATTTAATAAACGAGTTTATTTTATAAAAAAAATTACTGGAATTTTAATTTTATACCATTCCTCCTATGGTTCTAATTTTTAGACCAATATGAAGCAATTACGGTTCAGTGGACGTATATTTGTTTTTTTTTTGTGTTTTTTTGATTGCGCGCGTATTTGCGAATGTCAAACGTTTGTGTTTTATTTTTTTGAAACGTGAAAAGTTGTGAAAAGGATTAATTCTGACACAGTGCAAAATAATTTAGATAAATGGCTAATTTGCAACCCGTACGTGCATTAAATTTGGGTATACTGTTAATAAAAGAATTGGAATTTCTCAAATTTATTATAATAATATAATATTTCAGATAATCATGCCCAAAAATTGTTCATCACATACTTCAAAGGACTTGGCGAGGTAAGTATCCCATCATGACCTAATGTAGTGTTTATATTGGTTTGTGGTACATTATAAATTAGTGCGTGTAACGTAAATAGACCATCGATAAGATATTAAACTACATAATCCCAAAGTCGGTATTAATTGTATGATTATCAGTGTTCGAGGATTTGGTTTGCCTAATGTTGATTAATAAACGTTACGTTGATTAAGGGTTGTTTTCAGTCAGGATACTAGCGCATGAAGTAGTAGGTTTTGTTTTAAAAGCGGGTTTACCGTGACTGCGGCGGCCGACGTAGATAATCACATTACATTAGCTTCGACTAGGCGAAGAAGATAAGTATCAATTAAACTTTTCGATCGAGAGGCACAATGTCATTTGTATACATTACAATATTACATTCGGTATACCATCAATCTGAAACTGTAACGAAAGCGTCATAAAACGAGTCATCTAGCCTATTATCATAATTTAAATCTAAACCAATTTCCAAGACTTCAATTAACGTTAATAATCTATAAATAACTACTGGTGGATCGGAACCATCTACCTATCAGAAGCTAACAATATCGAATGTCCTTGGATGGATCGGCCCGTCATTTATGCACTTCGACAGAGGGTCGTAGTTGTGTTCATTTTCATCACCGGTTGTAATCAGATGATGAAAAATACCTTTTGCATCCTGCACCGTTAGGGTTTCGAACCCAGCACCTCCCGATCCAAATGCAAAACGCATTTGGCTTCTTTAACTAATAATATTTTTATTTATGTACTATCCTCAGCGCACGTTTCACTCGATACTTCACTCTTAAATAGGACTGATTTGGGCATATACAATTTATTTAAGAGTTTGGCAACGATCGCGATATAAAATTGTTTTTTTAATTTTTTGCGTTATCCTAATTTAATTTATGCATCCTAGCTTTGCGAGTAACACCTTTTTATGGAATAGCATTACGGCGCGACCCCTCGAGGTAGGGGTTGAATGAGTAGAATTCATTTATTTGTTTATTTAGTTCATTTCATTTATTTATTTAATTAGGTAATAAAATTTAGCTATAAATTACACACATTTTGAGATTTAAAGCTCTTTTGTTATGCTACGTCAAAACCAACAACAATATAAAGCCATGCTATTGCAACAAATACAGAAAAAACTACACTATCACACATGGCCAAACTCCACGTGTTTCACGACACGTGGAGCCGAATTATAATAATTTCTCGTTACTAGAGCCAACTTAATCGAAATCGCAATTTTCAATTAAGAGCACAAAATAATTTTAATGAATTATTAAATGTTATTTAATTTTTTATTTCTTTTCGAGAGCCGCATTCACTCTTTCAAAAAGCCACGTGCGGCTCGCGAGCCGCAATTTGGCCATGTGTGATAGATATTTGTATTAGAATGTATTTGTACATCGTATGTGCGCACTAGTTTAATAAGTAGTGGTGCGAAAGAATAAAATTAACATGGGATTGTTAGTGTAAACAACACAATCTTCTGTAGTTTGTTGTGTATTGGTATCTGCGTTTCAGACTTTGTTCAGGGCTTTTAATTGTTGTTGGTTTTGGCTACGTGCAATCTATAAAAAATCTACGGCCCATGCCACACGTAAAAAAAAAATGCGGCATTTTTCTTCGTTTCTTTCCCCGTTTACCTATGATACAAGTTTTAATTGCGACTTAACTAATTTTCTGTTCTACCACACAACTCAAACATAAATGAAATAAAAAATATTTCAAGGACATTTTTGACTCATTTTAGTTAAAATTTTATTTAAGAGAGAGCAGAACAAAACATTGGTAGAAAAAAAATGCCAAAATACAAAAAATGCTCGTCTGGCATGGTACATTGTCTTTTACTCTCGTGGTCGTGACGTGTAACTATTGAACATCTTCTGTTAAAATATGCGTTGTGTTGTGTTAGGTTTAGCTTTAGCTTTTATTTTATTTTTCGGCCTGGTGGCGCAAATTCTGATTTAATGATAAATGACAATGAGTAATAATTACATTATTTATTGGTAATTCCTGCCTTAGTTTTCAAATAATTATCGGTTTTGCTTCTTTAATCAGGCTAATGAAGCTGCATAAAGGACTGAAAATATAAATATTGTAAAAATTCAAACTAAATGAATGACAAAAAATACAAAGCCAATTATAGTCATTCTCATTAGTCGTTGAACCGAAACTCATACCCTGCTGGTAGTCCCTTAAATTTATCCAGCCATTACATTTTTGAAAACTATAATTAAAAAATTTTTGTTCAAAAAGTTTAAAAAATCACTCGATCGATTTCGACTTGTTAGTTCATCGTCGGAGCATCTACTCAAAAAAATGTTTAATAAAATGTGTTTATTAAGTGAAAGTAAATACCTCTACTGTGTAACCAAAATATTCAATGTTTCATTCAAATTAGCTGCGTCTTTGTAACCTCACCTGAATGTGAAGCTGGTACTCGAATGTTGCACAGAATCCCCAAAAATTTCATAGTAATTCTGCTTTCATAGTAATGAAAATAAACTAAACAATAATTAATCATTTACATATAAGATAACAGCGATTTTTGATAACAATAAAATTTTGAATGGCAACTGTGTAAGGTAGGACGTGTATAGCGAACCACGAAAGTGTTGGAAGCGCTTCGGCCCCAGAACAGATTGCAAAGATTCAAAAACAAAAAATTAAATAACTTGTTATTTTGAATCTAGAATTTAAATACAATAAATTTATTAAATTAAATAGGTTCTGTTGGTTATAAATGCGGTCTTACTTTGGGAAATCTACAACAACAATCCCATATATGTAATTCCAATTTGGAATTATTTTAAACCAACTTTTCTGCTGGTATAGAATTATTCTATGCCTACCTGTAGTTTTAATGTTCATTATCAGGGCAGTTTTATTGATACTTTTATTTTTAAATGTTGGCAATAAAAATATAAAAGTGATTTTGGTTATTTTGACATCGAATTTTTCTTAACAAGACGAAAAATTAGCTATGATTTGTAATAATATTCAATAATGTTCTAGCACATTACTATTTAATTGAATATATTTAGTTGCGTTTTTACGTTGTTTTCAAATTCAAAATGTAATTGTTACCAACTAATAAAAATAAATTAAAAAATATCTTTGGTTGTTACTTTGAGCACAAATTAATTCTATACCAGAATGGAATTAGCTTGTACCAAAGTAAGACCGCAAACGTCTCCGGTTGAATTTGATTTATAAAAGGATGAGTATGATTTGGATAAAGGTGAATTTCATTTGAACAGAGGTGAATTGGATTTGGAAAAGGATGAATATGTTTTGAATAAAGGTGAATTTTATTTGGAAATTGATGAACATGATTTGTAAAAGGTTGAATTCGGAGTGCAAAACCTATATCTATATAGTGTAGTTTTTTTCTGTATTTGTTGCATTAGTATGGCTTTATATTGTTGTTGGTTTTGGATCCAATCCAAATATTGTTGTTGGGTGTTGATTCAATACGAAATGAAAATTATTTTACGCATACATACGTAAGTAGCATGAAGAAAGTTTTCTCGTGTAAACGTAAGTTGTTGTAGTTAGGTTGTTGTTGTTCAACTAGTATAAACAGGACCAATTGCACTAATTCCCCAATATTTATTTCTCTGGCAGACTGGGAATGATCTATCGGGGAAATTTTTTTTATGAAGATGTTTATAAACTAAAACACGCATTAACCTTTATATAATTATTAGATAAAATAATCTTTAAAAATTCAAAAATGTACGAATCACACAAAGAATAATAGAAAAACTGGAAAAACCTACCCTATTTGGTGATGCTTAGAAGCACCACGTCAAGATGTGAGCTTTAGACTTTGGAATGTTTGAGCTACGTAACACGATGCAAGACCTTACTATTGAATTCGAAGTTTATTTTCGTCTAGCAAAGAACGAATGAATATATATGAAAGGCTAATGATAGCCGTCAAAAATTAACCTCGTGTTCAATAGCAAGCTCCAGCCGCTATTTATAGACGTTGGCTTTTAATTCAAATAAACTTCTTCGATTCAAGACTACTCACCGAATAGTACTCACCGAGATAAATATATCGGTTAGGAGCTCCTAATTTTATGTATTCAAATTAGGGGTCCCATTTAAAACGCGATATTTCAAACGCGAATTATCAAAACGTATTTCAAAACGCGATACAGTACAAAACGCGATATGGCACAAAACGCGATATTTCAAAATGCGATATGGTACAAAACGCCATATCGATCGCAATGTACGCAACGCGTCGCTTCGCATTGTACATACATTCTGGAAAAGGGGAAATTCAATTTCAGTTTATAGGAATTTAAAAATTGATAGCGTAAGTATAGGATCGGGTTATATCAGGCGGGTCGCTACGCTCCCGTCGCTTCGTAATGCACTTTCTGTACCATATCGCGTTTGAAATGAAAAAAACATTAAATTTTATTCCTGATGAAAGAGATATAATATTCGATAAATATCGAAAATAGTGATGTTGCACAGACAAAATTTTTTTTTTGCTTCAATTTAACTCCAACCCACACAAATGTGTGTAAAAATAACAGATTGAAACGTCTTTCGGATTTTAACTGATCTTAGTTAAATCGGAATTATTTTTGAAAAAAAACATTATTAAATTAAAATTTGAAAACATAAATTATATACTTTTTACACTATTTGCCGTAGGCACTTGGCGAAACATACTTGCACTTAATAAACACATTTTATTAAATACTTATTTTTATTTCGCAAAAATTAGATTTTTGAATATTACGATACATACCCTTTTCCAACCAAAAAAAAATTGATATCCCTTTTCCAACCAAAAAAAATGACCCAATTTAAGTCCAAACCACACAATGTGTGAGTAGAAGCCATAGAATGTAATGGCGTTTTTGATAAAAAAAATTCGCTTGATTTGAAGTAAAACCAACACAATTGTGTGTATAGTTATAGTGTTTTGTTTGGTTCAAAAAACATACAAAAATAAATTTTTGACATAGTACTTTTGCCGTACCCACACAATTGTGTTACCGGGCAGAAAAAGGGATATAATCCTAGTTGCATATCCGTTATTCGTTGCTATTTGAAGAATTATATTAAGCTCTATGTTATAATTTTGAATTTGTCAAAGGGATGTTTATTAGTCTATCTATGAGTGAGTGGAAAGCTGACATTTTAATGTTGTTTTTTTTTTTAAAGTTGTTTTTGGCGCATATACCTCGGAAAGAATTGGCCGCCTTAGTTAACCAAATACTACAGTTCGCAACACAAACCATCATAGTATTTAAGTTACAATAAATTATATAATAACTACAATATTATTTCCTAAAAATTCTCATTGTGTACGCATCCCTTGTCTTGAATGGACGAGGATCATACAGTACACATTGAATTACTGGTAACTTTGAAGTCGAACACTCCAAAAAATAAAGATGATAATTATTCTTATTATTTTTGTTTGGCGTCTCATTCCTGGCGGAACTCTCGATATTTAAAGACATTCTAACGTACTTGTGTATTGCCAGAAATCAAATGACCGCAAGTGTCCCAATGTAGTGGCTTTATGTTCGATCTTACGAGAATAAAAGAATCTTGAAAGTGTTATTTGCATCAGATATTTGTTGTTTCTTGTTTGTATGCTTCTAATCTAAGTAATTTGTTTCAGAGCCGAAGCTCTCCAAACTTGTCGTTCACATTACGTTAATCTTATCTTACGCCGTTGCCTGCTAAATCGAAAATGTCGTTATAACTCTTCAAATTTGTTTGTTCCTCAAGTAGTTGGCGTGAGATCACCTTAAGTGTTTTGAGCTTAACAACGTAGTTGTGTGCGTTCCTTTTCTAGCAGCCACGCGATTAACAAGTTCCTGTTGTAAGTTATGTTATATTATTTACGTATCCATTCAATTCTTCCCAAACGAACAATTTTTTCCGAAAATATTCTACCCTAAAAATTCTTCTATATGGTTAATTTATTATTTGTTTTTTATTAATCAAACCATACAAATGTATCCTAAATTACTTACTACTCCGCATTACTTGTTTTAAATGTTGCTGCACAAATCATTCCAGTTGTGGCGGATAATGGTTTGTGCGAAGTAATGTTTTGGGAAGAAATATTTTAGAAATTAATTTTATGGGAGGAACCGAGAAAAACTGTTTAGAGTGCGGTTAGGATCATTGGTAAATTATTATTTATATTATTGTTCGAAGGATGTGTTGCTAAAAAATTGTGATTACATCTTGGTAAAAAACTTTGGTACTACCGGGAGTCGGTTAGACTCCGTAAAAGGAATCAATTTGAATAACTGTTGAGCATCGTTTGATTTCCTTCAGCATGCTTTTGATATTGGACTACGCTTACTCCAGGAATGTACTACACATACGTATGATCGCCATGATGGTTGGCCTGTACTTCTGTTATAATATCATATCATAACATCGCTTGATTTCCTTCAGCTATCTACAGAAAATTTCGTGATACCCACAAAGTTCTCCCAAATTAATGAAAGTTGTGAATTTACTGGAGCCATGGGTTGGTCTTATTTAATCAGATTCCTCTTTAATTTCTTGAATAAAACTAAATTTAGTAGATTTTATTTTTTATTCTAATGAAAAGCTACTGAAAATATAATAATCAATGAAAATCTATATAAGGAAAGTTCAGTCAAAATGCTATTTAATCCTTAAGTGCAGCTATTCATTATAAGCGTTAAGTCAGGCATTTATTTACAAACAATTGACGCGGCACACATCGTAGGTTAGTATCTGCAAATAAATACAAAAATTCATGTTACTATGCCTAATTTCGTTACTTTAATATTCCACAGTGACTTACTTTGTAATAGTTTAGATGTGATTAAAATTTCGGGGATGATTTTGATAATCAAACATCATTCCTTTCGGTCGACCTACCGATTTATTATCACTTTCAGCTGAAATTAAAATTTTTTCATTATTCTTACTAGTTTGCCCTGAGATTTGAACTATTTGGCGTTTGGAACGTTGGTGCGATTTTACAAAGTCTGTGAAATCTTCTTTGGTTAGTTTTTGTGTTAATTGTTGTAATTCAGCATCTGAATCAGTATATTGCATATAATCATATGGTATTTGTGTTATTTGTACGTTTTGTGATACTTTATCGTTTACGTTATGATTAGGCATTATCTGGGGTTCGTAAACACCATCATAATCCTCCAAATCATCGAATGCAGTTTGATCACCACGTCGATGATCGCTATATGATACTTCTAGTTTTGGTTTTGGAATTACTTTCGCAATGGGTTGAATTTGATTTTGTTGCTTTTCAATCAAGTGTGATTGTATGGCACTCGTGTCTCCCACTTCAGGGTTTTCTCTAAATAATTGATTCGTTTCTGGTGTGGTGTGTTCTGTGCTCGTTTGTGTGGTTCTTGGGTATCCCTCTAATTGAATGATAGGCTTATGATTATTTTGGCTGGTAATCGGGTAATAATAATATGTATTCGACCCAGAATTGTAACCGGTTCTCGTATTGTTGTGATTAGTACTAGTTATATTACTTTGTTCCTCAGTTTGTGAAGGTTTATTTGTTTGGCTGGTAGTTTGATTCTGTAGATCAAGCCTGTTTACCATTTGATGTTGCCACTGGTTAAGTGGTTGGTCTGGATACGGTTTAGGTTTTGCCGCCGGTAACTTATTGTTCGTGTTTATTCTGGCTGGTTGAGTGTTTGTTACAATTTGTTGACCAGAAGCTTGGTTAATATCACTGAAAGTGTGCTGAGAAGTTAATCCGCGCTGATATGTACGTGATCCATCTATTGCTGAAACTTTGGAAATTTTTTGATCAACTGGCACTAAAGTTCCTGGTGAATATACAGATTGTGCTACTTGTATTTCTTGGTTAATTAATTGGTCATCATGATGCACCGGTTTTGATACTTCTTTCATTAATGTTGTTTCTTTTGTGTGACCAAGTTGGCTTTGTATTGCAGGAAAATGTCCCATTTCAAAATCTGCAGGTTGTTTAGGATTACCATATGAATCGTAAATTATTAAACCTGGTATTAAACCAGGATATCTTTGGTATTTTACATTAATAAACGTTTGATCAGTGGGGTGATTTGATACAGATGAATATATCGGGCTAGCTATCGCATGCGAGTCGTAAATTTGCCCTCCTGAATTTTTTTGACCACTTGAATGTAAATGTTGGTTATCCAAATGTTCATTTTGATCCGTTACCGGACCTCTTTGTTGTAGATCATCTACTTGCAGTGGTGGGTTGACAAGTAAATATGTTGGCTTTCCGATAGGTTTAGGTTGACTAGGAGACTCTAGTGATGCCTGTTTTGCAGCATTATAGTTTGTACCATACATTTCTCTCCTCGGATGGTACGTATTATTTGGTTGTGGAATACGTGGTAAACCACCTGCGGGTTTATAACTATGCTGTTGTAACATATCACCATCAACATCTTGTAGTGCTGGTTTAGCATTTTCTTGTGGAATATCAGCACCATATGGCTCTTTTGGATATGCTGCTTCCGATGAGCTAGGGGATAATAATGGTCTGCCAAGCGTTTCCTGTTGGATCAGTTTTGTATGGTTTTCTAAATTTGATTGGCTTCCAGTATTTTGAGTGTGGTAAACGGATGGTAAACCTCCTTCTTCACTAGTTGATTGAGGCAAAAATAAGGGTTTTAACGATGTTGATCCTAATGGTTGTGTTATACCTGCTGTGGAATGTTTGTAAGTAATATCAAGTGAATTAGAAATTATTGGCCCTGGATGACTCGCTGAATAATTTTGTTGTTGAATATCAATCAAAAACTGTTCATCAGACTTGCTTGATTGTAATGTTTCGGATTGAACGATTGATTCTACTGGGTAAGACTTTGGCCTATAATCGTAATTTTGTATTTCAATCGGTGTGTAAACAGGGTTTTCAGTCACATTTTGACATGGAGAAGGTAAATTTCTTGCTATCGGTGTTCCTTCAGTCTTATCACGTTTTGTCTCACCAATTCCGATTGCCTTATAATTTGGACTCTCTTGTTGCCAGTAACATTTTTTGCTATCGTCCTTCTGTGAATTTTGATGTTTTGTGTCTTGGTTTATTAGTGGATTTTTTGGTATAATCACGGGTGATTCACTTGGATTGTGAATTAATCCTATTAAATTTCCCGGGTAACTTAATTGCACAGTATCAACCGTTAGTTGTCCTATAAAACCTGTTGGTTGGGTTTTATCGGTGACATTTATTGGAGTAAGAAGTGGTTTTGATAGGATAACATCAGATTGAGTCGGAATAGCCGTCGGTTTCTTTGCAATATGATGTAGATAAAAATCTAATGACCCAGGAAAAACTGATCCACTTGATTGCAGATCATTTGCTTCTACAGCATCGTCTGTCTTAATCTCCGTCGGTTGTACTGGAGAACCATTTGAATTATAAATTGTGAATCCTGGGTAGTTGGGATAACTGTGTAGCGGAACATTTGCATTAATTTGGTCGTCAAGGTGTAATGAGCTGGTTTTTTCTGGCGAATATTCCGACTCCATAGCTGGTTTTGATGGAATTATATCAAAAGCACCCGATTGGTCGATTGTTAAGTGTTTTTGAGTATGGTGTACGCCATCAGTTTGTTGTCCAATATTTTCTAGGCTACTTTGATTTACAGTATCAATTGACAGCTCTCCATGTAGGTTAATTTGTGACGGCATATTTGTCGAATATGGTTTTCCTATTACTGGACCACTTTGTTGAAGATCATTATTAGAAAATTTTCCAGCCGGATCATAAACTGATGCTTCATGAGGTGGTCGTTTTCCATCTAGCACAGCAGGTTTTGACGGAAGTCCAAATGGATATGTCAGCGCAATTGGGGGCTCGAATGAGGTCGTTGATTCAGGAATATTATGCGAATCGTAAATTTTTGTTTTCGGATGGCCTTCATGATAACTGAGTTGTAGCAAATCATCATCATTGACTGGTTTGGATGGGATTACTTCTAAAACATTAATTGGTAAATTTTCATATGAGTAAAGCTGTGATGGTTTACCAGGTAAATATGTCGGCTCAATTTTCGGCTTGGATGGTGTAGCTGTAGGTTGCCCAGTTAAGTCTTCTGATGGTCGTTCTGGAGTAATATTTGAATCGTAAGTTGAATGGCCTTGATTACTTATCTGCAGCTGTGGTTTTGAGTCATTTAGCCGCGAATATATTGGTTTGATTGGCTGCTGTTCTGTTGTATCAACTTCACGACCAGCGGAATAAGTTTCTAGATTATCAACTGGGAATTGTGCATGCAGATTTATTGGTTTGTATATTGAATTTTGATTAGAATGTAACGTCTGACCGTCGTTATTAATCGGCTGATAAACGGGCTGGTTGATATGCAAAGGTTGTATTTTTTCCCCAGTTGGGCCAACTTGAATGTCGATAATATTTGTTTTACTGCCAATGGGTTGGTAATTCGGATTGCCAGCTTTCCAACAACATGTTCTTTGAACTGTATTTTTCCCAACGCTAGAAATTATTATATTCGGGTTTACATTTTGGGATTCTGGATTATTCCCAAGGATTTTCAAGAAATCTTCTTTCAATGTTTCGTGATCGCCATATTGAATATTAGAACTTCCTGGATTATTATTTAAAATATACGTTGCTGGTTTTTCTGGAGATACAATAATTTCAGCCAATTGTCTTGGATTACCCAAGCCCATCGAAAATTGTGACAAGTCTTCCATTTGAGTTTCTTGTGTTAGATCATATGAAGTTTGTGTTATGTTAACAGTTGCATCAGGGACATTATTAGAGTGTTTTTGTGTTGGAATTGAATTTGGTTGATGCGATAACCCTGCCGAAAAATGTGATAAATCTTCGGTTTGAGTTTCTTGGTAACCACCCACGTTTGTGTGTGACTCAAAACCAAGCTGTGACGTATCAACTTTTTCAATTTTTGGTTTGTTAGTAAACTGGAACTCTGACAGGTCTTCTTGCAAATAATTTTGTACCAAATCTGGTTTAGTTTCCAAGGAAACACCTGAATTAACTGGTTGGTGTCCGAATCCTGAAGAAAATTCAGACAAATCTTCGGTTTGCGTTTGTTGTGTTAAGTCATATGACGTTTGCATGTCCAGGAGGGAATATGCTAGCCCGATGATCGCTGGTTTCGTTAAAATCTCTTTAGACTGAATCGTTGTACCGTTTAACGTATATTGTGATTCGCGGTCCAATTCTCCTGAACATACTGGTCTACTTGATTGTAGTTCGTCAGATTTTTCGATAATAGATTCAGTTGAAATCTTTTCAAATTGATTATTAGGGATAACATTGATTGGCATCCTTCCAATTGTTTGCCCAGGTTTTGTGGTATCTTTGCTAGCATCGTAGATCGGCATTTCTTGTTGTGTTACAGGATGGGTATATGGCCCTCCTGTAATTTGCTGTAGTACAGCAATAGGTGTGTACACAGGATTTACAGGAGTGGTGCCTGTACTTTGGCATGGTGCAGATGAATCATATCCTAAGGACTCACCTACAGTAGCAACATTTTCTGTACTATTAGAAGGGCCGATTGATATATAATTTGGGCTTCCTGTTGGCCCTTGTATATCTTGTGATGTAGCCAATTTTGTTGGAACTACAGTAATTTGTGATAAAGGTTTGTCGAGAGACTTATAAATCGGTACACCATGATTCACAGAAACTGCCTTTTGGCTGACTGGTCCTGTATTTATATCTGATTTTTTGATGTTACTACCAATTGGCTGATAATTGGGACTGCCAGGATACCAACAACACACTCCCGGAAGCCTTGTGACAAGTAAAGGCAGTTTTGATCTTTCTGCTTTACTAGAAATACCTAATTCAATTAATGGTTGTGATTTTGGTTCTGGATTTATTGGTTTGTATGTTGAATTTTGATTAGAATGTAACGTTTGACCGTCGTTATTAATCGGCTGATAAACGGGCTGGTTGATATGCAAAGGTTGTATTTTTTCCCCAGTTGGGCCAACTTGAATGTCGATAATATTTGTTTTACTGCCAATGGGTTGGTAATTCGGATTGCCAGCTTTCCAGCAACATGTTCTTTGAACTGTATTTTTCCCAACGCTAGAAATTATTATATTCGGGTTTACATTTTGGGATTCTGGATTATTTCCAAGAATTTTCAAGAAATCTTCTTTCAATGTTTCGTGATCGCCATATTGAATATTAGAACTTCCTGGATTATTATTTAAAATATACGTTGCGGGTTTTTCTGGAGATACAATAATTTCAGCCAATTGTCTTGGATTACCCAAGCCCATCGAAAATTGTGACAAGTCTTCCATTTGAGTTTCTTGTGTTAGATCATATGTAGTTTGTGTTATGCTAACAGTTGTATCAGGGACATTATTAAAGTGTTTTTGTGTTGGAATTGAATTTGGTTGATGCGATAACCCTGCTGAAAAATGTGATAAATCTTCGGTTTGAGTTTCTTGGTAACCACCCACGTTTGTGTGTGACTCAAAACCAAGCTGTGACGTATCAACTTTTTCAATTTTTGGTTTGTTAGTAAACTGGAACTCTGACAGATCTTCTTGTAAATAACTTTGTACCAAATCTGGTTTAGTTTCCAAGGAAACACCTGAATTAACTGGTTGGTGTCCGAATCCTGAAGAAAATTCAGACAAATCTTCGGTTTGCGTTTGTTGTGTTAAGTCATATGACGTTTGCATGTCCAGCGTGTCATATGATATATCGTACGGATTAATAATGTTACCTCCTACTGGATAAGTTTCTACGTTTACCCCTGTCTCAAAACCAAGATGAGACAATTCATATTTATCAATTTTTGTTTTGTGATCTTGTATTGGATCCGGTTTAGCTAACATTTCACCGGTTGGTTTGTTGTGTAATTGTTGTGTAAATACTGCAGCAAATTGTGACAAATCTTCGTGTTGAGTTTGTTGTGTTAGGTCATGTGATGTTTGCGTATCTAATGCATCGTGTGTTACATCATATAGGTTAGTAATATTACTTTCTACTGGATAACCCCCTAAGTTTATGAATGCCCCGAAACCAAACTGTGGTGTATCAGCTTTATCTATTTTTGGTTTGCTAGTTAATTGAAACTCTGACAGATCTTCTTGTAAATGATTTTGTACCAGATCTGGGTCAGATTCCAATAAATCAGCTGAGTTAATCGGTTGGTGTATGTCTGAGGTTAATTGAGATAAATCTTCGTGTTGAGTTTGTTGTGTTAGATCATAAGAAGTTTGTGTGTCATGTGATATTTCGTACGGGTTAATAATGTCACCCCCGGCAGAATAACTTATCGTGTTTATGCCTGTTCCGAAACCGAATTTCTGATTATCCACTTCGTTAAGCCCGTATATGTTAGTAGGTTTTGGTTTGTTAACTAACTTGCTGGGTATAAATATACCTGAGTTTGCCGGTTGGTTTGTAATTGCGGAGGAAAATTGTGGCAAATTTTCGGTATGTGTTTTTTGTGTAAAGTCATCAGACAACTGTGTATCTAGTGTATTATGTGTTACATCATACGAATTACTACCCGCGTTTATATTTGCACCAAAACCAAGAGATGGCAATTTCCCTACTGTACCTGATAACAATCCGGTATGTAATAATTCTTGTTCCAAATTTGCTTCAACCTGAACCTTTGGTTGAGATCCAAATTTTAAATTAATTAAACTTCTTCTGACTCGGTATTTTTCTCGATAAGGTTGTAATTCGTTCTCAACAAGGTTTTCAATCATTCGTTTAGTGTCTGGATCATTACCAACCAGATGATTTATTTGAAGTAACAGATATTCCATATTATCATAAACAATTTCCTTTTGCATTTCTTCCTTGTCCTCTTCTGGATGAATGTTTTGTATGTCTCGTTCAACGGTTTTTGCAAAATTTGCGAGGAAATGATTTACTTGGGTTTTCATCCTCTGCAAAATAACGAAAAATATATATTTTTTAAAATGGTATAGATTAATAAAATTTCTTGCCTCTTCATGGTCTTGTCTGGATACATTTTGGCGACGTTCATGGCTGGAGAATCCTGTATATCCGGTTTGCTGTTCTCCATGATGATGTCGATGTCCATGATGTTGCGAGCCACTGTGATGTTGGCTGGATTCGGTATGATAATGTTGTCCATGTCGTGTGCCACTTTGTCTGTCTTTATCGGATTCGTGATGATGTTTCGATTTATTAAAGCCGTGGCTTTCCCTTATTTCATTTTCCCTAATATTGCTCTGTGAGCTGTGAATAATATGTGAACTTCCTTCTTTTTCTAATTGTTTGTCTACATGATGATGTTCTAACAATGGTTTACTATCCCCTGGCTACAACCGGTATAAAATATTTCTTATTTTAATTTTCGTTTTATGTAACAAATAAAAGAAGGTTTTTGACAGTTTACCAGTGTCCCTATTGTGTGCGTATGAGTTGTTGTTACTGTTGATCCTGGATAAACATTAGCTTGATGATTTCTGTGATTGTGATGGGAGCTGTGTGAATGTGAACTATGTGATTCATATTGATCATGTTTTCTGATTTTTGGTGGCTGTCCTGGGACTAATAGACCAATTTCTGGTTTAACTCCTGCTGGATAAAAACCGATTCCAGGCTCTTTTTCTAAAATTTCCTCAGAATCGTAATAGTCCTCAAATGTATGTGGTGGCTGGTCTCCGCGATCTTTTGAGATAATCACATACGGTTTTTTATTACTTGTTGATGATGTCCAATTGGTGTCGATCTCTTGGATCCCATGCCCCGAAATGTATGAACCGTCTGCTATATGAACACTACCACCGGTTTGATTTGATTGTGATATAATTTCCTGAGAATAATTATGAAAACTTCCACCTGCTATACCTATGAGCCCTGAATTACTTTGTTCTGAAGTTTGGTTACTAAGAGAACTTTGTATAGTCTGGGAACCACCTCCGGCAACTACAACATATCCTGGACGATTTTCTTGCAAATTTTGGTTTGTGTGTGTGGTTTCAACTGTCTGTGAGCCTCCGCCTGTTATTATATATCCAGGTCGAGAAGATTGTTCAGATGTTTGATTTGTTAGAACAATTTGGCTTGATTGGCCTCCACCGCCAATCACAACAAATCCTGGCCGTGTTTCTTGTTCAGAATGATTTGAATGAGAAGCTTGGCTGGTTTGTGATCCACCTCCTCCTGTAATTACATAACCCGGCCTCGACGATTGCTCCGACGTTTGGCTTGATTGATTTGATTCATAAGCTTCTGATCCTCCACCGGTTATAATATATCCAGGTTTTGAGAATTGCTGGGAAGATTGATTGGTTTGTGATATTTCTGTACTCTGACCCCCACTACCAACTACAACATATCCAGGTCGAGAATGCTGAGAGGCTTGATTGGTTTGTGTTGATTCAATAGTTTGTGAACCGCCACCTGTAGTTATGATATATCCCGGTCGCGAAGTTTCTTGTGCCGATTGATTTAAATTTGTTGTTTCTACAAATTGTTGTGATCCTCCAGATATTACATAACCTGGATGCATGTGTTGCTCCGTTTGGTTTGAAAGTGTTGTTTTTATTGTTTGTGAACCACCGCCTCCTGATACAATGTATCCAGGCCTATTGTGTTGTGATGTTTCATTAGTATGCGATGTTTCAATAGTTTGTTGACCTCCGCCTGTAATCACATATCCGGGCCGTGTACCCTGTTGTGTAGAGTGGCTGGTGTGGGAAGATTCCACGGTTTGTGATCCTCCTCCACCTGCGACAACTACGTATCCAGGACGTCCGCTTTGCTGTGAAGAGTGGTTAGAATGGGTAGTTTGTATAGTTTGTCCACCACCACCTGTAATTATATATCCAGGTCGTGTGCCTTGTTGGGTAGTTTGATTGGCCTCGGAATATTCCAGTATCTGTGATCCCCCGCTACCTACGACGACTACCATCCCAGGGCGCCCACCTTGTTGTAATGTTTCTGTAGAATGTGTGGTTTCGATAATTTGAGAACTACCAACACCAGTCATTACGAACTGTGGTTGCTTAACTTCATATGTTGATTCGTTTTTGTGGGAAGATTCTACGATTTGTGATGCACCACCACCAGCTACTACCACATATCCAGGTCGTCCGCTTTGCTCTGAAGATTGACTAGAGTGACTGGTTTGTATGGATTGGCCCCCGCCACCTGTAACTATATATCCTGGTCGTGTTCCTTTCTGCGATGTCTGGTTTACATAAGTAGATTCGACAATTTGCGATCCTCCACTACCTGTGACTACTAGAAATCCAGGCCGTCCACCTTGTGTTGTTTCACTAGAATGCGACGTTTCTACTGTTTGTGATCCACCGCCACCTGAAATAATATATCCCGGTCGTGATCCTTGTTGTGAAGTTTGGCTTGTGTGAGAGGATTCGACAGTTTGTGATCCACCTCCACCAGTGACGACTACATACCCTGGACGTCCACCTTGTTGTGACGTTTGGCTTGTATGTGTTTTTTCGACAGTTTGCGAATTACCGCCTCCCGTAATAATATATCCTGGTCGTGATCCTTGTTGTGATGTTTCGCTTATCTGAGAAGTTTCTATGGTTTGCGTACCACCTCCACCTGAAACTACTACATAACCAGGTCGTCCGCCTTGGTGTGAATTTTGGCTGTGAGTAGTTTCGACTGTTTCTGTCCCGCCGCCACCTGCAATAATATATCCAGGTCGTGTACCTTGTTGTGATGAATGGCTTGTGTGAGATGAGTCTACAGTTTGTGACCCACCTCCTCCGGTCACTACTACATAACCAGGGCGTCCGCCTTGTTGTGAACTTTGACTAGAATGAGTTTCTTTGAAAATTTGAGAGCCACCACCGCCGGCTATAACATATCCAGGTTGGGAACCATGTTGTGATGTGTGACTTGTATGAGAAGATTCTTGTTTCTGTGATCCACCTCCTCCTGTGACTACTACGTATCCAGGGCGCCCACCTTGTTGGGACATTTGACTGGAATGAGATGTTTCTACGGTGTGTGCACCGCCTCCAGTGGTAATAACATATCCAGGGCGTCTATTGTGTGCTGTATGACTTGATTCTGATAAGTGACTGGTTTGTCCTGATCCTCCTGTTACTACAACATAACCAGGTTTTGTATTTTGAACTACCTCTTTTATTTGTTTGGACGTTTCTATTGCTTGTGAGTTTCCACCAGTAGCTACTATTGCATAACCAGGACGGGTTTGGTGCAACTCTTCATTTGAATGTGCAGTCTGTACTGTTTGTGAATTCCCTCCACCAGTTACTACGAATCCAGGTCGAGACGCTTGTTGGGATGATTGCGAGGTATGGGATGAATGGCTGGTATGTGAATGTTGGCCTGGAATGATGTATCCTGGTCTAGTATAGTTGTGTCCATGTGTTCGATTATATCTAGATTGGTGGCCCACATAAGCAGGGCGATAGTTAATTTGGGTCACACCAGAGTTTTGTTGATTTGTTGCAGACATTGTATGATTTTGAACAAGATTGGTTTCTTCAGATTCCAAAATAATGGGTTCTTCACCAAATCCATATGTATCTCGCACTATGCTTTCTTTATGCACAACTCTTGGTTTGTAGTTTGGAACATTTCCATCGTCGATTTTCAAATGTTTATAAATGCCATGTTTCTTGCCAGAGTATACTGTTGTTGGTCGTCGTGTTTTTTTGTCAATTTGCGTGGTAGTGGTATTTTTTCTAGTTGTGGTTGTTGATACTGTCGTCGATGGTCTTCTATACGTCGAAGTTCTATTCCGATGTTGCGTTTGTTCGGTTCTATGTTCATTATTACCATACTTGTAAATAATTGGAATTGTTTGTTTTTCGACAGTTGCCATATGTTGCTCTTTGTGACTCACGCTTACTGGAACCGCTGTTGGATATACATTGTGCATATTTTGGGCAAATTCGTTGCCCTCCCGGTTATTGTACGATACATGAATTGCAGGGCCCACTGTTGGCCGTCTATTCACAGTATTATGTCCTTTTCGATCTGATGAATGGAAATATGAATCTGTATACACGGGGACGTGAGCATTCGTCTCAAAATCTTCATGTTCTTCCTGATGTTTTTCAATTTTTTCAACTGTTTGACCATGTCCATAATATACGGTTGGGTAACCCGACGATGAGTGTTCTCGAGTTTCCTGCTTTTTCTCCTCGAAAGTAGTGACAGAGGGCTTATAAATAAATGTAGGCTGAATATTACCACCTTCTTGTTTGTATTCGAAAACTTGCTTTTTCTCTGTTTTATGGTAATAGTTGCCTTGCGGTATATGAATTTGGGCACCAAAATTGTTTCGATAATGTTGATTTTGTAAGTTGTGTAATTCGTGGGCCGCATAGTTTTCAAACCAATTAGGTTGAGAAATTTGATGGTAAGCAATTTTACCACTATTCAAATCGTCTACCAGTTGTAATGTAATTTGTTTAGCAAGTTGATTGATTTCCTCTTGCGTTTTACCCGTATAGCTCACCCATGTTGTTGATGGTATGCACGTTGTTTTGCCTAAAAATGTATTGTAAACATCATTCTTATGTGAAATTATTTTGATTTACTAATTATTTACATCCAGCTGTGCCACCATCTTCGCCTGAATGGTGTGTTATTGCTCGATTGTACTCGGTTCGAAGCCGATTTGCCATCTCATGAACTTGCTCTTGATGCTGTTCAGCCCATTGAGACAATTCCGGATTCTCATTGCGATCAAAATAACTGTATTTGATAAAATTTAATTTGGTTAACTAAGATTATTTATAAAATAAAGCAACTTACTTAGGTCTTGGGTTGCCCAAAGTGGTCACAATTGAAATACAAACTGTTATCACCAGAGCATATTCGAGTGATAACACTCGTATTTTCATGTTAAGTAAACTTGGGTTTTTTGCCTAGTTGCCTATAATCGGGATAAACGGAACAAAATGAAACAAAAATTGTATATTTAGTGTAGAATAAATTTTAATTGTGTATAATGTAAATCGTGGCCTTAATAATTTCGAAATCTTAATTTTGTGAACTTTTGTGACACCAACAATTATTTTTGATAAAATGGTGATTTGAGTAATATGACTTGCACGCATTTGATTAAAATTCTTAATATTAATCCATCACATATTTCGTTTTATTAAAACCATTATGCACTGTAATATAAAGAGTAGCTCAAATTATTTAACACTTCCTATGGTCGTTCACTTCACGCGGTTTTTACACTGTAACTTAAGATCTATAATATTTCACTTGTAGTTCCACTTATAAAATATCCATATGTCATAGAACTAGGCTTCTGAGCACTTTACACTTTATCATTAAAAAATTATACACTTACTTGAAACACTTAATTTATTAAATCACTTTTTCACCCACAACAACCAACTCTTGGTTTTTTAGTTCAAATTTTAAAAATCGACTAATTGTAAAATTGTCTCCGCACTTGTATTTATATTGTCGATTAAATTGTGTTGTTGTTTTTCTTTAGTATTTTTTGTCTTATTTGTTTGCAGTTTCTTACACTAGATTAGACCATTTTAAGTGGGTTCTGGGTGAGATGAACTTAAAATCACTAAAAAAAATATTCTTTGATAAAATTTTTTGAATAAAATGAGATTTGAGATAATTACGAAAATCTTATAATTTCTTAAGATAATGGCTAATGTACAGTTGAAATTTTATCAATACGCCTGGTTACTTATCATTTTTTTTAAGAGACAATGTGCAAGCGTTTTGGATGCTGATTCGTTTATGACATAATTTAGATTTACATTTTATACCTAACTTGGTTGAGATCAATTGATCATCAATCAAATCAATCAGCTTTAAGTCCAAGTTGATTTGCATATAATACAAATTTATTAATTTTAATTGACGGTATACATTGTAGAAATTTATTTAAATTAAACTGCATACATTTTACAAATCGGGTGATACAAAAATTACGTAGTTTTACATAAATTTATAACTTAACGGCCCTGATAATCGAGAAAAAATGTATGTATTGAACAATTTTGATTGAGGGCGTACGTATTTATTATACCTGTAATTACACATATGGTATACAACATACAGGTGATAAATTGTTTACTCATTAAATCATTATAATTTTGCTTAATTTGACAAATTTAAATTAATTAAGCTAAATTTTCGAATGCAATCTTTAATTGGACCCAGTTTAAAATGTTTTGTTATATTCTTAATAAGATCAAAAGTTTATCATCTAATATTTAACGAATGGATTACGATGATGCCTTCATTGCAACAAGCGATGTCATAAACGGATTATTTATGATTGTTCAATTTCCAACAAAATTTAATTGTATCCGCGAAATTTTTATGACACATCATTTAACTATATTGACATTATATTTGTTGTAGCAATTGAAAATTTTAACAGGTCGGAAGGAAAAGAAAAGCAGAATATACTCTCCAGAATTGGGAAAATATTCATAAATGAACATCAACTGTGGTCTCTAGAAATCAGTTACGGAGACAAAAATTTCAGAGCAACAACAAGGTAACTCTTAAGAGACCATCTTAAGAATCTTCCAATAATATTTATATTAAATTTTAACAACAAACAAGAAATGGAAAATGTTTTCAATATTAAGGCAATTAATATGAGGGTTACTGAAAAGTAGTAGTAATTTACTGTCGCAATGAAAGAAATGCCAAGGCTTTAATCTTTCGCAGAAATATAGCCATAGAGAGAGCGCTGTTAAATGTGCTGAGATGCACTCTCAGACATGAGTGAACTAAACAAAGAGTATCCTTCACGATCACCAGTTAAGGTTCTTCAACGTTAAAACGCAAAAATCCACTCATAATCCCTTGTTGCTACAACATTGAGGCTTGGTCCAAGACATTTCAAACTATATGCCACATGATTATATCGGAATGACAAAATGAATCTCCCTCTTGTTTTGAGTATTAAGCGGCTCTAGCTAAATTTGTGACTTGTTCAAAAATATTTTAATAATATGCAGTACTTGTTCATTTTCCAAGACATCCAACGATGAAGATGATTACATTAGAAGGACCAAACTGACTCAAAACGTGAGTTTTGAGCATTAAGGTGTTTCAACTAAAATTAGGACAAGACCATTTCAATGATATGCGACTCGTGTATTTTTTAGTTAGTTTAGTTGCACCGGTCATAAACGGTTAATTTTTGAACTAAAGCTCTAAACATGATTATATCAGAATTAGAAAAATTGTAACTGCTTCCAGATATACAACGGTAATTTTGAGTACTAAGGTCCTTCAGCAAAATTTACAGTATTCTTCAAGACCTTTTCAACGATATACGACAAGTATATGTTCTATCATAGAAAATCAATTAGCTACCAGCGCCAAAACGGTGGATTTATGAACTAAAAGGATCAAAATTGTTGTCTGGTCTATGACAAGACAAATGATAAATTACACGATTATATGGGAGTAATGTAAAGCAATATCGTGGTATCAGGTGGTTTTTGAGGTACTTGACCCCCTTTGAGTAGAAATCTGAAAAGTTTTCAATTCTCAGAATTAAAAATAAAAGAAGATTGGCAAACCTTTTTTGAGCATTCATTGGTACGGACATCCGCCCATCAAGAAATCCAGGCAGACGGGCATTTTTATTTGCATCTTTATGATCTAGGACTTTCAAAACCTAGGGAGAAATGGTTTTGGACCAGGGTCATGTTTCATCATTTTTATCAGGTTATCAATAACTTAAAGGAAGTTGCGAGTGTGAATTTAATTAGAATACTATTTCTCGCCTAAATTCACGATTTATTGTTAATTTCGTTTCCTCATTGAGGATTAACCCTAGTTTAACCAGTTTTGAAAATTTGTAGCTGAGTTGCTCCAAATTTTCTCGTTACGGTTTTGATATGAAAATCGGAAAATTTAAAACGGCTCACTTATTGAAAGTGTTCCGCATTTAATGCTGTAAAAGGTTTACTGTGAAATTCAGACAATCATCGCATAAGTCATTCGGATTGAGACCAAGACCAGTTAGAATCGCAATAAAGAATCCTCTGGTCCTTCCTATGAGTTAAAGCGCATTTCGCTAGATTTCTCAGGTTTCCTAATAAAAAATTTGGCCCTGCAACAGCCGCACAAGAAAAAGAAAATCTTTTTTTAATTCCTTTTTTGCCTTTCGTTAAGCTTGGAGAGAACCCGAGGGTTTACTGCCCAGTGCAAATCAAAGCCTCCATTACCCAGCGAGTAAAGGCCATTACTACAGCTCGAAAAACAGGATAGTATGTGTCCAAACTAACAAATAGTACTTTTCGAGTTGCGAGCAAAAGGTACAACAAGCTCGGTTGGAATAAAATACCAGCGATACGGGGAGTCGCTCATTTCGGAAATTCCGGGACACACATAATTCTGTCGTTGGGTCGACATCATGAATGATTGAGAAAAGTTAAACTCAGGTGAGGTCTATCATTAAGCATACTGATTTTAGATAGCATTGATTTATAATTGTTTACCGGTTCACTACTAGTGCACCAATAGCATTCCATGCTCCCATGCACTTCAAGCGAACAGTAGCAGAACAGGCTGAGTCTAGAATATAAGTTCCGTGTAGTAAGAAAATAGTAACATAGGCATAAGTGGGGTCGATGAAAAAGCACCAGTGGTAGCTTTTCAAGCTAGATTTGTTAACATTGAGTTTCATAATCTCGTACTAGATTAACTATAGGGGCCATTAGACGAGTAAAAAGTAAGCATAACGCAATCTGATTTGGTAATCGCAATTCCAAAGAGTGATAATCCGTAGGTCATTAGACTAGATCGTTTAGTAAGAATTATACTAGGTCAGTTTTAGATGGGTTGACGTCGATTTGTCGTTCAATACCCAACGAATCCACAATATGAAGAGCTAGCTGCATTAGACCGCCCTATCAACATGGTGATATGCACGGTCAGACTTCGCACTAAGAAATTTAACATCACGATCGTTAATGTACATTCACCCATCGAAGATAGATCAAAAATTTGTTCTTTGTCGAGCTGGAGAAAGTAATCAATAACATAACGCAACACGACATTAAAATCATCGTGGGTGACTATTAAAGTCACCCACGATGATTTTAATGTTAATTTAATGCAAATATCGGTAGGGGTGCAGAAAATACATCACACATCGGTCCTAGGTTAGGTTTCGGTGGTTGACACTTCGCCATTTTAGGCCCATTGTGATACCACGCATTCACGCCACATCATTAACCCATTCACCTACTCACACAATTACAGTATACCACATGCACATTGCAAGCTCCATGTCAACCTGTACATTGACATGGACGGTGGGTCGGCGCTGAATTCTGCACTCCATCAGAGGGTCTTAGTTAGTTGTGTTTATTAACATCACATTCGAATCCAGTACCTCCCGGTCCAAGTGCCGAAGCTTTAACCACTGCACCACTTGTCCGGTCACATCGGTCCTAACAGCCTGCACCTAACTAGTAACAAAGGCCAACGCGTCACCTACCTGGCAATAACGTACAACTTAGCTGTATCAAGTACGTTTTTCCCACATAAGAGAATCCACAAAGTAACGTGGAGATCGAATGATGGAATAACGGAAAACCAAATCGATCAAGTCACGGTGTCTAAGAGACCACCAGCATATCTGACGTTAGATCTTACAGAGGTGCAGATATGGACAGCGATCATGTGCTTGTCATAATTAAATATAAGTGCAAACTGTCATCTACGTTCAATAGAGAAGCATAAACACCGTTCGATGGAATGTCGATGCTCTAAGAGACCAAGCGTCACTGCAGAGATACCAATCAGCTGTCACTGACTATTTAGAGCGGCCCAGCAACAACGAAGAAGCTCCTCTCGCCGAAAACGTCATTGGCGACTACCAATGTGATTTCCATCCCAACCGTTCGACCACTGACCAGTGTTTCACCATGAGGATGATCTTGGAAAAATGTTGGGAGTACAACATAATCATACATCCACTATATATAGACTTCCAACAGGCATATGACAGTATAAACCGCGATAACCTATAGGCCGTGCTCATATATGCTTACCAATTCTAGAGAAACTCGTTTCGCTGTGTATAAATTAACAACGTCTCGGTCTGTATGTAGAATCGCAATTGAAGGAACTGTGTCAAACTCCTTTGAAATAACATCTGATGTTCGACAGGGAGATGCATTCGCGTCCGCTCTGTTCAAATTGGCGCGCTTGAGTGCGTAGTGAGGAAAAGCAACATTGAAACTTCGCGCAGTATATTCAATAAATCAGGCCAAATTCTTGAATATGCCGATGATACCGTGCTTCTTGGCCAAATAGCGACATCAACGACAGTTTTATACCGCACAATCGCTGCTCAAGAAGACTTGGTTTGGAGGTGAACAGTACCAAAACCAAATTTTTAACAACACCCAGGAACATTTCCATGGCAAATCTCGGAATTGGCGACCATCATTTTGATAGCGTCGAAAACTTTAAATACCTCGGGTCAGTTATAACGTCGTTGAATGAAATGAAGGCACAAATAAAACCCGAATCGCTGCCGGACAACGAGTTTTCTACGCCCAATCAAAATTGTTGCGATCAAAACACCTATCGCAGTCGTGCCAGCTCGCACTTAATAAAGCACTCATAAGACCTGTGCTGACTTTCGGAAGCGAGAGCTGGACCAAAGCAAGGTCATCCGTTCAATTTTTGGTCCTAATAAAGTTGCGAACTACGATATCGGATTCTCATGAACCCCGAAATAAAGCAACTTCTCGGAGGTAGCGAAATCCAATCGAGTTAGATGGCTCGGCCACGTTGCAAGGTCTCCACAACAACGAATGATTAACAAAGTGTTGGTGCCCCCATGAGATCTCCGTGTGAGTCTTTCGATTTGATTTTCGTAGAAATCCAGGGAAGTGAAAGTTTTCCGTTATAGTAAAAACCACCCGAAACCATCAGTAGAGACCCTCCACCAACGTTCCAGATTTCCGTGTCCTTCAAAGGTCATGCCAGTAATATAGCGATCCATCCGGACGATGCAAATTCAATTTTTTCTCAACAATGACAAATAATAAGCGGGATTCTTTATGATGAGCATTTAATAAGGTTTGGAAACTCTTTTTGACGCTTGATGACGCTACCGAAAAGAACTTTAAAAGTGATGAAATCGAATCGGTGCGTGAAACCAATAGAACAATTTTTGTGGAATCGCTTAATACCGAGCAACAAAAACAGCACTTCTTTTAGGCATGATGAATACGCTGTTGCTTCAGATAAAAAAAAGTAGACGCTACACTACACATGAGCAAGCGGATCAGTTTGCCGAGCTGGATAAGAACGCGCGGAGCGAGAAACTGGATCAACTTATATGGGCCCGGATAACAGCAAATCGAACATCTGAGAGACGTTATTAATCTCCTATGGCGAAAGTACAAGAAGTTGAAAATAGATGGGGCTAACGATTTAACCTCGAGAGGAAAACCAAGCAGCTGCTCGAAAGTTAAAGAAGTTCGAGCTCCCATTGAGATACAATCTGATCAGAACGATACGGAAAGTCAACAGATTGCAAGAGACGCTGTTTCAGGGAGCTCGAAAGAAGATTCGAAACCTCAGTGATCAATGGTAAAACTCGGCCTGAATCCACCAGCGACGTCAAATGGAGATGCTTCAGTTGTGGCAGCTTAGGTCACTATATCTGAGATTATTCGCGATGACAAAATGATCGTTCTATGAGGCAGCCTGATTCCTAAATGAGAAAACATGAAAAGTGGCGAAGGAAACACAGACCGGGAATAGAAAAATAGGATGAGCTGGCAGAAAGCAGAGTCCTAGAAGAGAAGAGTCCAATCAAGATTAGCTAGTTGGAAGAGGCCGTAAATACGACGGAGAAAACACAAAGATCTAACCGTAGAAGATGGCAACATCGCGAGCGCCAGAGATAAATCAGATGCAACGAGACCAGCGTAGATATAACGATTTTTGACGAGGCGGACCTCAGGGGCACAACGCAACTGAAAAGGTTCATACAAAGTTGTTTCGAGGATCAGCGACGATGTGCATCAAGTACAAGGAAGCCTTGGTGGTACTTGGTAGTCAGGTGGTTAAGGTATACGCAAAGGTCGCTGATGCGGGTCCAACCAGAGGCAATAATTTTGTGGTTATTTAAATTAGTATTTTTAACAAACATCGATTTTGCCGAATTAAGTACTTCTCCAATACTGATTGTAAATTGGTTTTTATAATGGCATTCCAAATGAAGGGGATTATCGAAATAACGAAAACAATTGTAACTGGCGATGATTATCATTATGGAAAATACTGAAATTAAAAAAGTTAGCGAGTTCAGCTACATACAATATTAAATTCTTGTAAATTATAAACCCTAAGGGCAGCTTCCATCGTGTTTATTTGTACTATTCACATTATAGATCTTATCATGCGTGTTGCCTACTTCAATTTCATTTCTTCACATATGTTCCTAATAATCGTATCAAATTCTTTAATTACTTTATTTAAATATTTGTATTTTAGTATTTTAAAAGAAAAACAATTTTTGGATTATGTATGATTTTGTAGAATATAAAATATAGCGAGTGTAGGTGCACACAAGAATAACAATAAATGTTAAAATCGTATGTTCCATTTACCTTATAGTAGTAATTATATCTGTTACACGCATCAAGGCCGCTTTAAAGCGTACTCCTCTCACACGATTAATAATAAAATAATGTAAATATTTTTCAGAAACCACAAACAACTGTTCGATTTTTTGATCGGAATGATTTTTACTCCGTTCACGGCGATGATGCTGAGTTTGCTGCCAAACATGTGTTCAAATCAACTGCATTCGTTAAAAATATGGAACCGTCAGAGAATAACAAATTACCGTATATAACGTTGAGCAAGGGAAATTTTGAAAGTTTTGTGCGAGAATTACTACTCGTCAAAAACTACCGGGTTGAGGTGTACACCTGCAAAAAGGGTAAAAATGAGTGGGCCCTAGAATTTCGTGGATCACCAGGTAATTTGGTGCAATTTGAGGATATTTTATTTGGCAATAATGACATGGTTACGAATTCCACTATCATTGGAATACATTACAAAAAAGATTCTCAAATGTATATTGGTTTATCATGTGTTGATATGAATGAACAAACGTTCCAAATCACGGAATTTACGGATAACGATTTCTTTGCTGAGCTCGAAGCTTTAATTGTTCTGCTGGGTCCGAAGGAGGCTATTTTGCCGACACTTCCCCCTAATGACATTGAGGTAAAAATCTAAACATATTCTTATCGAATTACTTTGCTCATTGTTTTGTCATTTTTGTTTTTCAGTTTACACGGCTAAAAGAGATGCTTCATCGAAATAATGTAATGGTGACTCTCCGTAAAAAATCTGAGTTTAATATCGATAAAACTATCATAATGCAGGATTTAAATAAGCTTTTGCGATTTAATAAAGGGCAACAAGCAAATGCGAGTGCACTTCCCGAAATTAGTAATACTGTAGCAATTTCGGCTCTTGGAGCAACAATACAATATTTAGAGTTGATAAATGATTCAACTAATTTTGGCTATTACAAGCTGTCACTGCTCAACTTAAAACGTTACGTTCATTTGGACAGCGCAGCTGTTACCGCTCTAAATCTATTTCCTAAACCGGGAACCACCATCAATTCCAATGTTTATAAATGGCAAAGCGTTTTAGGTGTGCTAGATCGTTGCCGTACACCGCAAGGACATCGTTTAATGACGCAATGGATAAAACAACCTCTTCGCGATGAAGCCACTATAAAAGAACGTCACGACATTGTTGAATGTCTTGTGGATAGTGTTAACACCCGTGAAGAATTGTACGACAATTATTTAAAAAGAATGCCGGATGTGCTGATGCTACTTAAAAAATTAATGAGAAAACGTGCCACGCTCCACGACATATTCCGAATTTATCAAGTTGTTTCTCGTATGCCAAAAATTCTTAGCATATTTATTGAATTGCAAAATGCAACCGTCCAGAGTGCTATTTGTGATCCGATTCAGAGTAATTTGGAGGATTTAGCATTGTTTAAACAGATGGTGGAGCAAATTATTGATTTCAAGGCGGTTGAGAAAGGTGAATTTTTAATAAAACCTACATTTGACGATCAACTATATGACTTAAAAGGAAAAATGGATGATATTGAAGAGAAATTGCAAAGACAGCACACTAAAGCTATAAGCGATTTAGACATGGATAACATTAAATTGGAGTTTGTGTCAAAAATGGGGTATCATTTCCGCACAACAACGAGAGATACGTCATCAATTAAAAAAAATAATAAATACAAAATTGTTGATGCAGTTAATAGTGGTGTACGATTCACAACCGATCGCTTGGCGGAATTAAATGAAGATTTTCTAAAAGCCCGTGGTGAATACGAAGAACTGCAACAGTCAATAGTTGATGAAGTGGTCAAAACTGTTTTAGGTTATACGCCACCGTTAACATTTTTAAATCATTTACTTGCCCAAATTGATTGTCTTGTTAGTTTTGCTGTGGCCGCCGTATCCGCCCCGATACCATACATTCGCCCGAAATTTTATCCCGAGAATACTGGTGTATTAAAATTAAAAGGATTGCGACATCCATGTCTTGAACTTCAGGATGATGTAACATACATTGCAAATGATGTTGAATTTAAAAAGAATGACACTCATATGTATATTATTACGGGGCCGAATATGGGCGGTAAAAGTACGTATATTCGGTCGGTTGGAACTGCTGTACTTATGGCCCATATTGGATCGTTCGTTCCGTGCTCGGAAGCCGAAATTTCTATAGTTGATTCGATTTTAGGACGGGTTGGTGCCAACGATAATCTTATTAAAGGGTTAAGTACGTTTATGGTCGAAATGATTGAAACATCTGGAATTATTCGAACTGCCACAGAAAATTCAATTGTAATTATTGATGAATTGGGTCGTGGCACATCGACTTACGAAGGGTGCGGTATTGCCTGGGCAATTGCTGAGTACCTAGCAAAAGAAACAAAATGTTTTACGTTATTTGCAACGCATTTTCATGAGATCACAGAATTAGCAAATGATTGTGATACGGTAAAAAATTGTCATATGGTGGCAATTGCGGATAATGATAATTTTACCTTGTTGTATCAAGTTCGACCGGGTGTGATGGACAAAAGTTTTGGTATACAAGTAGCGAAATTAGCCAATTTTCCAAGTAAAGTTGTTGATTTGGCGCAGCAGGTCTACGACGAAAGTGAAGATCACTATGCGGAGTTAAAGTCTAAGGAGGATGAGGAAGCAACTAAATTGTTTTTAGAAGCACTGGATAGATTTACGACCGCTGAAGCCGATATTGATGAGAATGAGATTGAGAAAATATCTTGTGAAATTCGAGATAAAGTGAAAGCCGCTGGTGGTGATTATTTTAAAGCGGCATTTCCAAATGTTTTCCAATGAATTTTCTTATGTTAATTTATTTGTATTTTTTGCTATTTTTCTATAATTAATAAATGTTTTGTACAAATGAAAATTTATTTGTTCTTCATTAATTAAGGAAAAACAAAACGCTTCCGAAATCGTAGCAACCTGTAACTACCGCAAGGGCTCTCTGTACCGCATCTGCGGCTCCCCAAAGCTGCTTCATGAAATAAACGATATTAATAAATTTAGGACGTGATTCACTTTTTGGGTTAACCAACCAACCCACAAAATGATAACCTACTTAATACAGGGCAATTACATTTCTTTGGTATTGAATATGCTAAGTCATTGACTCTACTTTCGGGTAACCCCGGTGGGTCACTTAAGTTTTCATCAACGTTACATGTCCCTAAATAATAAATGATTTTAGAATGATTCTTTCAATGCAATTCGTTAAGAGATGATTAAATTTGGAAATTTATCTCAAAACAAATTTTGTCCGGGAAAGGACGAGAGGGATACAAATAGCGAATGCTAAACCTCGAAAAAGACACAAATCTATGAAAACACTTGGGAGTTTTTAGCACTTGAAGGAATGTTCATTAACACTTTTATATTTGACGTTTCCACCAGGATTTGTCTGGAAAATAATTTATCGAATTTGGAAATTTTAAAATCTGTTCTTTTAGAATTAAACATTTCAGCAAATCAAAATCACAAACTGATTTGATTTTTATATGAAATGATTTTCCGACCGTTCCTAACAGGGTAAACATTTTCATATAAATAGACAGCTAAACTTTCAGAGGAACTGAAGAGGACATCGCAAGGACGAGTAGAAAAGAATCGCGAGATCGCCACCAACAGCAGTTGGACATCAGATGCTGAAGACCCTGCATCCACGTGGGAAGAGGTCACAAGTGCCCTCACTTGCTTTAATCGTAAAAAGCCTCCTCGAAAATTATTAAACAGCTGCTTGAAATTTGGCTACTTCCCTAAAGTGTGGAAAAAGGGTGAAATGATTATAATCAGGAAACCTGAGGATAGAGATCCACTTTCTCCGAAGTCTTATAGACCAATCATGTTGCTACCTGTCATGGGGAAAATCCTAGAAAGGCTACTAGCAGTTCGTATTTCTCCACGAATCGAACAGAGCGGACTGTTCTCGGACAAACAATTCGGCTATCGCATGTCTACTGAGGATGTGTTAGTCCGCCTAACAAACACTGTCAAAATCCAAAGTTGATAATATTATATGGGTATATTCTTGGATATTGCTGGAGCATTGGATAACTTAACGTGGCCTAGTGTCATCGCAAGTTTATCCGTCTATAATCTCCCCAAAACATTATGAATGGTTTTAGGAGCTACTTTAGCGAACGATCCGCAGTAATCAGAGACATATATTGTTCTGAAGCAAAAGAAATAACAAAAGGATGTCCTCAGGGCTCAATCATAGGCCCCCTAGTCTGGAACATCGTGTTTAACACAAGCATGATGGATAACATGGACGAAATAGCATTCGCAGATGATAAAGTCATTCTGGTGCACGGCAATTCGAAGTTTGAACTTCAGCGCCAGGGCCAAATCGCCATTAATAACATGTTACAATGATGTGATATAAATAAAATGTCACTATGTGTAGAGAAAACAGTGATGCTGCAGCTTAAAGGTTAATTTGACTCTAGTCGACCTCCAACAATATCACTAAACGGTCGAAACATGAAAATGGTCGTGCGTTAGATATTTAGGAGTTGACATCGATGAACGTATGGGAGTAATACCTCACGCCTTAAGAGTCTTGAAAACGCCAAGAAACTAGTCCACTCCTTGGCAAAAGTGTGGCGGAGGCGCTCTTCATCATATGCAGTGGCTGGGTGGTACGACAGGTTAAACTGTCACCATATCAGATCATCGGAAAGTGCTCAGAGGAATATCCTGCTAAGAGTAACAAAGGCCTACCGAACAGTATCTAAAGATGCTGTTGTGGTTCTGGCCGGCGTGCTCCCTGTAGATATTCTAATCAAAAAGCGAGCGCTCATATACCACCTAAGAAGAAGAGCCCAGAATAATATAGGTGACCAAGTGCATGCTGCAGATAGTAGGCATGATCAATTTAACGATCAATTTAATAATAAAAGGGAAACAGAAGAAATGGCGATTGACCTATGGCAAAGAATGTGGAATGAATCAGCCAATGGAACGCATACATTTTGCTTCATTCCAGATATAAAGCACGAATAAAAATGAAACTACAACTAACGAGCTCTATGAGCCAAGTCATCTCTGGTCATGGCAAGTTTAAAGCCTACCTACAGAGATTTAAGATAACAAAGCAATGTCAATGTTTATACGGTTCAGAAGTAGAAAACGTCAATCATCTACTTTTCGAATGTAACGAGATGACAGTCATGTTACTAAAAAAAAGTGGTTGGGTTACATAAACCTACACGAGTTACCACTACTAAGCGACGAAGTTTTCCCGCAATTTCGGCCTAATTGTGCTGAAATAATCAATATCTTAAAAGAACGGAATAGTGCGCAATAGTGGACCGGGTACCCGGATGGTACTTGCCTCCACGCGGCTAGGGATGGAAGCGATACAATTGTAACGGTTAAAAGTACTAGCACTATATCGGTTGACATTGCTAATTGCTATGAAAACTGATATAAATTTTAAATAATTCTTAGTTTATTGTTAAACCCTAGGTATGAGAATTGGCCAAACATTTTTCCCGGAAGTCAACAGACTACTGGTAAAAATCAGCGATCTTAATCTAGTTTGCAAAGCAAATGCAGAAATAGAGGAAATAGGTTTAATCCCAGAATTAGCAACATCCAACGACAGTATATTGGGAGTCTATAAACTTCTCTCTCTCTCTCTCTCTCTCTCTGGCACTATACATCCCATCAAGGGATTTGGCCGCCTCAAATAAGGTTTCATAATCATACTTTCATTTCGGATAATTAGTGATTAATTCATTGATCCTAAACCAGCCGTGAAATTGTTCCTTGTCAACACCGGGAATCGAACCCGGGACCTCCGGTAGCTGGAGCAAGCATGCTGACCACTTTGCCACCGGGGCGGCTACAAAAACGGTCTATAAACTTCGCTTAAGCCTAAATTACCCACTAAGCCTTCATGTCAGATGATTTGCTTTGCTAAATTTGAACGAAAGTTAATTTTTCCCAAATAAGGAAGAAAAGCGTTCAGATTGCGAATGGAACACATTTTCTGTCCGATATAAACTGTCACCAAACAACAATAGTATATACTATATGTAATATGCTCGTAATAATAGAATTAAACATAAATCCGAATCATATTCAATGAATGATCTATCAATGAATTATCTTTGCTTTAGTTCATTACAAAACCTTTAACTCCCATCCATCTTTGACCCATTTATGAAGGAACTAATTCATTCAAGATTTAGAATCGCTTCAGTCGTAAACCCTGGAAAGGAATAGGGGTTGGCGCTGAGTTCGCACTCTAAAAAAAATTTTAGTCTTGTGTTTAATAACACCACCGATTGTGTTCAGATGGAGAAAATTCGAAATTACCTACCGATCCAACTATCGCTTGTCAGAATTTATTTCGATTAGTTGAGAAATAGAGCCACTGCACAAAAACGGGCTGTAGCCCCTATCTTTTCCCAAGATGTAATTCAGGAATGTGCTCTTGAGATTTTCAGCCAAACTGAAATCATTGAAGGTGATAGATAGGAAGAAGGTGAGGAAGCGTGTATTGCTCACGTTCAATTCAAAACTGTTCCTTACTTGGAGAGAATGCTAAATGCGTTTTTTATACATTCTCTTAGAGTGTAGTAAACGATTTTTACCAAAAACGCTGTAGCATAATGGGAGCTTATACTTTACTAAAATTGTAAGAAGAATAGAGTGTTGGTTTAAAAGTGTTTGGGATTGTAAAGAGCTTTTTCATTTGTTATTTATAAATATTACGTCACCTTTAGGTCATTCTCTTGGACTGTGACAACGTTCTAGGCTATCTTTGAAGATAACTTCAAGTTTGATGGACATCCGTAGGAATTGGACTGGCCGATTTATATGGTTAAAATTGTTCATAGAAAATGAGTTGCCAGTCCAAGAATTTCATACTAGTGCTGGTCCGGAGTTTATTTGGCCTTACTGGAAAAACTTCAAATTCTGACTGTTTATATCCGAGCAGGCAGAAACAAAAAATATTTTATCTGACGCTCTGGAAAAATTATAAAATTCAAATTTTTTTAAAGCATCTGTCCCTCGCATTAGCATGCCACATGCGGTAGTTTCAGCCCGTAGAAGGTTTTGATTTCGTGGTTTTTCATAAAAGCCATTTTCTTGAAATTTTTCCGACCTGCTCCTCCGGGATTGAATAAGGTAGATTTATCATCTTCATCGTTTCTATTCTTTTCAGTGTGACTGCGTCAAATCCTTAACTAATCGCGCCATATGTTCTAGACCCTGGCTAATTATTCCCTAGCCATGATTTACAGTCTGACACTAGAATAGAGTTCACCTAGGCCTTTTTTGCTATTTCGTAAAGATTTTTATTGTCAATTTCAGGAAGGAAGCGGTTAGAGTTATTCGTACTTTCCTTCAAATAGTATGCGTTTCACTATTAAGCTCTTCTGAACCCTATGAATTACAATTACTATTCGCTTCTTGGGACCTGTGCTAAAGGGCCTGCTTAAAGTTTCCTATATCCTAGACGTTTTCGCCTGGTTAGTCGATTGCTTCTGAGATTTTGTTAGAGACCACGCTTAGATTTGTCTTCACCAGAGCGAATAGTTTTAATATTTTTGCTATTAATAGATTCTAGGACTTTATTAATGAGAACAAACACTAGCGTTTTTACTATATTCTGATTTGTTTTTACCTAAATCGTCTTTTTATACAAAAAAAACGGAAGAAATAGAAAAAGTCTGTCTTTGTAAGCATTACCGGCACGCCGAAAAGTATACCGAATAACTCATTGACGATCGTACCAACAAAATCGAATGGTGACCATTTTTTGGCATAAGATTTTATTTTCACGATAGGAGGTAAATCGTGATATTTTGTACTTTATTGTTGTTCCTGCTAATTACTGCTCCCAACATGCAGATTATTGTGAGAGTGAGACGTAAAAGCCTTGAGTTATTGTTTGCTCTTGTCACACGGCAATGTCATCTGCGTTGTCTGTTGGTATTTCTCCTTTCGGCAAAACCGAGATTTTTGTGATCGCTATTTTGTAAAAAGAATTTCTGGGGCGTCGGATTTGAAAAAACAACTAAAAGTAAATTACCTAAAGTTACCCTACAGGTTCGGAAATAGATTTGGTAATTTTTTGTCAGCAAGTTACCCAAAATTTACCATGGAATCTATCCGAAAACGCCTAATGTAGTTGAAATAGTTATTGTTGTAAACCGTCAAATATATAGTGATATTCCTTTTCCTGCCTGCCCAAAATTTGTGTGGGTAAGGCAAAAGAATCATGTCAAAAATTTATTTTTGTATGTGTTTTGAACCAACTTACACATTTGTGCATTCTTTTCTAAAGGTTGAGGCACATAGTTTTCGTTCCGTTCCGATTCGTTTCGTTTGCAATAAGTTTTTATAAATTCGCACGCACATAGCTTTCGTTTAGTTTTTAGTTGTTTTTGTGTAGTTTGATAAATCGATTTTTTTTATTTCTCACAATATTGTTTCAATTCAATCAATTATTTATAGTATCATATCAATTGTTTTAATAATGAGTGAAGATATACACATTGACATAAAAACTATTATGATAAACGCCAAAATAAATAATTTGAGGTTATTGTTTAAGTTTTTATTGAAATTTGATCAACTGTTTCGATTCCGTTCCGCGTTAAACTTAACATTGTGAGCATGTTTTCGGTTTTCCATACATTTTGACATATTCAACTTAAAGGTCGGAACGGAACGGAAACTATGTGCCTCGACCTTAATTTATTTTCGTCCGAAAAAAACCCTA
Source organism: Nephrotoma appendiculata (assembly GCA_947310385.1). NCBI lineage: Eukaryota > Metazoa > Arthropoda > Insecta > Diptera > Tipulidae > Nephrotoma > Nephrotoma appendiculata. The sequence goes on along the minus strand of OX371224.1, from coordinate 174,825,799 downwards.
TAACTACACACAATTGTTTTGGTTGAAGTTCAAATCAAGCGAATTTTTTTTATCAAAAATGCCATTACATACTTGCCGTCGTACTTTGAGAAATTTACAACAACAATCCCATATATGTAATTCCAATTTGGAATTATTTTAAACCAACTTTTCTGGTGACGATTGCAGCATCATGGATTCCACGTGACTGATTTTTTTTGAAATAACTACAAATTTTGACATTAATGCAAAAAGAAAATAAACAATCTGCAACATTTGCGATAATTCATCTTTTTACTGTGCTAGCTTTGATTGGTTTAAATTTGTTTAAATATATTAATTAAAAATGATATAGGTTTTGTGTAATTAGTGATTTTGTGGCATATGTATTAAAAAAGAAGAATTTATGGATATCCTTGGTTTTGTCGGCATATCGATCACACATGTTATTTTTTGTAGTTAAGTTAGTTTCAATCTGATCCACCAGCGGCGCTTTTCCAACTTTTTCAATCGTCAATAGAATTATTCTATTCTACCTGTAGTTTTAATGTTCACCACCAGGGCAGTTTCATTGAATACTTTTATTTTTAAATGTTGGCAATAAAAATATAAAAGTGATTTTTGTTATTTTAACATTAAATTTTTCTAAACAAGACGACAAATAATTATTTATGATTTGGAATAATATTATATAATGTTCTAGCACATTACTATTTAATTGAATATATTTAGTTGCATTTTTACGTAGTTTTCAAATTCAAAATGTAATTGTTATCAACTAATAAAAATAAATTAAAAAATATCTTTGGTTGTTACTTTGAGCACAATATTAATTCTATTCCAGAATGAATTTAGCTTGTACCAAAGTAAGACCACAATAGAATCAGTTCCAATATTAATCATTAATTAGACCTTTCTTCTGGTTTGAGTCATTAATATTATAAAAATTGTGAATGTTCCAGTTTACTGATGGTCGAATTTTAGAATGACAGCTCTTGTCATTTTATACCAATTTAGTCCCACGTCAGTTTTTAATTCGCGAGAATTTAGTTTTCTTCTAAATTTTACATTTCAATTTAGATATTCGTGTTATTAAAATGAAAGTTTTATAATTTTCGTAGTTATTTAGCTAATAAAATGCTATACTTAAAATGGTATGATTTATTAGCAAAGTGGCGTTTTAAAATCGTTTCCATCAGTTATTTGATCATATTCCTTTCTGGAATTTTATTCGCTATCGCAACCTATTTCGTCATTAATTTTGGACCGAAATCTTTAACCACAATCAAATATCATTTGCCCGCGTCTAATTATCTTCAGTTACGCGATGAATTTCCAATACTTTCCAATTTCAAGGCGAATTTTTATACGAAGTTCGATGAAGATGACGATAAATCGAATATTATTTTGAAAAGTGACGACAATTCAGGTAATTAATTAGTTTAAGTGCATTTTCATCAGTCAGTGGAACAGTTCGATTTAGTTTTGTTTATATTCAGCGAACGAACAAGAAGCCTTGGGTTCGCTTCATATGGCACTCGAAATGGATACCCAAGGTAAGGATGGAAAGGCTTTTCGCTTGTATCAGCATGCGATTGCCTTAGCGCCTAAACATCCTGAGATTTTAACGAAATATGGTGAATATCTGGAACATCGACGTCAAGACGTAGTTAAGGCCGATCAATTTTACTTCCAAGTAAGAATAATACTGTTTTGTGTTCATATAAAATATGCTAACGTCTTATCACAATTTTTAGGCCTTATCAGTAAATCCGTTACATTCAAGGGCATTAGCAAATCGTCAACGGACAGCCACAATTGTAGAAAATTTAGATTTACGTCGACTATCCCAATTGGATGAGAAACGTGATGCGCTCTCGGAAATTTCAGAATCAAATAGTGCTTTGCGACGTGCTAAAAAAGAGGCGTATGTTCAACATATCTATCATTCGGTCGGAATTGAAGGAAATACCATGACATTATCACAAACGCGATCAATCTTAGAAACTAGAATGGCAGTCGACGGTAAAAGTATTGATGAGCACAATGAAATCATTGGATTGGATACGGCTATGAAATATATAAATGCAACTCTTGTAAATAAGATAGGATATATAACGTTAAAAGATATACTGGAGATTCATCGACGTGTACTTGGGCACGTTGATCCAATCGAAGGAGGGGAATTACGACGAACCCAAGTCTATGTCGGTGGTCATATTCCACCAGGACCAGGTGATTTGGCAATATTAATGCAACGGTTTGAACAATGGTTAAATTCGGAAATTGCACTTTCCATGCACCCAGTAAAGTATGCAGCATTAGCACATTATAAACTTGTACATATACACCCTTTTACGGATGGGAATGGCAGAACATCACGTCTCTTAATGAACACAATCCTTATGAGGTTTGGTTACCCACCGGTTATTATACCAAAACAGCAACGTCATAATTACTATGACTACCTTCAATTGGCGAATGAAGGTGATATACGGCCGTTTATACGTTTTATTGCAGATTGCACCGAAAAGACGCTAGATTTATATTTATGGGCAACGAGTGATCTTGCCAAACAAATCCCGTTACTCGCACAACCCGATGATCATACGAATTCGCCATTGAATACGTTTGACGACACTGAATTTGGAAGCGGTGATACGATACGCATCAAAAGCAATTACCCATAGTTTAAAAATATTTATTTTGTATATTTTGTAAGGAGTTTTCTTTTTGTTTGATTTTCTTTCAAAGGAAATATCTTCACCGAATCTGTGATTTGTAATCTACCTGTAATGACTAAGTTTAAGCATAATAAATAAAATTATAGCGTTTTCAAATAAAATCTTTTTGTAAAACGTTGAATTTATAGATTTATAACTTTTATCGGCCCAATTTTTGTTTCTGGCATGTTTATTTTTTTTTTCAATGCAGACATTTAAACAGGGCAGACATTTAAACAGCAACAAATTTTGGAACACAACAAACACAAAAAAGTTTCTTGCGAGAAACCGAAGTTCTAATTTCCTAATTTTTAGATTGATGTCTTGTGGACCAGCCCGCGCGGACAGCCAAAAGAGCAGTCTGGGATGTGTGAACTTAGCGGCCGTATTTGGTATAGTTTGAACTACTATGTAGGCTTATAGCACAGAAAAAAAATATTTGTAAATATTTCTCTATGCTTATGGGAGTAGAAAAATTAATATTCAGCTTTACAAGAATTATTGTCTGCCTGAATATCATTATTAATGCTGTTGTAACTGACCCAAGGCAATTGAGGTCTTCGATTACAAAATTGTAACAGCAGATTGTTGCAAAGTAAAACTGTCATGTTTGAAAATATAACAACTACAAATACCTCCTCCTTGAATTACCTAATTTGTGCTTTCGTTCGATAACCTTTTCAATATAATGCGTCCTGCTTGGGTGGCTCTAGCCATAGCCATATATTCATCCTAGGAGGTATATAAAGCAATGAAACTTTCGTGTTCAGAAATAGCACCCTTCTGGTAATCGACACAATATCCATTCATTAATTTCTCTCATGTACTAATCCGTCAAATTGTACTGAATGTTCGAACCATTTTCGGTTTTCGTAAAATTAATTTAACGAAAACCTTTCTTCTACAATCATCTAAGTCAGTCACAAAATAATGGGAACCACACCCATAAAATGAACCAATATTAGATCCGCCATACTTATGAAGATGCACCAACTCATAAACTGAAATTCACCGAGCAAACTCCACAGTGGTTAAAGATTTGGCATTTGGATCGGGTGGAACCGGGTTCGGATGCTGATAGGGGCAGGATGCAAAAAGGATTCGTCGATGATAATACAAAGCCATGACCCTCTGTCGGAGTGCAGAACCGAAAGACGGACCCATCTTCCATGTCAGTACTATTACGAATGATTCGGCGCTATGCAATGTGCAGATGACACAACGTAAATCAGACCTATATTCGTACGTCCTCAATTTGGCTACTGCGCAAAGTAGGATGTGAAAAACGAACCGCGAAAAATTTGGGAGTGCTTCAATCCCTGTACTACAAAGATATAAAAAAAAAAACTAACTGCTAGTCTTTGGAACTACTGGGCCACATATTTTTCCCGACCACTATTCATTATCAGCATTTTTGTACGAAAATTTGCTATTGGTGTTTGACTTGATGACTCTTTCTTGGATGTTGTAACTATAAATGTTTGATTCCAGAATCACACCAATATGTGCAGATATGTTGAAGTTGGCATCCGCTAATTTATCTTCTGATTTTGCTAATAATTGTTCTCAATCCATTGTTCGGGAAGCCTACACGTCAATTTCGGTAATAACATAATGCTTCATGTATAATTTTGAAGCTTGAAGCACAACGAGACATGAGTTGTGGCGCGATAACTTTGCATGGTTCTGGTTTGTTCAGGATATTTAGGAAAATGTGTGTTGCATAGGCAGACAGTTGATGTGCTGCTTGTGTTGTAATAAGCATGACTTGTGATCCGGGATCAATTAATTTCATTGCCTTGAGATGTCCCTTAATTGTTTTTATTACCGTTTGTATTATTTCCTCTTGGTGTAGTTAGAAATGATGTGAACCATGGACAGATATTGTAGCTTTCTATGAAACAACAACAAATGTGATCGAAATGTCTCAAATAGTTATGGCATTGTTTTGTGTGTGTAGCTGGAATCGTTTTTCCAGAAATGCATAACGGTTGCCATGGTTGACAAATCCTTGTGATGTGTTAGCGATTATTCGTACTGTCGTTGAGATTCTTAGCCCAATTTAACAAAATCGCAAAGATGATTGGAGCTCGATAAATTATAAATAAAAATGGTGTAATAGTGGAATGTAACATTAGTTTTCGTAAGTGGGTTGATCCCAATCACGTTGTGTGCATATGTGGTGTCAATTTTTCGGGATCAGCTCAAAACGCGATATTTAAAAATGCGATATTTCGAAACGAGATTTAACAAAACGAGATATGATACAAAACGCAATATTTCAAAACGTTATTTCAAAACGCGATATGGTACAAAACGCGATATGGTACAAAACGCGATATTTCAAAATGCGATATTTAAAACGCGATATGGTACAAAACGTCATATGGTACAAAACGTCATATGGTACAAAACACGATATTTCAAAATGCGATATGGTACAAAACGCGATTCAAAAAGCGATTTGGTACCGAATATGCATTGCGAAACGACGGGAGTGCAGCGACCGATCCTATATACTATCGCTCCTATCGATTTTTAAATTCCCGTTTTGTACCATATTGCGTTTTGTACAATATCGCGTTTCGTACCATATCGCGTTTTGATAATTCGCGTTTTAAAATATCGCGTTTCAAATGGGACCCCAATTTTACATTGTTTCCCATGCTTTTGAATAATTTTGCTCTTATGTTGATTAATGTTGGAATTGAACTGCGTCCCCGGGAACTGACATTTCGAAATAATGTAACTTGGTTATATTCACCAGCTTTTTGTTGTTTTGCACCAATTGTTCAAACATGTCTCTAAATGGTATTTATATCTCAGGTATAGATATCTCAGACGTCTGCCTGAAATATGTTGCTGATGTAGAGGTGCAAGCAACTTCTTGCACCAATCTTATAAATTCGTTTCCCAACAAAGTGTTTGTTTTTTATCTGTCTTTAATTCTTCGATACTGCCGGAATTCTTTTGTGCCCTTCTTGATATTGAATCTGTATTCATGGCCGTCATGTCGTTTGATTGGAAAAGGTCATGATGGTGTTGTTGGATATTATCGACAGTTTTTTGGATCTCATAATGTTTCTTCTCTATGTTTTCGTTCTTTCTCTTATGAAATGGTTCTTTCTTCAAATTTATGCAGAGGCTTTTTAACTGCTGTACCAAGATTAGAATTGCCATGATAGCATTTGTTAAAAATACATACGATTTTTTAGATTTACCTGTAGAGTTTTTAATGAAACAGCACTACCATTGTGAATAAAAAAAAACTTTCATTTAACCACGCACTGGTAAAATCATATCATTCCGGATGATTCACGAATAGTGTACATATGATTGCATATAGAATTCGAAAAAATTGCCCAGATCTTCCACAAATATGTTTTTAATCCAGAATCAATAACCTCAAATACTCTTTATTTTTGGTTTTGGCGATTATTTTTATTCGATTTATAAAAATTTTGACAGGCCGCAAAACGTATAAATCTTAGAAAATTCGAATAGTTTTGTATATGAATTCAGTAGCAGAATGAACGTTTAACACATTTTTCTGCATTGTTCACATGGTCCCTGCAGGTTCTTCCTAATATACTGCAGATTCTCCCTAATATATAGATCAAATCATCGCAACGACTATCAGGAAAGTCGATCCCTTTCCAAATTTATTTTGAATAGTTGAAAATACGTATATTTTGGTAAGTATTTGTCAATTTTGGAAATAACGAATATCATAAAGATTACAAAAAATATGTACTGTACCTATGAAATACGTACATCTGGCAACCCTAACAAGCTTTAAGCAACCCTAACAAGCTTCATTTATATACTGGTTAGTACAAAACTAATGCTTGATTCCAAAGTCACAAATAATTTTAATATTTAATTAGGATATATTATACTATTAAATTAAAGCAGAATTAAACTCCATTTTTAAAACAAACCAATTTTCCCTTATTGTCGTAGATCAGGATAGTCACAAAACGCACTCAGCTACATTTAATATAAAGAAAAAGTTTGTTTCTTCGTCAACCATGCAAGTTTCCCCTTTAAAATTTAGAATTACCAAATTTGGCAAATATCTCTTGGCGGTTTTACTAATAATATTCGATTTTCGGAAGGGAACGGAATTTTGTGGTTTTAATTATAATTCGAAGTATATTTATGCATCTGATAAAATAATTAATGTTTTATCAATGTCAACAATTTGTGTCACGTGTGGCGTGAAAAGTGGGATAAAGAATACTCGTTATACTGTGCCACAAGCCCTTTGAATACGTGGCTGTATTAGACACTACATCCGAATTAAATTATACTTCTTGTAATAAATATTCAAACAATGACCTTTGGAACCAATACAATTTTTGGCAGAGGGTGTGCGAGCCAACCTTTAAATTGGAAGGTCAAATATACCATAGATTAGTTCCATTACAGTGATTACCTAACGAAGAACCAAGATACATTCAGCTGTATTTCGTTAAAGATTTATAAAAAGGATTTAAATTCCCAGAATGGAATGAATTTTCTGTAATAATTTTTGGTCAAGAACTGTTTGTTCATTGAGAAGATTGATATCACTTTGGTTTAGCAGGTTTATATTCTAAGTGTTGGTTCACCATAATTTACTAAACTATAATTTACTAAATCTTATTTTTGCAAGGACATTTGAACTTATCAAAGAGAGTTAAGGTGTGATTCATATACATCTACAAGTTTGTATTCTACCATAATTTTTTACATGCAACCGACGTTTTTTTATTTTTTTATTTGGCACTAGCTCCAATAATTAGGTGCCATTTGGCCCGATTTCCCAAACTTACAAATTTTTTTTAAATTTACATTATTCATGTACAATTTATTTTATTTTTCCTTTTATTCATCTTTCACACATCGATCCCTTTTCATACTTCTATCTGATTCATTCTTATAAAATCATACACATTCTTATACATATACGTTCATTTCCATTCGTAATAATTCAGTCATGTTCCTTGCTCTCAAGAGAACATCGAACATTTGTCTGTTCTGATTGAATGCAGAACATTTCAGAATCAAATGTTCGATGTCCTCCACAACCAAACAACTTTCGCATAATTCATTCTCAATCAAATTGCGTTTCTTCAAGCATACTTTCCAATTACCATAATTCAATCGTATGCGCTCCATCGTTCTTATCATTCTAGTATCTCCTTTGAGCACCTTAGAAAAGGGTTGGCTCAAAGGAGAACTAACCACCTCAAAGTACGTCTTGCCTTTCACCTGACATTTTCAACAAACTCCCTCTCCTATTTTCTCCATAGATTCACTTGAAACATGCGAAGTACATCTCTTGCATCCATGCATTCATATTCATTTACATCCTCAACCAAACAACCCCGTTTCGCAATCATATCGGCTCTTTCATTACCTTCAATTTGTAGGTGTGCCGGTATCCATTGAAGAATGACTTGACTCCTACAAGATTTAAGGTACTCATATAACATTTCCACATACACATTACCATGAGTTCCCCCACCCTTACTAATTAATTTTAACCCACTCCGGGAGTCGGATAATAAAACTACTCTCCTCCTCCCTTGTGTCATTGCCAACTTGATCCCTTCCATAATCTCTATCAATCCTGCATTCATTATACAGATGCTGGCATTCACTCGTAGTATTTTCTCTTTCCTCATTGAAGGAATAAAAATTCTTATACTTACTTATGCGATCACCACTCACACTAGCATTTGTATAAACTTCCACATGTGCAACATAATTTGTCGGCATTTTTAAAAACTCATTCTTAACCGATAACTCATTCATCATCGCTTTTGTTGTATCACCAAAATTCAAACGCACAATTAGATTGCTCGGAGGGACTTTCGGATTTACAGGCCGAATCTTGGAGAATACATTCATATTCTCTAACATCACCCGTGACCTTTGTGTTCTTTGGTAATCCGTCCCTCTTTGCAACCTCTCTTTCATTTCATTCACCAATTTATTGTCCTTAGTCAACATCCGCACAGTCTCTCGCACGGTGATCCACTTCCTCTTATAGTTGAGAGGTAAGTCACCCAATTCAGACCACAGAGTGTGTATTGGGGTTGAATTAATCGGCCCCAATACCACTCTGGCACAAGCATTCTCGACAGTCATCAACTTTTTAAACGTGACTTTGGACCCATCTCCATAGACACTCATTCCATACGTAATTTTGGATGATACTAGCGCCTTTCGCAACATATCAGTCACACTAGGTTGAGCTCCCCATTTCGGTTTGCTCACCCTTTTAATCACATTCAGTCTGTTCTTGCAATTATCGGCTAATTTATCCATATGCACTCTGAAATTCAATCGCTTATCAATCCAGATTCCCAAATAACTAGTCAAATTTACATACTCAATTCTCTCATTATATACTCGGACATCTACCGTACGATTTGTTCGAAAAGTCATACTACAACATTTCCTCGAATTTACACACAAGTTCAATTCAGTCAAACATTCTGTTACCTGATCCACACATTATTGAGCCCGACTCTAGGCCTCCTCGATGGTCTTCCCCTTGCCCATCAGAACAAAGTCATCTGCAAATTGCAAAATGACTTTGTCCGGGGCGTTAAACCTATGTACCGAGCTCGTGTATAGATTGAAGATAGTCGGAGAGATTTTACTGCCTTGGAGAGGCCTATATTCACCGCTCCTTCCAACCTATACCCTCTACCACACAACACTAATTTTCTGTCATTCGTGAAATCATACACTTATTTGCAAATTTTCCAAGGAAACCCCAGGTCTATAAAGACCTGAAAAAGTTTTCCCGGAACCACGTAATCATATGCCCTTTCTATATCCAAAAATACTGCCATAACATACTTCTTTTTCTTTCTTACTTCCCATACAAACTTTTCTGCACATTCATTAGCTGAGTGGTTACAACGGAACCCAAAGGTGGTTTCTGGCAACAAATTACATTACCCTCATTCACCAATTTATCCAAACGACCTTTCATCATACCATTCACTATTTTGACAAATACATTCAACTTACATATTCCCCTGTAATTTGTTGCCAGATTTTGGTCCCGATCTCTTTTTGGAATGGGTACTACCCTGCTTTCCTTCCATTTTCCGGTATTTGAATACTCATCCATACTTGATTGAGAATTCGAAGCAAAGCCACCTTGGCTTCGAATTCCAATCTCCCAATCATTTTATAACTCACTCTGTTAGTTCCGAGGGTAGTAGATTTGGAAGTGTCTAAAACCCCACGGAACTCATCCCATTCAAACTCCTTACACATGTCATTCATAAATTCTCTTTCATTATCAGGTAACAAAATTTCATTCCTATCACTCAAATTGTTTCTAACGTCCATCATCATTTGTAAAAAGACACCTCCTTTCTCTCTGTCATCTATCACTTCATTTCTGCCTTTCGATCTATAACCTCTCACTCTATTAAAATTATCCCATACATCCTTAGTTGTGGTCCTATGTGTCATTTTGGACTCATAGTCCCGCCAACTTTTCCTCTTCGCTCTGCGGATAGCCTTTTTCAATCTTCCATTCACCCTTCCATAATTTATTCTGCATTCATGACATATACACCTATTGGACTCTCTCAGTGCTATCCGTTTCTTTTCATACCAATACTGGATTTCATTATTCAACCAACCTTTCACCGTACACTCATTCCTTCTTACATGTATAGTGCACATTCCATTTATTCTCTCTATTTCATCCTCAAGTTGGTTAACCTCAGTTGCTTCGTTCATTATGAGAATCTCATTCATACGTTCGAAACATTACTTACCATTCATAATGACCTTATAGTCCATGTCAACATTTACACCACCTAAACACATCCTGATCAAATAATGATCGCTACCCAAATTCTCATCCGTAACATTCCAAGTAACTTGGGCCGACAGCTCGCTAGACATTAACGTCAAATCTATTGCACTGGCTGTCGACCCCACAGATGGCATCCTAGTTGACCCACCATCATTCAAGATTACGAGATTGGAATCCAGAATGAGACGAGTCAACAAGGTACCCCAAGCATCATTTCTTTCACACCCCATACTCTCGAATGCGCATTCATATCACCCCCCAAAAGTACGGCACTTTTCCCTTCCACCCTATCAAACAAAATTTGAAAATCTCTCAGGTTTTTCTCTCTATCATTCACTGACTCAATTGGAGTTGCATAACACTCACAAATAACAAATTTCTGTCCAGATTCCGAGTTTTGGCAGCGATAACTTTGATGCGCTCGAAAGTCGGTGTGTCGCACACGACAAGGCTAATTTTGTTCCGTGCCAATATCGCTACACCACCGAAACCATCGGCCCTCGGTCCGAACAGCAAATTATACCCACTTACACGAAACGTCCTACCCTCACGCTCCCAAGTTTCACACAAAAGCATCACATTCCACATTCACATCCTTTTTGGGCCAGATAAGTCCGCAACATATCGCCATTGGCATACATTCTGCGGATGTTTATCTGACCAATTGTCATACATTCATTGGATCTTATCATTCGCTCTGCCATTCAAAGAAAAGAAGAAGGGGAAAAATAAAAATTTAATAAGCAAAATGAAAATGCTTTTTCCCCTTCTTCCCTCAACATTCATCATCACTCATACCTACACTTTCCTGAAAAAGTCCTAACTCAGTAGGGCTGAGATAGATGTACCTCCTGGACTTCAATGCTTCAATGGTTTTTGCTGCTGTTGCTCCGATCTCGATTTTTGTTGGTCCCGGCCCCTGTGTTGTCATTGTTTCTTTTGTTAATTCTGCTTTCGTTTTCTCGTTGTTTAAAAGTTTTGATTTGTTTTTATTGATTTCATTATTGTTACTATTATTGTTGTTATTGTTGTTATTATTGTCGCTATTATTATTGTTATTATTGTTTATATTACTCTTGGCTATTACTATTGTTATTATTACTTTCATTCTTTTCAATATTATTATTATTGTTGTTTTTATTATTTTGACTGCTGATATTATTTTTATTATTACTGTTATTATTATTGTCCTCGTTTTGAGCGTTTCCTGAATTTTGTTGTAGTATTTTACTGTATGTTTCATTTTGTTGCGTTGCCTTCGATCAGTGCCTTCTATAGTACTGGCCTGTGACAACATTCATTTTTTGCTGATGACGACAACGTAAGTCGACAACCAGATGTCAGCATAATTAAATAAAAATAATACACTATGCCTCCTTATTACGACGGCAATAAATTTCACAAACTTAACAAATAAAAATCTGAATTATTATACAATAAATTAATAAATTATGAACAATTTTAGTGTAATTGATTTTCTTAATTCATAAATTGAATTTTGTCGATCCACATTCAAGAAGTTAATGAGAATTTAAAGAAATGCGCCTATTTAGATAACGTAATACAAAGTTCTAGTGTATTCCACTACAAAAATATAAATAAAACCGTGAGAGCAGAGAATATTATGTGATCATTTTGTTTCTATTTTGTCATTTCATTTTTGTATTTTATTGTCATTTTCATTTAGTGTCACATAATTAGTCGAAGCCGTACGGTACGAAGCATTTTTTTTTGTATTTTACATGATATCCGTACTCCTTTTCATATTTTTATTGAATCTACGTACCAATTACAACAATTTTGAATTTTGTATGACGAAATCAATACCACTACATAATAGGCCATTTTTCTATATAAAAAAATTCCATGAGCTTGTATAGGTAAATCCAAACAAAATCGCGGGTGCCATACGAGTAAGTAAAAAATTACATGGGACAAAAAAAAAATTCTTCATTTGTCCCAATAAATCTGCTTTATTATCTACAAACATAATTTATCTGAAGGATCACGATAAATATTGATATTTTGAGAAACATTTCCAATAAAAATATTTCCCTATTGAGTAACTTTTCATTTAGCAACTTACTGATAAAAGTAACAACACAATTTTTCAATGACACGTGCGCGTATAAGATTTTTAATTTCTCTTGGCTCTCTTGTATTATTTGTTTTGGTTTTGTTTCACGATCACGACATACAGTACCGAAGAAAATAATGAACTTAATTTCACACATTTTATTTGTGTAATGAATTTTAGATTAGAGGGTATACAATTTTATTTATATTCGTTTGTGTTTTGTATATTATTTTTGTAACCTGCTATGTAGTGTAAAACATAGAAAGATTTTACCACAGTACACATAATACACAAAATTATTCAAACAAGATTTTAACAAGAAATGGCCTGTTATTGTATTGGTATTGACGAAATTTATTTTGGTTTTATGAGAACGAGGCGGAGCCAAAAACTAGAAAAAACTGGAAAACGGAAATAAAAAATGAATAACCTTCTACTTCGATGTAATAATTGCAACTAAATATATTTTGTGATGTAATTTTCCTTTTTAAAATTTATCTGCCATCTAGTTGAACGTGAACCGTCGACTTAGCGTGTCGTCATCAGTTGGTGTAAGCGGCCAGTAGTTTAGAAGGCATTGCTTCGATGCTCCCGTGGTGTTTGCGTTTTCGCGATAATAGATTTCCTTTGCTCTGAAGTATGTTATCCGATCCATGGTTTTTATCTTTATAATTTGTTTCTCCATCTCGAATATAGGGCACTTTTTGTCAAAGGCAGTATGTTTGTTTCCACAATTAGCACATTTTGTTGGTTCACAATTCTCATTATCGTGTCCATCCGGAATATTTTTGGCGCATTTAGGGCATGTAGTTACCCGGAAGCACTTATTTTTCGTGTGCCCGTACCACTGGCAATTATGGCACCTCATCGGGTTTGGTAAATACAACCGTACGTCTAACCGCAAGAACCCTGCTTTAATATATTCTGGTAAGTTTATAGTATTAAATGTCATGATATGTAACGGAGTATCTTAAGCTCTCCATTTATTTTCCTTTTGATCCTCTCTACTTTTATCATTTTCTGCTCCTTTAATTCTTTCTCAATTTCTTCAGTGTCAACATTCATCAAATCAAAGCTGTATATTACTTCTTTGCCAAAACTAACCAAAACCAAACTATACTAAAATTAAGACTACTATCGCAAAAGAAAATATACAGGGTGTCCCCGATTGGGATGTTAATCCGTTAAGGGGTGATTCCTTGGTTCATTTCATGAAAAAAATCGTACTGCAGAGGGGGGTCAATTTTTGATATCCTTTGAGATACAGGGTGTTTAAAAAATTTGGTTCGGGAAAAAAGTACAAGCGAATATTAAACTGTAACTTACAAAATATTTATCGAACGGCAACCAACAAATCCTCATTTGACGGACAATTGAATAGACTATATTTAAAATCTTATTGGCTATCTTGCGTCTGTATCCATTTAAGAACTATGACGTTTTAAAGTTAAAGAAAAATAAAAAAAATGATTTTTTTTTTATAAAATTGAGTTTTTCTCAAAAAAATCCCCCTATAATTTTTTTTTTTATCAAATTTTAATCCGCTATGATCTCCTCTACAATCCCCCAATCCGTTATTGGTACCCACGTGCTATAGTTTTTTACTTATGAGATGAAGAATGAAAACACTACACACAAATTTAATCGAAAATACGGTTTTTATAAAAATAATATAGTTTTAATTAAATATTTTGGGAAGTACAGTTTAATATTTGTGTGTAGTGTTTTCATTCTTCATCTCATAAGTAAAAAACTGTAGCACGTGGGTTCAAATAACGAATTGGGGGATTGTAGAGGAGATCATAGCGGATTAAAATTAGGTAAAAAAAAAATTTATTAGAAGATTTTTTTGAAAAAAACTCAATTTTATAAAAAAAAAATCATTTTTTTTATTTTTTTTAACTTTAAAACGTCATAGTTCTTAAATGGATACAGATGCTAGATAGCCAATAAGATCTTAAATATAGTCTATTTAATTGTCCGTCAAATGAGGAATTTTTTGGTTGCCGTTCGATAAATATTTTGTAAGTTACAATTTAATATTCGCTGTTACTTTTTCCCGAACCAAATTTTTTCAACACCCTGTATCTCAAAGGATATCAAAAATTGACCCCCCTCTGCAATACGATTTTTTCATGAAATGAACCAAGGAATCATCAATCGGGGACACCCTGTATATTTATTATCGCTGTCAAAATTGATTCGTTCACAATTCGCAATTCGGACTGGTGCAACCGACGTTTGAAGTATACAAAAACACAATAATCATTGACATTGTTTCCTACTTATGGCTCATCTGTTTCCCACGGTTACGTGCAATATTAAGTGGAAATATTTTCAAGATGAGTTGCTTCTTGGATCAACGTTCATTCACAAACATCATCTATCTGTTAAAGGGTTCTGGTTAAAATGATTAAAACTGATGGGGTTAATGATAAAATTTTACATTTTAGGACGAGTATTGCTATATGACAATAGGCCCTACGCTGGCGTCACATTATTTTCAACCGTCAGATGTTACCAGATTGATTGATATTTTCAATCAGGGGTGGGATGTTGTAACATCACTTTTTTCGATAATTATCGAATATTATATCTCTTTTTCCAAAAATGATTTGCTTGTCGTTTCACTTTTCAATTTCGCTTTCTTTATTGCGATCGCACACTACTAGAATAAATTGTTTATTTTACGGTTTTTTTTGTTTTTCAATTAAGTATCACTCTTAAAATAAGTAGGTGATACTCGTACAATAAGAGCAAAACGACATAATGTTTTATTCGATTAGGTAGAGATCGCATTAGAAAAACGTAATTGATAAATGAAAAACGTTAAATTTTATTCGTGATGACAGAGATGTAACTTTCGATAGTATCGAAAAAAGTGATATTACAACATCCCACCCCTGCAGATTAGTTGATTATAGATTAATGATTGTACTGCCTTCCGCTTACAGTGGGAATTCCCCGACGTTGATGCGAGATAAAATACGCCAAACAAGACTAAACAGAAAATGTTATGTGTTTTGCACTGTAATACAACACTCAGTACTCACCTCACTGCACTATTAAAGTTGGTAGCTAGTTCCAAATTCGTATCTCATAGAATTATTTGTTAAAAAATCACATTTTATTTTTATTAACAATAAAAAGGAAATTTTATTACAATATTTTACATATAAACTTTCAAATAAATTCAAAATTAAATTAAATTACTATAAAAAACAACAAATTTACAATCAAAAATATTTTCATTCTTTGAATCTTAAATTTAATTAACTTTATAAAAAAAAAAAAATCAAAAAGGACATTCGAACAAAACCTGGAGGAAATGAAAATTAAAAATGTCTCGTCCGTATAACTATTATTGTAGTTAGAAAAATTAGTGATTAATGGAGAATTAATTAAATAAAAATTCCACAAAATATTTTGTGTAATTTTTGGCAACGGTGAATTTATATATCGCGTATAAATAACATGGAGATGAATAATAATTGTGATTGATGGAAAACGGGAAGAATCATTTCACAAAATGTGCGCTTTAGAAAAGATTATATAATTATCTTTTATAAATAATGGATCGCAATTCAAATGGTTTTTATTGTATAAAATATCGAAATAGGTATATCACTAAAAATGAAATAAATAATCCACGCATATTTAACTCGATTATCGATGAGCGGCCGCAACGCTGGACCTCCGCTTCCTAAATCAAGGAAAAAAATTATTTTTTAGCAAATGCTTATAGATTAATTTATTGATTGTCGCATACTTCGGGGTGCTCCGTGTAACATTCCTCTAATCGACGCCGCTTTAAATCATTAATAGCTAATTTATAACATGGAAATTCGTCTGTGTATTCGAGCTCTCTCGGTTCCGCAGATAATGTCGGATAGTAGCAACTATCATACTGACCATTTATGACCACTAACAATAAATTTGAGTGAGGAATTCGTTTTACGTAGTAGGGCCTGGAAAAAAGGTAAAATTTTTAGTGCAAATTTAAATCACTACAATGACGATATACACATACTTTGAACAATTTCGGGGTCCAGCGCCTTTGATTCCACTACCTCTTATAAACATCGTTTGATTTAAAACATATAAATTAGTACTCTTATCGCAAGGATAATACGTGGTTACATTTTTTTTCACCTTCTCACGATTAAAATATTCCTCTTCGTCCTGATTGCCTCCTTTTTTCAGTATAGGTTTTCGCGGCTGGCCAATACGTTCCCCATCATAATCTTCATTATTGTCAGTATAGTCAAACCCTTCCACCCACATACTAAAACGTGATACATAAATCATAAACTCGACGAATAACCAATTAATAAATGTACCAACTAATTTAAATGGCTGTAATATGATAGATAAATGAGTCAATCAAAATTTTGAAATTAGATTTTATGGGTACGCGATAATGCTTACTGTTATTATTCGGCCTGCAGGGCTTGTAATCTCCTCCGTATGAGAACACCATCCTTGTAAATCATATATTGTAATGTTGTTAAAAATACCCGCCCATACCATTTCCTGCATAACGGCACCATCAATTTCACCAAAAAATGTTCCTGCCTGACTTTCATCCTCCGACAAAATTACGTAACCGTTACTGTCCAGCACATAACAATCTTTATCGTCGGTATTACATGTTTCGGTACAGTTCCCACATTTTGTTTTTGACGTAATATTTAAAAATCGGGCGCGCATCAAAGTATGCAAAAACTGGAATCCAACCACACAACTTGGTGCTTTTTCACCACCATCACGAGGTACAATCGCTAAAGAGGCTGTAACTTTTAATTCACCCTCTTCCCGTTCATCATTTTTATGGGGCACCGAATATACAAAACTGTCCGGATCCAAAAAATGTTGTAACACCGCACTTTTATACCACGTTTCGTCGATTGCCTTTTTATGATAATCCCCAAATTCTCGATCAGTATCGACTTCCTCTTCACCGAATATAAATTGCCATCGTGTTAACCCACTCATTGTAGCGACAAATCGAATCGTTGCATTATATTGATTTATAATTTCTTCTTCTTCGGAACTCTCAAATTTCCACTCTCGATAACTCGTATTCGTAACTTTAGCATCAAAGACTAAAAGTTGAAATAATTCTTTATTACAGTAATATGCATCCTGGTTTAGTGTTCGTCGGCCGCAAATTGGATCACTTCGACCATCTGTAGTAAAATCACTCGTATCATCATCATTAATGATCGAGTCGTATTGTTCGTTCCATTGAAAATTTGTATCATTCAATTTGTTCAAAAAATGGAGCAATTCGGCTTCCGGATCTTTAAATTCATGTCCTTCCAAATAATGATATTTGCAGTAAACCCAATCGGGTTGTACTTTCCAGTTTTGTCCGACAAAGAAATCGGTTATATTAATGCCCATATGCTGGTTCCGTTTAATTTCATCGCCTACTTTAATCCACGTTTTGCCGTACGTGCTCGGCAGTACAAGCCCCAATGTAAACGGGGTATTAGGCAATGGTGCAAAGTAAAAATCTTGCATTTCTTTAGACACCCGTCTCATATTGTCGTAATGAAATTTCACGCTTACATTTATTTCTTGTTGAACATCCGTTGCAAATATGATTTTTTCCCGAAGGTATTTAAGAAATTCCGGAGCTTGCCGTGGTAAACTATCATCGTCTAATTGTTCGACTTCCGTAAAATCAACACTATTGTAGTTTTTTTTTAAACGACCGCCCGAAAGTGGTCGCAAGTCCGGATGTAACAATACATAACCATTATTACTAACAACAAATGGATAAGCGTTTACTCCAAGCTAGAAGAAACGGTATTATTAGGTATAATTTTGCATTTAAGATATATTTAGGCCATTACCTTATAAGGCAACGTTAGTTTATCTATATCCTCAACTGGAACATCGGTACCAGCCACGCCCAATAAATTAGCGGTTTTCGTGTCATTCTGTTTATTAACCTTTCGATCAAACGCAGGAACACCAACAGCAATCATAAGGCGTGGTTCGCCTTCATTCTCATCGTCCTCTTTTAAATGCTGTTTTAACAATTTATTTTTTAGTTACCTTAAATATTTGAGCCTGTATACAATAGCGGAAATAACAGTCTAAACTACTCGCCACAAGAGACAGCATTGTCAATTTTTCCATCACAGATTGCCACGCCTTAAGACAACAACAATAGAGTAAAATACAGTGGAGTTACTTATTTAGAAGTAATTCAGGCGAATTTTTTAAAAAAAAGGACAAAAAATTGTCGATGTGTTCGCTTTTCGGTCTGATTATTAACTAAACTCGCTAGAAATTTTGTAAATTGCAAATGAAGTAAGAACCATTTTAGGCTAATTTAATTAAAAGAATATCTTATGTCGCAGGCAGGGTGTTTCGAAGTGAAATCTTATGCATGAAATTTACACCGGACATTGGTGGATTCCCAAGTTGTTCTTACTATTACTTTTACTGATTATTATCGGCGTTGCGATAATATTATTTGATACGTTCATGCCCCATAACTAACTAGAAGGAAATCTAATATGACTGACAGGGTGTTTCGAAGTGAAATCTCATGCCAGAAATTTAAAACAAGCATCGGTGTATTCCAAAGTAGTCCAAACAACATTTTAGGGATTTATCGAAGTTGCGATAGTATCAGTTGGTGCGTTCAATGCCTTGTAATAAATTAAAGGGAGATCTACTGTGCCTGAGAGGATGCTCAAACAAGAAATTTAAAATGGGCATCCGTGTATTTCGAACTTGTCCGATCCCCTTTATTTGGATTTATCGTCTTTGTGATAATATCGAGTGATGCGTTCATTGCCCTATAACTGATTAGAAGGAATTGTTTTTAGCTGACAGGGTGTTTCGAAGTGAAATTTTACGCAAGAAATTTATAACGGGCATCTCTGTATTCTAAATTAGTTTGTCCACTTTTCAAGAATTTATCGTCATTCAGATAATATCATTTGATGCGTTCCATGCCCCATAATTACCGGGGTCAATCGGTAAGTACCTGTGCTAGGAATGAAGATGCAAGTTTTTAATTTTTTTCTTATTTTTCAACGTAATCTCCTTTTAGGTCGATAAGCTTTTCCCGGCGTTTCGCCATTTCTTTAACTCCTCCAAAAAATACAACTTCTTAAACTCGTCAAAATACGCTTCTGTCTCGGCGATCTCGTTTGAGCTGAGTTTCTTTCCTCCACGCCATGTTTTCATGTTGGGGAACAAAAAGAAATCGCAAGGACCCAGGCCGCGCAAGTATGGTGGATGCGGCAGTAATTCGTAGCGCAGTTCATGCAATTTGGCCGCCGCAATTCCGGATTGCAATTTCGATAATTTTGGCAATCGCGGTACCCATCGGGCCATTAATTGCCATTCCGTACGGCAAGCCGACGGCCTCTGCTGCTTGGCGTACTTTAGTTTAGTGATCAGCGAAGATCATGTCATGAACTTTTTCAACGATTTCCGCGATAACAACTCCGCTAAAAATAACTGAAATTTAGTATGGTGTCGTTTGACAGATGACAGTACACGATAGTATTGTCAACTTCCCTCAGCAACGTCACAAGAGTGTTTATTTTTTTTTTTATTTTTTTTTTTTTTTTTAAAGCACGCAGGCTTATCATTTATTTTCAATACGATTTTTTGTCACATATAATAATAATAATATACAAAAAGAAAATAAATGAGTAGGGTAATCATCACCGATTTAACGGCAGTATTGATCTACCCTTTAATAAGAAAAATTATGAAAAAGTTGAATAAATATTACAAATAAAAATTTAAATGATTTATTGATCGACCATCAAATCTAAAAAATCTCCAATGTTGTCCTAACCACTTTTTAAAGATTTATCAATGTTGTGATAATAACGTGATTTGATGCGTTGCCCCCAAATCATCTAGGAGAAAATCTAATAGGGCTGACAGGGTGTTTCGAAATGAAATCTCATACAAAAAATTTAAAGCTGGCATCGATGTATTCGGAAGTTGTTCCGGCCACTTTTTAAGGACTAATCGTCATTGCGATAATATCATTTGATGTGTTCGATGTTCCAATAAATTATAATGGAATCTATTGTGGCTGACTGATAGCTACGAAGTGAACTTCCACACAAGAAATTTAAAACGGGCA
The DNA here is from genome assembly GCA_947310385.1 of Nephrotoma appendiculata. Classification (NCBI taxonomy): domain Eukaryota; kingdom Metazoa; phylum Arthropoda; class Insecta; order Diptera; family Tipulidae; genus Nephrotoma; species Nephrotoma appendiculata. The sequence continues at coordinate 174,805,052 of OX371224.1, read as the reverse complement.
TTGGAGTATTCCAAAGTAGTTCTGTCCACATTTTAAGGATTTTTCGTCGTTCCGATAATATCATTTAATGCTTTCATTCAATGCTCTACAATTAATTAGAAAAAAATTAAATGCGGCTGATAGGGTGTTTTCACTTCTACTTTGAAACACCCTGTCAGACACATTAAATTTTCTTCCAAATTAGAACAACTTCAGAATTATGAATCGGTATGAATTTTTTGATCTTCTAAATATATGTTAGAATCAAAACCCGTTCCTATGAACCAAATTTGATCCCACACGCAGCTTAAGACTCCGGCACTTCATCTAAAACACTTACTAGAACCCCGATCAAATAAATTAATCATTTTCGTTGATTACAAAATTCCCCAAGGATTTATTTTTTCTGATAGTGCTGGCTTTTGTGGTGAGTAGCGAAGACTAATATTTTCCGTTGGTAATTTCCCGCAATCTTATACATAAAAATTTGATTGTTAAAATATACTAACCGTTTCATCGACAAAGGCGTGCGTCCATGTTGGAGGATGCTCGATGCCCTGCAGTACTAAAGGCCTTGCTATCACATTTACATATTCTAATACGTCTTCCGACACTTCGTCCATTGTTTTAATGTGCGAATAATAACCTCGATTCAGACATGCCATCCACTGAATTTCTCTGACCTTTGTTACTTCCTGCCCCAGCAAATATGTAAAAACTCTTACCGGGATTTTCGTCCTATTTCCAGTATCAATCCAATTATATTTTTCAAAAATATCTGTTATATTGCCTGCCACGCCATCTGTAATCAACATGATTACTTGGTTACATCCTTGGACGGATTCGGTACAATTTTTAAGGTCACGATACTAAAAAAAAAAATTATGTATGAAGAACTACAGAATAAATTGTGTGTTGACCATTCCGCTCTTACTTTCTCGAGAAGTTGAAATGCAGTTTCAAAAGCTCCCGATACATTTGCATATCCCTCAGGTTCCATTAGCTTCATGGCTGTATTAAACACTTCAATATTTTCAGGGGTTGCCTGTACCAGCATATCCTGTTATATAAATACACAAATAATTTAGTGTAATAATTTAGTAATTTTCTATATTTGAATGAATTCATTACTTTGTAACATGGAACTATTTCGTTTATTCCCGCTGAGTAATTGTAAATATTTAAAAAATCATTATTTGAAAATGTATCCATAATTTTCTTAACAGTTAATTTAGCTAAATAATTTCGAAATCCGGTCATTGAACCCGAATTATCAATTAATATAACAACATCCTTTGAACATGTAGCCGCTTCAATGTACCAAGATCGGCGGCGACAATCAAATAGATCGACATCAGAATCTCGCCACCGCATCGCCGGATAATGTCGAAATATACCGGTTTCAGAGCAAAAATATTGCCATGATAGTGCCGGATCCGAATTATAATTTTGTACAAAAACCTCATCTAACGTTTCGGACCATTGTATTGCTTCTAATGCCGGGTCACTCCGATCGTATACATTTGTTGGAACATGAACCGAACTATGTGTTGTATTCACGGATACATTGAAAAAATGACTGTCCGCATTAAAACACATTTCACGATACATCCATTTATTTTCTTCGATCGATTCTTTCAATTCGCGTGGCTCTTCGCCCGACACATTCGAAAATTTACTCGAGTAATATGTAAAATTTTCCGCTAACGTATCATTAAATTCAAATTGTTCGGATACTTCTTCGGCCAATTTTAATATACAATTGACTGCATCCATTTTACTAGCTAACATACGGCCCACATTTTCTACAATTGATGCTATCAGTGACGTTCCATTCTTTTTTTCAACCCTAGCATTGTAATTTTTGTATTTCTGTAAAGTAAAACGTTTGATTAGAAAAAAAATTAGATTCGGATATGTAACTGCATTACCTCCTTTATTTCTTGCGACTTTGTCATTTTTTGGCCCAGTGACCATAACTCTTGACCAAATGTGTTCGCCCATAGACCAATTCTGCAACGGAAAATATAAAATAGCTGTTTAAATAAAGCATGTAAATACATATTAGATAATCCAATCAATTACTTTTATAAAGCAACAAGTATAGTAACAATTTAATCAAATTATTTTTATGGTAAATTTAAATATCCACTTAGAAACCATTCTCCCCATCTAAATGTACCAAATCGTAATGCACGGAGGAAATAAAATTGCCTCCGAGTTAAATTTTTTTTTAAATATATTTATAGAATCAATATACGACGAGTACGATACCGTACAATTTGATTATGCTCGAAAAGCTTTGATATAAATGAAAATGAAACGTTCAAGTATAATTGGAACTTGGATTTTCCATTTGTGTACAATATATATCAAATCAATACAAAAACAACGCCCGTTGCTTGTCTCGTCTGTTGCTTGTTATAAATCATTGTCATATACTCGTATATGTCATACGTGAATAAAATATTAACATAATGATACAAAATAATGTGTGTCTAAATCGATACAATAATATGCTACGTCCTACGTATAGATTTACCCTCATCATTTTTTTATTGATGTTCTTTTTGTTCAAATTCGACAGCGGTATTATTTAGATCATCGTGGGCGACTTTAATCCTAAATTCTTTTGTGTGCTCTAATAATTTGCAAACAGCGGGTTGGGGTTGGATTACGGATGTGAAATATCGGCGTTTCTTAAGTTAAATTTTCTAACAAATTTTTATTAATTTAACATTTACGAAAGTGTGCATTCAATTATTAACAGTGCAATTAAACTGGAATGAAATTATTAAGAAATGTTATCAAATAAATAAAATGTCTGCAGAGATGTGTAAGCATAACCACCATATCTAAATTGGTCCAAGAGTAGCTCCTCTGTGTTTTAATAATTATGCGGGGATTCCGTCAACATTGAGTGCTTTGTCATTTTTTAACCTTGGCAAAACAAGCGAGTTATCGACGCGAAACAAGAGAGTTCAATTTTTGTGTGTGCGTATACAATTTTCCTAATAGAAAAATAATAAAAAATTACAAAAGTGAATCTAAAAAATATAGTAAAAAGTGAAATTAACTTGATAAAAAACAATAGAAATTTAATAAAAGATAAACTAATAAAACGTCAAAAGGTATTGAATAACCCTAAACAGTGTACAATTAGTGAACAAGCCAAAATAGGTAATGGCGGCAGCCCAAGCCGTCCCATAAAAATGGACGAAGAAACATTCGATGATGATTTTAAAGGCTACAATTTTAATGATAAGAAATTAAAAAGAAAATTAAATAAATCGGAAATTTCTATCGAAGAAAAAATGAAGCAAATCATGCCAAATAAAAAAAAAACAAATATTAACAAAGAAAATAAATTGAGTGAAAAAATGGAAACAAACGAAGGTGAGGAAACTAACAAAAGCAAACTGGATGAGGCCTCAAGTCAACCAACCATACAAAAAAACAGATAGCAAATATATTAACACTGATAGTGATAAGGGACCATTCTATGTATTAATAAAGTCGAACACACCAAAATACATGATTTCAGTGATTCTTGCAAGAATTTTCAAAGAAAACAACATAAAAACCAAAAGCAACATTGGAATAAATAAAAATATGGCAAGAATTCAAAACTTTTGATAAAGCAAATAAATGTACAAGGAAAGACGACCCAATTAATAAAATTTTAACCGAAAAAGAATACAACGCGTTCATCCCGAAAACTTATACACATGGGGAAGGTGTGGTCAGATGACTAAAAGGCGAATTTGAATTAAAAGAAAATATAACATGCGAGTTTCCGATCACAAATGAAGAAATAATCAAAACATGGGACCGAGTAAATAAAACCCTAAATATACGAACATTTTAAAACTGGAAATAAGAGCAAGTGAATTACCAAAAGAAATCTTATTTTACGATGTAAAAATAAAAACGGCGACCTACATACCGAAATTAAAATTCTGTGCATCATGCCTAAGCTATCCCAACTAACATTTTGCCCTATAAATTGTCTTTTAAGAATATTTTTCACTAAAAAGAGCCCTAGAATAACATTCCCCAAGAATGTTTAAAACTGAATACTTATTAGCTTCTTGTCAAAGAAATGTCGATTTATAAACTATATTATATTCTTGCATGGCATTTTTACACCTTGATAGATTCTGTTGTAAGGCTGTTTCTTACACCTCTCTTAGTATACTCTTATTGTTTTAGTGGAAAAGTTTTCTTAGCCAAGACATATTTAGTCTTACAGTGCTCGTAAAAACTTTCTTTATGAGTGTTCTGTATGATTTCTATTGAACAAGAGTTTTGTAAGATTAAAACATAAACAAATCTTTATAGAGAACGCTATAAGATTCCATATTGTTTAAATTCTTTAACAAGAGCCATTAAAGTGTGTTTCCTTTAGAAAATATGACATTTGTATAAGTACCGCAGAAAACAGAACTTAATGATCGAAGTAACTCTAAAACTAATTAATGTTAAAAATCGAGTGTTAGATATATTACTGTTTTAAAGGGTAAACGCATTTAACTATTTGACGACGAAGTATACAAATACACAGTTTAGCAACAGTATAACCGAGTTGTTGTATCAGGTGAATCAGGCCAAGTCCAGGAAATGGTGTAGAATTCTTTGCATATTTTGCTGGTTAATTTATATTTATTTCTTCAGTTTTACCGAAGTATATGAACTCAAGAAGACCCTGGAAACTAATTTAAACGTTTTCTTATAAGACACTTATAAGACATTTCACGTAGAACGTCATTTCGTCCATATTGGTTTAGGAATTTCCATTATGAAAAAAAGCATCCATTTTGTAATTTTTCAAATGGAATATTTTGGTATATTTTGGCAATCTTAGGAACTTAGCAAGTGCTTTTATAGAGTTTCCTCTCATAACAAGTATTATGTACTATTTTAATTAGTCCATTTTATGATATTTTTTATTTTTTTTTTATAATTTTTATTTTTTTAAATAATAATAATTCTTTATTTTATTATTCAAATTTTTAAGAGCGCAAAAAATTAGATAAAGATTAGCTATTATTTTTAATTGAAAAATTTGAATTCGCACCTAAATTCTATGCTAATTTCAATGTAAATTTTAATTATATAAAACTAATTATTCAAGCATTATCTGTTTTAATTTAATTTATCTGTTTTAATTGTCAATGATAATAACAAGTTTGTTATAAAACTGAATTAAGAATCATTAAAGTTGTTTAATTCTCTCTCTCTCTCTAGCATTTACATCCCATGAAGGGATTTTGCCGCCCACACTATGGTCCTCCATCCTTCTCGGTCCATCGCTCTCGTCCTCCAATTTCGACATCCTAATACGAGTAGGTCTTGTTCGACGTCGTCACGCCAGCGCAGTCGGGGTCTTCCTCTACGACGTACTCCGGCTGGTTGTTGATGGAACACTTTGTAAATCATTCGTTGTTGTGGAGACCTTGCAACGTGGCCGAGCCATCTCACTCGATTAGATTTAATGAAGCCGATAATACCTCTGAGAAGTTGCTTTATTTCGTGGTTCATGCGTATCCGGTATTCATTGTTCGCAACTTTAATAGGACCAAAAATTGAACGGATGGCCTTTCTTTCGAAGGTAGATAATAATCTACAGTCAATAGAGGTCATGGTCCAGCTCTCGCTTCCGAAAGTCAGCACAGGTCTTATAAGTGCTTTATAAAGTGCGAGCTTGCACGACTGCGATAGGTGTTTAGATCGCAATAATTTTGATTGGGCGTAGAAAACTCGTTGTCCGGCAGCGATTCGGGCTTTTATTTCTGCCTGCATATCATTCAAGGATGTTATAAGTGACCCGAGGTATTTAAAGTTTTCGACGCTATCAAAGTTATGGTCGCCAATTTCGAGATTTGCCATTGAGATGTTCCTGGGTGTTGTTAAGAATTTCGTTTTGGTACTGTTCACCTCCAAACCAAGTCTTCTTGCGCAGCGATTGAGCGTTATGAAACTGTCCTTGATGTCGCTAGGTCTTCGGCCAAGAAGCACGATATCATCTGCATATCCAAGAATTTGACCTGATTTATTGAATATACAGCGCGAAGTTTCAATGTTGCTTTTCCTCACTACGTACTCAAGCGCCAGATTGAACAGCACAGGCGCGAGTGCATCTCCCTGTCGAACACCAGATGTTATTTGAAAAGAGTCTGACATAGTTCCTTCGATTATAATTCTACATACAGACCCAGACATTGTTAATTTGCACAGAGAAACGAGTTTCTCTGGAATTCCTAGGCATATGTTCGCGGCCCAAAGGTTGTCGCGGTTTATACTGTCATATGCCTGCCGGAAGTCTATATATAGTTGATGAATGGTTATGTTGTACTCCCAACATTTTTCCAAGATTATCCTCATGGTGAAACACTGGTCAGTGGTCGATCGGTTGGGACGAAAACCACACTGATAGTCGCCAATGATGTTTTCGGCGAAAGGGATGAGTCTGGCAAGTACAACATTAGCCAACACGTTGTAAGCAGTGTTCAATAGGCTATCAATAGGCCTTTTTAATGCAACGGACATATGAGCGCGGTCTTCCAATCATCCGGTAACTCTTCTTGATCCCAAATACATACGATCAGATCGTATAAACTTGTTGCAAGAGTAGCGCCTCCGAGTTTAATTAATTCTGCGGGGATTCCATCGAGACCGGGTGCCTTGCCGTTCTTCAATCGACTAATAGCTGCGTCTACTTCTTCTACTGTGGGATATTCGACAATGACCTCTTCACCTGGCGGAGCTATTGCTCTAATGGGGGTAACTTCGTCATTCCGGTTTAGCAGACTTTGAAAGTAGGTTTGCCATACTGAGAGAACATCAGACACGTTTGTTCTCAATTCTCCATTCCCGTCTTTTATGGCTGTACTTCTTGGGTGGAAGTCTTTAGTGAGATTCCTGGCTTTAGCAAAACAGTCCCTTGAATTTCCTACTTCCGCTTGGAAGCTGATGTTTTCAATGCATGACCTCATATAATCGCGTTTCTTTTGTCGAAGGAATTTAATCGTGGCTTTCCTTGCACGTAGGTATTCTGCCTGAGTGCTTCTCGTGTTGCGAGCCAACCATTTTTCACGAAGCTTTCGTTTATTTTCGACGACCAGGCGGCATTGATCATCGAACCAATCATTGCGGGATCTCGGCGGTCTTCTGCCGATAGTGTTTTGCGCCGCGGTGGTAATGGCTGACTGTATAGCGTGCCACTGCTCCTGGATATTAGGAGGAGCTCCTTCGTTGTCGCTGGGCCGCTCTAAATAGTTAGTGACAGCTGATTGGTAACTCTGCAGTAACGCTTGGTCTTTTAGAGCATCGACATTCCATCGAACGGTTTTTTGTGCTTGTCTGTTGAAGGTTGATGACAGTTTGCACTTATATTTAAATATGACAAGCACGTGATCGCTGTCCATATCTGCCCCTCTGTAAGATCTAACGTCAGATATGCTGGTGGAGTGTCTCTTGGACACCATGACGTGATCTATTTGGTTTTCCGTTCTTCCATCATTCGATCTCCACGTTACTTTGTGGATTCTCTTATGTGGAAAAAACGTACTTGATACAACTAAGTTGTACATTATTGCCAGGTCGGTGACGCGTTGGCCGTTGTTGTTACTGGTTAGGTGCAGGCTGTTGGGACCGATGTGCGATGTATTTTCTGCACTCCTACCGATTTTTGCATTAAAGTCGCCCACGATGATTTTAATGTCGTGGTGCGGTATGTCGTTGATGACTTCCTCGAGCTCGACAAAGAAGAGATCTTTGATGTCATCTGATTTATCTTCGGTGGGTGCATGCACATTAACGATCGTGATGTTAAATTTATGAGTGCGAAGTCTGACCGTGCATATCCGCATGTTGATAGGGCGGAAATCGATGATGTGGTGCTTCACACGTCGATGGATGAGGAAGCCAACTCCAAATTCTCCTCCGTTCTGATGGCCGCTGTAATGAAGAGTGTAACCATTGGTGGTGTCATGGATCCCACTCCCAGACCATCTAAGCTCTTGTAGTGCAAGTACGTCTAATGTGTAACTTTTTGCTTCGTTCGAAAGGTTCTGGAGATCTCCAGGTCTTAAGAGGCTAAGCACGTTCCATGTTCCCATTTTTAAAGCGTTGTCCATGTACAATTTCCGAGGTCGAGTTTGTAATGAATCTGATATGGTAATCCGAGGCCTTTGTTCAGGGTTCATAACTTAAATGGTTTTTATGAGGGAAGGTTGTTGGCCTGCCGCTCAACCCGCTTGTTACGTGTGTGGGTCACGTACTGGTGAAAATCTTAAGGCATCCAGTCCTACCTTTAACACATTTATATAGCGAGCTGCTTGATACAAGACAGACGCCCGCTTCAGCCGCACCTAACCTGGAGAACAGACGCTGATTTGGTATTGGTTTTAAGGCGCCAATAACCCGCCCTGACATGTAGTGTTCATGACTATAAACAGGATTTAGTCTGCTCGTCTCCACTACACCGCCTGATTCATTTAGCGTTACCCAGGGAGCACCGCGTTGTTTAATCCTATAACATAATTTTCAAAGATTATAACGATGAATTATATAGGAATACAACGTAAATCTTAAAACGCTCTTACATAAGAATGTATATTCTGATAACAACCTCACGAAAGACTACTCTACGACTATTCTTATAACTTATATAATTCTTTCTCAAGAAAGATGAGCCTTATATGATACTTATATACACCTTACATGTCACTTATTTTAACCTTATATGCCCAAAAAGTTCGCCAGAAAACTTAAAAGTTTAATATAAGATGCATTTTAACTCTTATATGACGCTTCCAAAATTGTTAGTTGGGATGGGCACATAAAATAGTTTTGTCGATCAAATTTAATAAGATGCGCTAAGTGTGCAAAACCTAAAAAATGCACGAACAACACGAATGCCAGAAAAACCCAGAATGCAAATTCTGTGTAGGAATAGAACATTATACAAACTCAAGAAACTGCTAAGAAAGAAAAAAACAAACACAAATCCATATGATAAAAAACAAAACATCATACAGAGAAACCCTAGCGGCAGTTTACCTACGAAACAAGCTGCTCAACCAGGATATTAATGACTTCCCACAAATTAAGACAAACACAGAAAACAGGATAAGGTACAAAGGGCCGAATGTCGAAGGGCCGAATGTGTCGAAGGGCCGAATGTCAAAGGGCCGAATGGGTCAAAGGGTCGATTTTTTTTTGTTTTTAGAAATATAATTTTTTAAATTTGTTGTTTTATGGAATATTTTGTGGCATTATTTTACTTTACGTATACATCGAGAAAATCAGGTAAGGAGTATAAATTTTGAAAATTTTTAAATGCAGGATTGTTTATCAACAGTTTTTAGGAGGGGAAGCTGAATTTTTTCGGAAAATTTTCTGAGTTTCCGGAAAATTTTTCACTTTTTTATTTTTTCAACTAAGGTAAAATGTTAATTCTTAGATAATTTTGGCGTTAGGATAGTGTATCTAAAATTTGTAGAAAGTACAAACCAAATTTTCCGAGAAAATGCATTTATTTTATTAATAATAATTGCTTCGTCAACCTTGCAGACTCAGATCAAAGAGTTTTTATCGCTCTTATCGCTTCTTCTGATGGTGCCACAAATGTTAGAAAAAATCAACTTTTGTAAATATAAAAGTTTTTTCAATGTAATTTTAATTCGTTGTATACCTTAGAGGATGGGGGCGGCAGCCCAAAATTTATACAATTCTTCAGATGTCAAAATTTTATTTATAATTATAAACTAAGTAAAAATAAATTGAAAAAACTTTAAAATTTTCCTGGAAAAATCGCAAAATTTTCCCGGAAAATTACTTATACTGTTGAAAAACTGTTGGGATACAATCGTAATGTCAAAACTTTTATAAAAATAACAGATTTGTACGTATTTTGAATAAAACAATACACATTTTCTTTTTTGTAAAAGTGAAAATTTTCCCGAAAAATGGGATAATTTGCCGGAAAAATTTAGCTTCCCCCTCCTAAAAACTGTGGATAAACAATCCTGCATTTAAAAATTTTCAAAATTTATTCTCTTTACCTGATTTTTTCGATGTATACGTAAAGTAAACTTTAACCAATTTTGTATTTTTTTTTTATTAAACATAAATGAATTTCTTATGAATTTATGTATTTTAATATTTTTCATCTTTGATTATTTATGAAATTCCACGTATCCATTCAGCGATACATTTTGGTGAAGATATTATTATGCGCCACCTGAGACATTCGGCACTATGTCAGCCTTCTGATAATGGTACAAAAAAAAATTAAATTAAATAAAAAAATTAAAAAAATTCGGCCCTTCGACCCATTCGGTTCTTCAACACATTCAGCCCTTCAACATTCGGCCCTTCGTCATTCAGCCCTTCGACACATTCGACACATTCGGCCCTGCGACATTCGGCCCTTCGACACATTCGGCCCTTTGAAATTCGGCCCTTCGACATTCGGGCCTTTGATATCATACCAGAAAACAGAATGAATATCTGGACTGATAAAACGCAAAGACAGGAATTAATTCTAAAAGTACAAAAGAGAAAAAATACTAGAAATACAAAACACCTTGGAGAAATTCATTCGTCTAAGTGATAAAATATACGATATTCCAGATCTAGTAACCATTGAACTAAAAGAGTTAGTAAATAATATAAAAACAAAATAAATGGTAAGTAGTATAAAAATATTACAAATAAACATAAGAAGTTTAAACAGTACCATCAACCTATTAAAAATGTATATAGAAAAAGAAAAAATAGACATAGTAATACTGAATGAAACCTGGACACATGAGAACAATATACCACGAATACCTAAATATAAACTTATAACAAGAAACAGAGACATGGGATATGGAGGAGAAGGGTTTCTAATAAGAAACAACATTGGAGCCAAACAAGTCGATCTAAATATAAACATCACACATATTGAGGCAGAACAAATAAAAATAAAATAAAGAAAGGAAGAAATGTATTTGATCGCTTTCTGCAACCCTCCAAACGGTAACAAAAATGTGCAAATTTTGGATTTCAAAAAATTAATAAAAAAAGCAGAAAGCAACAACAAAATAATCCTAGCAGGAGATATCAATGCCCATAGTAGTCTATGAGATCAAATAACTAATGAAAACAAACTGGGTAAAATAATAGCAGAAATAATAATTAAAAGCACGATCCTATTAAACACCGGAAAACACACCAGACAAAATTTAAGATCATATACAACATCAGCGATAGACATCTCTTTATGCACAACCGATATATACAATAAACTCGAATGGGACTGCAAAGAGGATAACATAGTATCTGACCATCTTCCAATTATAATAAAAGTAAACGTAAACAAATACATAAAAAAGGAAACCACCAATTGGAAAAATGTAATAAAAGAAATATCAGAAATTCAGGAAAACAATAACCTAGTAAATATTGAATACAAAATAGAAGAAATCATACAAACAAACACAAAAATCATAACCATAAATCAAAACAATAACCCAAAACCATGGTTGAACGAGCATGTTCAAAGATTATGGAACATAAAATCCGGAAAACAGAAATGCTATAATAGACATAAGAATCTTCACACGGCTACAGAACTACTCAGATCAATAGCAGTACTAGAACGAGAGATCAAAATAGCAAAAAAGAATTCATGGGAAAACTTTATTAACACCATAAACAGGGAAACAAATACGAAACAACTTTGGCCCAAAATTAATAAACTAAGAAATAAGAAAGGAAATAAAGGACACAACCTATTAGACAGAAAAGTTTATAAACGAGAACTTCCCAGAAACAATCGAAACAATAAGATTACCCTGCGTAAATACTGGAAGGACAGAAAAAATATTCAATAATGAAATAATTAATAAAATAATAAAACAAAAACAAAATACAGCACCTGGAGAAAATAAAATATCATGTAAAACCATTCAAAACATAATAGAAACAAACCCGAAGTTAACAAACATTATAATAAATCATCTAAATAACATCTATAAAAACCAAATATATCCAGAAAATAGGAAAATTATGAAAATAATAGCTATTAAAAAACCTAATAAAAATGAATATGAAACGGAAAATTATAGAGCAATAAGCCTACTCAAAACTCAACACATTTTCGAAAATATATATAACAAAATGATTCTTGAGGAACTAAACCAACACTTAGAAAACAATATTATACTACCAAAAAAAACATATGGTTTTAGAAAAAATACTAATATTATGGACTACATCGTAGACCTCTTCAGTAAAATAGCATCAGAAAAACATAATAATAAAACAATAATAATAATAACGACCGATATATCAAAAGCTTTCGATCACGTAAACAAAAATATACTAATAAATAAACTAATTAAAATAAATACACCAAACCATATCACAAATTGGATATATCAATTCCTAACGAATAGTGTAATAATCTACAATAATGGAACTTCAACAATAAAACAAATCACTAACAAGGGATTACCACAAAGCAGCAGCTTAAGCCCATGCCTATTCAACATAAACACCAGGGAACTCCATGATATAGAAAACAATAACAACAACATTTATCAATTCGCAGACAATATAGTGATGCTAATAACAGGGAAAACGGAAATAGAAGCACAAATAACAGCTAACAAATCGCTAAGAGATCTAAAGAAAGGTCTAAACAACATAGATCTAAAATTAAACCCAAACAAATGCTCTTTCATGAGATTATTCAAGAACAAACCTACGAATTTTCAACCGATCCTCAACAACATAATCATCAAAGAGGAAAGAACTATATGAAACTACTGGGTACAACAATAAGCAATAAAATATCACTACTGAGTACTGCCACATTATAAAATAATTGAAAAAGAAATAATCAACGCAACAAATTTATTAAAAACAATAACAAAAAATAGTGGAGCACTCCCACACTTCATTGCCAATGTATAAAAAGCTACAATACAAACGAGAACAAAATATGCAGATATAATAACACCCACAAACATAAAAAATAGCATAAAAATAAAACAAAAAATAATAAACCAAAACCTGCGTACCTGTACAGGTATGCTAAAAACTACACCAATCCCCACCTTACTGACGGAAACAACAACACTACCGGCAGAACTCGACAATAAGGCCACAACACTAAAGTATATAGCCAAACATCTACAAAAGAATAGTGATATCGAAAAAAGAATAAAAAGCAACTCCTCTACAAAAAACTGTCAAACCTATACCTGCAGCTCGATTCTGGTTATTCCTATAGGAAAAGGAATTAGGAAAAATATTTTCATAGTATTTTTGTCAAAAATACCATTTTCTAGCCTACTAAGAAATCATGTTTGATCTAAAATTTTATAATTTAGGAATTATTTTTTCCGTATCGAAATTGGATAGGAAAAATATTTCCAATTTAATTTTGTTTTTGAAAAAATTTACACTAATTCTGTACCATAGTATGCCAGAAAAATAATTTTTGTGACCAAAATACTATGAAAATATTTTTCCTAATTCCTTTTCCTATAGGAATAACCAGAATCGAGCTTCTAGAGTATGAATTTCTACGTAAAATAGAACAACCACAAAGCAGGGTTATGGAAAAAACCGAAAACATCTTAGTTCGGGAAGTATTAACAAAAGAAATAAGAAAAGATACCCTAAACGAAATGATTGCAAGATCATACCACAACGAAATACGGAACAAATACAAGGAATATGCAGAAATATATAACAAATGGGTCACTAACAAGAGAACAAGGAGGAATTGGAATTTATTTCAAAAACTCAGAAATAGAGATAAAATTACAACTAAAAAACCAAGCATCAATCAAAACGATAGAAATTTTAGCAATAAAAACCGCAACCGAGAAAGCTATATGTAGTAATGGGTGTAGAAAGATGTTAATATTCACAGATTCAAAGAGCAACTGCACCACAATAAAACGAGCTAACGAAGAGAGGAAATACAAATTTTACGAACAACAAATATTTGACATGATAAGGGGAAAAATTTCAAAATAATTATACAATGGATACCGGGACACATAGAAATAAAAGAAAATGAGAGAGCAAATAAACTAGCTAAAGAAGCAGTAGAAGATCCATAAAGGGCTCGTATCAAATAATAAAAGAAACAATATACAAAGAATGGCAAATAAAATACCAGGAATGGACAACAACAGTTGGAAAATACAACAAAACAATCAATATAACACCTCCAACTAAGCCATGGTATCATAACTCAAGTCTAAGCGCCTACAATATAAGACAAATAAATAGATTGAGATCAGGACACGCTAAAAACAAAAAATTTAAACACCTAATGAAAATAGAAGATAATAACATATGTGAAGTATGCAACACACTGGAAGACAACGAGCACATAGTAGAAAAATGCACAAAATACGACCAGACATGAAGTAAATATGCATTATTACTAAACTCCAAACTAATAGATGTACTAAAATCGGAGAATGTCAATCACTACAAGATGCTATGCGACTACCTACAGGAAATAGGAAACAACTTATAATAACAAATCATAAATACAACGAACAACAAATATACAATTCTTCACGGATGATCGGTGTGAAGGACAAACTACAAATTTACAACAAATCATAATTTTATTCTTTTTATTTATTGAATTTCAAACATGTAAACATTAATTAAAAATATTGGTCGTGTGGATTTCGATTCAGACCTTAGCAAATGATGTAGCGAGAATCGTAAGTTAAGTGAATGTAAAAGTCAAGAAGTAAAGTGTAGCAATTGCATTGCTGTAAATACAAAACTCAATTTAAATGTTACTATTAACCACACGACTTGGGACACCTCTTGTGCAGTGTACCAACGAAAGATGAAAACATTAAAGAACCAAATCAGTTATCAATAGCAGTTCAAAACAAAAGACCTTCTCTACACTAATATACGTAGCTTAACCTCTAATTTCTTTGAGTTAACACAAATAATTATTCAATTTAAACTGTCAATTGTATTACTCAGTGAATCTAGAACAACAGAAGACATGTACGACTCAGAATTTTTTATTGAAAATTATAAATGTGTACGGTGTGCGATTCGGATAGTCGTTATACTGGAGGGGTTGCCATGTATATTCACAAAAACATAAGCTTTAAAATAATTTCGAACCTCGAGAAGGACCGCGCTTGGTTTTTGGCGATTCAGATCATAAAAGGATACTATACAACTGGAATATTTGGCGTAGTGTATAGATAATACCAAACAAAAAAAGCAGCATTTTTAAATAATTTAGATGGATGTTTCGAAGAAGTCAATATCAATTATAATAAATCGAACTATATATTTGGGAATTTCAATTTTGATATGAAAAGCAACAATTTTTACAGTTAACAATTAAAGCAGTTAATCTATAGGTATAACCTTTAACCGATTAACCTTTCAATTGTTCTGGCCCGATTGGTTTTGTATGTTAATTGATCTTGTTTTGCGTTCTAATTTCGGTTTTGGTCCGATTTTTGATTTGGGTTCTGCTAGCTTAAGGGAAGTCCGGCCAGTTCAGTTTTCAAAATTTAAGTAGACGGTTTTTGACAAATAACTGTTTTTAACCAAATTTCGAGCTCTTTCTGCTCATTTGCAACAATATCTGTCCATCTCATTTTTCCAAAATTTGAACGGAAACGACGGCTTTTGACAAAACCTGTTTTAAACTAAAATACGGCCTCTAAACATCTCAGACGGGTTGATTGATCAGCATGACACTTTATACTTAAAATTTGTCGATAAATTGAATGGTCCTCCTTGTAATATGTAGAGGAAATTGGTGACCCGGAAGCCGCGACTTTACCAAATATTTAAAATATCATTATCAATAAAAATATTCTAAATAAAATTTGCTGTGAAATTAAAATTTAATTATTTATTTATTTTTGTTATTGAATTTTATTTAATTTTTAATTTTGCACTGTTGTTGAGAAGTATAGCATTTAAGAAACCGACCAAAAATTATAAGATTATAGGTAATAATAAGAATAATAATTATCATAGTATTTTTTAAATATAAACGGGGAAGAAGATTTTCGGTTAAACTAGACATTTTTTCCAAAATTCTTGTAAGTTGTAATTTTCCACGTAGAAATCAAGTGTGTTGTTTCGTGTAATTTTTTATTAAGACTTGAAAGATTTCATTAATATGGGGAAAAATAACGTACAATTTTTTGAAACGGTAATAGAGGACCTCTATATACGAAAATTAGAATAAACAAGGCTAAAATGAGAGTCCACAGTTTTCCGGTTTTGCATAAATTACCACGTTTAACCCTAATTTAACGAATTCTTCATAACAACAACTAATTTTTGATATAATTACGAGCATTAATGACGCTCAGACACAGGTGGTTTATACTCTAGTATTGGTATAGCATGTTAGAAACTTTAAATATTACACCACATGCATGAATTCGTGACATGCAACGTCTATTTTTTCTCAATATGTCACGGGAGAAAAACTATAATTACGAATATATTATAAAAATACTTTATTTAAACTACATATGCCTTCATTTATTTTTAATAAATGGATTAGAAAATAAATTGAAACGGTTGCGACGAAATTGCTATATAGTATGTACATACATATGTCACATTTCGTAAGTAGACCATACTCGTATTATGTACCATATTGTTGAATATGCTATAAATATGTATTATAAAATAAATACATACTATCGTTGTACAGTGCAACCTGAGCAAACGTATGAATCCTATTGATATAACCTGGTTACAATTTTCGAGGTAAGGTACAATGTGTCCAGGGAAATTCATTTACATTAATTGATCATGTTTTTTCTAGTTTCTAAACGGAGAAACACATCTCAGTGATCCTATAGGTATATTTTGACAAACTTTGCCATTTCAAAAAAACTTCTAATTTAACATTTACCAACATTATTACTGACTATGAAAAAATTATAAAACTTAGTCTAGATAACATCTAGATAACGATCGACTTTAATACGTTTTACGAATACATATTGGGGTCAATTCGTCAACACGAAAGTAAATTCTTATAAAGAGCCCTGGTTCAATTCGGAACTTAAAAAATTGGCCCACTCAAGAGATAAATTTTACAAGTATACATAAGAAATACCCCAATAATGATTTCTTCTTGAATTCGTTAAAAACGTCTAATGCGTTATTTAAATCACGAATTGTGTTTTATAAGAAGTTATACTTTACCCGAACATTTCGTGACCCAATCCAAAATTGTTAGTCAAATTCTTAATAATTCTGTTTATCTTAAAACAAATTTAATTGAATTGAAAATTCATGCCGTCATCACTAATGATCCGTTAATTGTGGCTAACCAATTTGCTGAATTTTTTAGTAATGTAGGTGTAAGTGTCACGAAAGATTATACAACAAATATTAATACAGTGAACCCATCCAAAATATAAATAGTAGTCTTAGGTCGTATTGGATCGTTGAACAGTCAACATCGAAAAATAATTGTGAGCAAAAATAAAAGAAATAAAATTTAATTAAAAGTAAATGTTACTTATTTATAAAATAAGTGATGGAATGTGAAACTGTGGAATGTATTAGTAAGAGTAGGAATCAAACACTTGAAGTAGTGTGTGGAGGTTTCTGTACTATAATATAGGAGATACCACAGGAAATGTGTGCAATTAACACAATATGACGTAACATTAATTTAAAAAAATAAATATGTGAAATATGTTTGTGCTGAATGAGCGACTAATTATGGAGTAATAAAAAGTGACTACGAAAACATAATGAAAGGTCTTCAAACTCAACAGACGGTCATCGATTGATAATTTGGATGATAAGTTAAACAGTGAGTTGGATGGTATGAATAAATTGATTGAGAAAAGAATGGAGGAAGTGGTTCAAAAGGTGATAGATGGGTTGAAATGTGAGATGGAAATAGTAAAAGGAAATGGGACGAACAAGAGTGACGGTAATAGTAAAGAAAGTTATGCGGATGTGTTGCAAGTGCGTAAGGATATTTCAGCACTCATTATTAAGCCGAAGGAAGGTGACGTGGCCGAAGGAAACTTCTTGGGAGAATACTTAAAAGAAGCTGAAGGAGGCAGTGGATATTGTGAGCTTGGGTATTGAAATAGAAACGGTGTAGAATATAAGTACAGGTGGGGTAGTAGTGGAATGTAAAGGTCAGGAAGATGTTCAGAAATTAAAGGAGACGGCAGAGGAATCCATGAAAAGTTAGTTCGTGTTGGAGATACCGAGATTTAGAAAACCCATGATTGGAGATGGTTGCAGCAAATAATGGAGGAAGCTGATGTGAATCAGGCAGATCTTGATGAGTCAATTGTAAAGCAAAATAGGCTAGAAAAGGCGAAGAGCGGATTTTGCTTAAGAATAGTAAAGGTGGTGGAAAATAAAAGATTTCTGGACATAGACTTGGTCTTGGAAGTAGATCTGGGGACGCACAAATGGATGTTGAGTAAGGGCGAGGTATTATAGAGAGCATATAGCCAGAGAATGCTCCAGTAAAGGAAAGGCCTTGTGTTGGAAGTGTGGAGAAGAGGATCACTTGGCTAGTAATGAAGTTAAATGTAGACTACAAACACTCAGCATGGAATGATAAGTGTCCAGCGTATATAGAGAGAATAAGGAGAGTAGTGAAGCGGACGGCAAAATCAGATTGACGTGGGAGTCGGAGGGCAAGTGGGCATGTAATACTTGTAAATGCGGCGGCCATATTAAGTAGATTGGATGAGATTGTAGAGGTTATGAGAGATTTTAAAATATCTGTGTTGTATGCAACAGAAACCCATGTTTTAACAGATGATGGAGATGGTATTTTGCGAATTGAAGGGTATAGTCATTATAGATGTGGGTATAGTGTATGTGACTGAGAAACTAGGGAGTAGACCTATAAGTCAAGTTAGTAAGCCGATGGAGTACTGGATGCTAGCGGTAAAAGTAGGACGAGCAAAGAGGTTTGATGACATGGGAATGATAATATACTGTTACAGGTCACCAAGTGCGAGCGTAGTGCAATTTTTAACTGCCTTTAGTTAGTGGCTAGAAGGATTGATGTTGTTGGGAACAGTGAAAATAATAATTAATGGGTGATTTCAATCTAGACTGGGAGAGATCGGAAGAATATTATGTTAAGTGTCTTAAAGAAATTGCAGAATCTTTTGGGCTTAAACAGTTCGTGAAGGAAAATACCAGAGTAACGGAAGCATCAAGAACGACAATTGATTTAGTATTTTCAAATAAGGAAGAGAATTGTATTGTTGTGGATATCCCAAAAATTACAGACCATGCGCTTATAATGATCAAAAAAGAGGAAGTAAATGGGAAAAAGGCGATCAAAGGAAAGATAGATCTAAATATTGTTAAAGAGGAACTTATAAGAACACAGGATGGTGTACGAGAAGACACTGGCCGGGGCATTGAGGAGGAGTGTGGGAAATTAAATTTATGGCTGGAAGAAGCAGTATAAAGGGGAACAGGCGGGTTAAGGATAGTGGACCAGCTAGAAGTTGTCCTTGGTTCACCAACAGAGTGAAGGAGATTAGGAAGGCAACAGATGAGGCGTATAAGAAATTTAGAGTGATGAAGGAGAGAGAGGGAGAGTTGGGGACTGAGACAGTTAAGGAAAGGTGGGTGAAGTATCAAAGGAAAAGAAACAGATTTGTTGCTGTGATTATGAGTGAACGGAGATTGTATTATGAGAGAAACATTGATCAGTGCAAAGGTAACCTGGAAATGATATGGAAAACATTAAAAACTGTAATTGGATCTAAGGAAATGAGCGATATAAATGGGGTGGATTTTGATGCCGTGATGGTGTACGAAAAGATAGACATTGCGAACAGGTTAAACAAGTATTTTGTAGATAGTGTAGATGATATTATAAAGGAGGTACCGGAGGAGCAAGACAATGTGGAGATAGCATATGATGAAGGAGCAATTGAGCATGTGGGCTTGATGCAGGAGGACTACCTAGATAAAATAGTTAAAACGTTAAAATTGGCGCGGTGTGAGGGGGTGTTAAGGTGTAAAATGTTTAAGGATTTATGAGAGATTTTAAGAGGATATGCGACCCGCATAGTAAATTTGTCTTTGGAATATGCAGTAGTTCCTACAAGCTTGAAAGTATCATGTGTAGTTCGTGCTCCTAAAGTTATGAATAATTGTCGGATGTCGGATTATCGTCCTATAAATATTTTGCCAATCGTCGACAAGGTATTGGAGTCAATAATTTTGCATAAGTTGCTCGGGCACATCGCTGAGAATAATATGCTATCTGGGCACTAATCTGGTTTCAGAGAGCGGTACTCTACAGAGACAGCGGTACAGATGGTGGTGGAGGAAAAATACAAAATATATGCAAATTTGTTATCGGTAAATGCGAAAAACGTAGTTTATAACACTATTGTAATGCCACATATCACCTATTGCAGTACTACACTTTTCACTTTTTACGCTATTTGCCGTAGGCACTTGGCGAAACACACTTATACTTAATAAACACATTTTTTATTAATCACTTGTTTTTTGTTTCGCAGTTATTTTGAATAATTTTCAAAAAGTTTAAAAAATCACTCGATCGATTTCGACTTGTTAGGTCATCATCAGGAGTATCTACTGATTTGTATTAATTAATATAACAAAATTTTTACTAATACAAATCAGTAGATACTCCTGATGATGAATGACCTAACAAGTCGAAATCGATCGAGTGATTTTTTAAACTTTTTGAAAATTATTCAAAATAACTGCGAAACAAAAAACAAGTGATTAATAAAAAATGTGTTTATTAACTACACTTTTCATTGTAAATAAAAATTTGTTAAACAGAGATAGATATGCAAAAATATGTGATATGTTGCTGGAGTTAGAGTTGTTAACAGTGGAAAATACGTTGTATATGAACGTAATGACTTTTATTTTTAGGCTTGATAAAAATTTGTTGCCACAATATTTATGTCAGTGGTTGTGTAGGAGACAGGATGTGCATAGTCATGATACTTGGCATAAGGATAAGTTTTCTTAGGGTGCGTACCAATCCAAGGGTAAATCGTTTACTAAGGTAAAAATCCATTTTAGTACAGATTTTTCGATCAGTATGTCATAGAGTTTTTGAAAAATAAATGAATTTACCGAAAAATTTACTTAAAATTGACTTTTACCTGACTATTGGCCCGCAGCCTAAGTAAATGATGTGTATATATTGTACAGTAAACTTGAAAATTAGCTTAAGAGCTATTTGGAAAATAAAATAAATAAATTATCATACGCAAATCACAATGACACTAAAAATATAATTCATACTAGGACTGCGTAGTGCGTACCAATCCAAGGGTAAACGTCAATTTTAAGTAAATTTTTCTTTAAGCACGTAAAAATGTTTCAATTTTATCCAATGAGGATGAAGATCTCGACCGAAATATTGAGAATGACACAGATGCTGAATGATGCAGGTATCACTACAATAGGTGAAACTAGTTCATGTTCAATTTTGCTTGGAAGATATAAAACCGAATGTCGTAACTTTAGTGGAACTAAAACACGTTAACACACTATATTTTGCGATCTAAGTCTGACCTCGAAAACATTGTCAATCCGGGATACGTTCAAACGAATATTTTCGAATGAAATGTGTTTAATTATAATTTAAGAAACAAATAGTAGAGCTGATTTTGTTTTGGCGGAATATAATAAAAAAAATCCATTGAAGTCAGCAAATCCATGGAAACCGTTGACAATAGAGGAGTTTGATCCATACATTGGGATTCTTATTACGGCTGGTGTGAGACATTCGAGTTCTGAGCATACAAAAGAATTGTAGAAACGGATGCCTACCCATTATTTCGAGCTAGCATGTCACTGAACCGATTCTGGGAACTAAATCGATTTTTACAATGTGGTTTGACAATGTAAATACCAGACCAGAACGTTTGTAAAACGATGAAATAACTGCAATTACAGATATATTCCTCATGTTAAATACAAATTTGCGATCAAACTATAAACCAAGTGATTCAGTGACTGTGGATGAGCAGTTATTCCTCTACAGAGGAAGAACCTGTTTTACTCAATATATCCCTTCCGAACCGGAAAAATACGGGATAAAAGTTTGATGGGCTTGCGATTTACGGAGTTCTTATCCTATTACAGGGCAAATAGGTACCGGCAAATTTCCTTCAGGTAGGGAAGTGAACCAAGGAGAAAGAGTCGTGAAAGATTTGTGTTACCAATTTAAAGGATCTGGAAGGAATCGTGTTACCGATAATTTTTTTTTTTACAACCTTATTACTGGCTCGACTTTTGATGATGTGAGACCTTTCAATTGTTGTTACGGTAAAAAAGAAAATAAACCTTGTCTATCGAAAAAAATGCTACCATCTAATTCGCGTCCGGAAATATCTTCTATATTTGGATTTAGTTCCGACAATTTAACATTATGCTCTTATGTGCCTAAAAAAAAGAAAGCAGTAATACTTTTGCCAACGATGCATTATTGTGATTTAACATCGGGCCCGCTCAATAAACCAGAAATGATACATTATTATAATAGTACAACAAAAAACAACATGGATAAGTTGGTGTCACATTACACGGTAAAGCGGAAAACGCAAAGATGGTGAATGGCATTTTTCTCAATATAGTAGACATTGCAGCTCTAGCTGCATACATCATTTACCAGGAAAATAATCCTCCGTCTCAAGCCATAACCCACCAAAGATAAAATTTTCTACAATACCTTGAGATGCCAAATATTTACATTAGATCATCCACTCCAAATTGTAGCAGAGGATTTTCAACAAAATTGGGGATAGAGTGCATGTTGGGGAAACAAATTCTAAATCATCGTTTAGAAACCTCAAGACCTAAAAGAGATGCTTCGGGCCGAATTACTGTCGTTGGGGATTGTATTGTCTGGAAAAACTCAGTACCAAAGAGAAAACGGCAAACTCGACAAAGTTGCCCGATGTTCAAAATTCTAATTTGTGACGAACATTGCGTTGTTACTACGAAATGTGTGTCTTGTACGGAATAAGTCTTTCTATTATATTCTATTCAAAGTTTTTGTTATTTTGATTTTTGAAATACATAAAATAAAATATATTTGACTTTTATAAACTGATTTTTCATTTGGATCAGAACGGAAACTCTAATTTTTCAAATTTGGCTAAAGGTTACTGGTGTAACCCAATATTGACTAAAAGATACATTTTGTAAATCGATGAAAATTTATAGTACCGTTAGAGAAACAGTTGTTTTTGATAACAGAATGTGTTCCCACTTAAATGATTTTGGCACTCCTAGCCCCCCGAACCAAATTTTCAATGATAAATTAGAAATTTTGTGCACTGAAAACGAAAAGGTTACCCGGGTAACCCACCATAAACATAAAGGTTAAAAAAGTTGTATTTGCGATAAATGCCGTTTCTGTGGTTTCGTCCATGGAAAAATTAATTTAAATCAAAAAATTTAATAAAGCTTCGTTAAATATGAATCACTTAATAAAAATTATTGCAGCCAAATTTTTTCGTCCAAACTTAAAATAAAAAAAAAATCGTGCTATCTAAAAAAACAAACAATAAATAGCTGTCATTATAACAAATGGCTGTAGTAACGACAAACGACTATAACTATAGTATGGCTGGAATGTCATTAAAAATTAATGTTCAAATTTAATAAATTTAAATTTAATTTTATTTAATTTTGTAATTTTTTTATGGTTGGCCCTTTATGTTGTCAAAAAAGTAAATGAATACTGTCAGAAGTTATAAAATTTTCTGTCTTAAAATTTATAAATTTTTGTTTTTATTTAATTTTGTTACTAGTTAATATTTGTAAAATTTAATATAAACGACTAATTGAACTCAACCGTTTCATACTGAAAAGCGGAGTACTGTATAATGTGATTTTTGGATATTAAGGAACAGCGCTTACTCCAGCACGAACATGTGATTCGTACGTAAAATTATCAGTGATTCTTCTGATATTGAAAATTTAACGTATGTTGGTCTGCAGACAATGATGAGAAACATATGACGTAGTCCCAAATTTTTATATTGACTGGACAATTTGAGACGGAATTTTTATTTCATTTCGAAAATTATCGCGTCCATGCTGTTTATATTACATTGGCTTTTAACGAACTGTATAATGCTACGAGGGGTACGCAATGTCCTGGAACCATCATGTAATTTAATTGATGCTGCTCAATTTCGCAAGGACAAAATTTGGTTGCGACGCAACACCAAAATCAGCCCAGCGTGATTATAAAATCACAATCCCCATTGATGATTCAAAATCGATGGATCACAACCAGTCCAAATATTTCACACTTGAATCAATATCGTTGGTGTCGCATGCGATAGGTGGTAACTCTGGTCGAGCGCGGAAAACTAAATGTGATTTCGTTTGGTGAGAAACCACAAATTATTCTTAACAATCATGATCAATTTAATGGTTTGAAATTAGTGAATACGTTGAATTTTGAGCAGAATCAGAGTCGGATAGCGCTGCAAGAATGGCCCAACCAAGTGACACAAATAAATCAATTAGTAGTGTATTATTGGTTTTAATTTATCTTTAACGTAATCCGGCATGATACTCAATTGTACTACGCCAAAGTGATGCAGTATGAATGGCCAATTTAAGATTAAAAATTTCGAATGGGGAATGTCGATAGGCCCATTTCACCATTTGTTGTAATGATATTATTTCTTGGGATATATAACCCTCCAATAAGATTCAAACAAAGCAGCTATAATCAAATTTATCGCATTAATTCAGCTATGTACCTGTTGAGTTGGTATTATTGTGTAACCCCTTGCAAATCGACACATGTTATATCTATATATGTACTGGAGGGTTCGGAAATGCATTGAAACGCCAATCAGTTGATGGGAATACATTTTTCCCCTTGTGTTCGTTTAAACACGTTCAACAAGTCACCGCACGAGTCCAAAATAGCAATTTAATTCGGGAATCCAGTCAACAGATTCTGCGTCTTTTTTCTGGATATAAATGATATATGATTCGGATAAAGCTCAATTTGCTTCGTTTATTCACACTTTGACAACTAAAAATCGTGAACTTTTTAACAGTTTGATTTATATCCAATATTTTTTCGAAGTTCGAAAAAAACGACAAAAGTGACACCGTGCCAGAAAATCTAATTACGGAAAATGTAATAGGGTAAGAGAAAAAAGAACACGTCCGTCCTCTATATAAGCTATTTAATATATGATATTACTGTCATCATATGTTTCTTTTGTTTTTCGGTGGAGTATATAAAAATTATTAGTATCTATATCTATAAAAATGGTGCAAAAAATGTATGTGCGCGCATCAGTTGGGAACGGCTGAACCGATTTGGCTCAATCTTTTCTGTTGTGTTCGCAATTACCAGGAGATGGTTCTTATACGAAAGAAATTTTTAAAAAAATCCACCGGAAAAGTTGAAAAACCCGAAAAATCGAATAAAAAACCATTTTCATATGAATTTTGTGTGTATATTTTTTATGAGATAGGTGGTGTAGTGGTTAAAGCTCCGGCGCTTGGATTGGGAGGTACTGAATTCGATTCCCACCGAAGGCAACATCCAAACTGCTACTTTGTTTTTTATCCAATCTATTTTATCTATTTATTTTCTCTATCTATTTATCTAAATAATAATCAATTGCCGTGCGTTAGTCTTGCAAAAACTAAAGAACGACACGACCAATTTGAATGATTCTTTTTGTGCATTGTCCGTCTCAATACAGTGGTGGCTTAGAAAAAAAGAAAATTCGGGAAAACTCAAAGGAAAATCCGTAAACTCGAAAAAAAATCGGAACCCAAAGGAAAACCAAAAAATCAAAAAAGAAAATCAGAAAATCAACAATTGCGTTTTGTAGAGGAATTTTGTATGGAAATACACTTAACACCACCGATGAAAATTGTATTTCGACAATGATCATTCATTTAAATAGCCACTTCGAATTATTTTCAATATATGGCGTTGGTTGCGGACTACTATAAATATAAGTTGTGTAGAATTTTGGCAATCTTATCTATATATAAAAACAAGTGCATTCAATTCCCCGTTCTTTTGGCGTTCGCTATGACGATTAACAAAGTCAATTTGCAAAAAACAACTAAATTTTCGATAGATGCCTAAGTTTGAATCAACTTTTTTTTACTTTTCAATACATTATGCCGCTTTTATGGTTGCGTTCGTTCGTTCATTCTGACAATTTTTTCCACCAATCATATTGCTCAAAAATGACGATTCTGGATTTTTGTACAAAAGATGATTGGTCGAACAAATGACCGAACGCAACCATACACCTAACTTTAGTGTTGAATTCGATTGAGTTGAGTTGTTTGATTTTTCTCTCATCAAAATCAATTTTCGTGAAGGTCAAAAGTGTTTGCTCGGACTAGCTAGTATATTATTATATGAATATATAACATGTGAATGACATTTCGTTTGCTTTTTTGTAATTAAGTTACCCTTAAAAATTAATATTTTCCTATGTAAAATTTTAATTTTTTTTTGAAAAAAAAAAAAAAATAAAAAAAATGAGTTTGTATCACTGGACCGTAGTCTAAAATCCAAATTCAAAGCTCTTAAGACCACTAAGTATTAATTGACAACGTGCTTTAGGTTGAATGTTTCAATAGAACCTAAACATGCCATAAAACTTCTATCCTTTGCTAAGATAATATATTCAGAGTATATATAGACTAGATTGTTGCTTCTTGACGAAACCAGGACGTTTTAAGTCGACAACGAAGAAAAACACTTAGTACACTTGAAACTCGATTATCTGGGATCCGATTATCCATGAACCTCGATAATCCGGGATTATCCGGGGCTTTTTATTTTCTTGGTTAATGTAAATTTCATCTGATTAACCGACTTTCAAGACAATACTGAATTAAAATTTAATAATTGACGATAGACTTAGAATTGTTAATTCATCATATGTATATACATGCTGTCGACTCCTTATACGAACATATATCCTTCGCGTTAATTGGTGTATAAGTGTAGCAGTGTTATACAGCATAAGATGAGATGACCCCTAGATGAAACTGATTAATTATTCCAGTCATTTACGACTGAGGACGATAGATACATATGATGAAATTTAGATGTCCTATATCTAATCACAACTAACACAAATTATGAAATTAACATATCGTATATGTGTAAATAATTAATAAACCGTATACAGGGTGGTCCAAAAGTCTGGAAACGGTGAATTTATTTCGCGCACGGGTAAAAAATCGAAATTCTGATACTTGGGTCTTTAGTAATTTCACCCGAGGAATCGAATGGGCCCATCAGATTTTGGGCCCGATGGGGCCTTATACGAGATATGAGGCCCAACTTTGAAATTTCAAATGCAAACCCATCTTTTTTATTGCAGAAACGGATTCAGCGGGAAATTTTACATCGGAAAATTTTTTTCGTCCATTTTTGGGTCCTATGCAGCGTTTTTTATTAAAAATCCGGGGGCGTCTGAATCATTCAGATCAGGGGGCACATATCGATATTCTGATGCTGAAGATTTTCGCTGTTAGTTCAGGATGGGTGTCGTTAAACAAATTCGCAGCACTCACATATGACCTCTGTTTATCACCGTATCCACGCATTATCAAGATCTCTATTCTCTGACGGGTAGTTAAGGGCATATTTAGCTCGAAGAAAAAACTTATGAAACAATTATCGCACACATACGTACATCACATACGTACTAGACGTAAATATTGAATTTTTTCGCTGGTTGTATTAAACAATTATATGATTTAATGTTTTAGGTCTAGTAGGTAAGTAAAACAACTGCAATTCTCATAATTTTTATTTCCATTTTTTCATCAAAATTCGGCCCCAAGTTTGATGTAAATACATATTTATAAATTGGGAATAATTTTATCATATCTAAATTGGTAGGGAAAATTATTCCCAATTTAACTGTGTTTTCAAAAAAATTAACAGTAGCTTTTTACCTCAGTATGCCAGAAAAAAACATTTTAAATACAAATTACATATCAAATCTTTCCCCAATTCCCTATTCCCAGGGAATTACCAGAATAGTGCCACAGGTGGTGACTATGATTTTCAAACACAAAATAATTTGCGAGGACAAATGTTTACTACCGTGGAACATTGTATTGACGACATTGTAATCAATAGATTTCAATATTGGAATTGATAACATAAATACAGTACCACACAGGAAAATATTTCCCATGTGTGGTATGGGCACATGTGCGTCGAGTCTTATTGTATTCATTTTGCTTAGTGAGTGCGAAAGAAAAAGAAAACATCGCTTTGAGACTTCCTAAGCCCAAACAACAAACAAAATCAGTCAGGAGTGGTAATTGTCGAGAAAAAATGAGGTCTTTAAATGAACCCGAGGTTTTAACCAATTCGGATGTAAAATTACCCGCTGAATCCGATTCTACAATAAAAAAGATGGGTTTGCTTTTGAAATTTCAAAGTTGGGCCTCATATCTCGTATAAGACCCCATCGGGCTCAAAATCTGATGGGCCCATTCGATTCCTATTACTAAAGACCCCAGTATCAGAATTCCGATTTCCCACCCGTGCGCGAAATAAATTCACCGTTTCCAGACTTTTGGACCACTCAGTATAAAACTTATTAACAAAGTAGTTGTTAATGACTTTGCCGCGTGGTGCCCTAGTCGTTTCTGCGACTAATTAATCCTTTCATTATATATTACCTTCAATGTGAAGACGATGCAGTGCCTGGGCCCGCATAATGCTAGATTGTTTTTTAAATATATAATTATGATATTGGATCACGCTTACTCCATGGAATATGCTACACATACCTAGGATCGCCATGATGGTTGACCTGTACTTTTCTTATATCATATCATATCACATACAACAAAGAATAAACACTTGGTCAGTATTAAATACCATAATTATGGTTTATTAATAAAATTAGCAAATACAGGAAACCCCCGGGAACATGATTAATTCGTTCCGTGTTCTTTGAAACCGGGCTGTTCGACACTATGAAAAATGGGAGGGTGGAAATAAAAAAACGTTACATTTTAATTTTTTTTTTGTAATGGTATACAAAAAACAAAATAAAACAGAATCATCGAGCATCGTGTTGTTTGAAACCGTGTAATTCGAGGGAAGGGATATCCGTGTTCTTGAAAGCCGTATTCTTAGAGGGTTACCTGTATACCGAAAATATACAGGGTGTCCCGACAGCATCTGAGACGAATGGTAACGTGGATTCCTTGATCAAAACGAATGTGAGGTTACTTGTAACACTTCGCACGTTAAAGCCGCCCTATCCAGTTATATACGTTTAAAGTGGAGCCTTACAATATAGCAACTTCAATTAAAGAAACTGCAATATCTTAATTTTTTTTGTTTCTGTTCCATTTAACTCTTAACAATAACTCTACGTCAGTAAATATATTTTTGTCGGAAAAATAGTTCAGACTCTTAACTTTCAGAAAAGCCAACTATTTGTCATATTTGCTTAGATAATTTAATTAGGCATAGATCAAGCTTCAAGATATCCAATTGATGTTGACCTGTTATCTGGAGTCAATACAATGACAGAAGCAATAATTGGACAAAAAAAATTTGGTACCTCCTATCCAGTTCGGAATTTAAACTCAAAAAATGGACGGGTCTGCACAAGATATATATAATTCAATAATTAAGATAAGATAAGATAAGATATAATTCAAACTTAGGCTGCTCTGGAAACCCACAGAAGCCATCGTTGGAACTGCCAAGATTAGAACTGACTGCCGCTTTGCTTCTTTCAGAACTAGTAAAAAATGTAGTACATGGCTTTGGATATCAACATCAACTTATCAACATTTTTCTGGAGTGATTCGACAGCAGTACAAGGTTGGATATAAGGAAAGCGACAACATCATAAAACTTACGTGGCCAACAGAATAATAGAGATACAATCCAGCACTAATCCTAGCCAATTGTATCACTTGATTTTAAATGAGAATCCGGCGGACTGCACATCACGACTGCGCACACCCTGTGCAATATTAAATCATATGTATTGGAATAAACCAAAGATAATCAAATTCGTAATAATCAAATGTGGAGGACTAACCAATTCTAACCTCTCGTTTGACGAAAAACATCCAGTAATCAGGTTCAAAGGCCGCACAAGTTGTCAAGATTGCTCATCAAAAAATCTCACTTAAAAAGTCTACATGGAGTTAAATGCCAATGTTGCAATTCATAACACTATACATAAGTGTATAATCTGCACCAGAACAATGGAATTTGCATCAACTCAGCTAATGGGTATGCTACCAAAAGAGCGAGTTACACCAGCCACCGTTCACAAACTAGTGGACTAGACTATGCCGGCCTAATTAGTATAAAATTGTGGAAAGGCCGATGTAGTAAAACAACCAACGGGCCTATATTGCCACTTTTATATGCCTAGCCACAAAGGAAATACATCTAGAACTATTAAGCGACTTGTCAACCGATGCTTTCTTAGCCGCTAATCGGTGATTCATTTCGCGTTGGAGCAGATTCGGGGCCATATTTGCCCATGCCAGAACTATGACAAAATTCTGAAAATTAACATGGGCATTGGCATTTGATATATCTTTCTGGAAAACATAACGGGATCGATGAGAACCGGGCAAAATCTCGATTAGTAATCGTTTGAATGGCAAAAATACTGTAAATTATAACTCACACGTTTCGGCGCCATATTTGCCCATGCCAGAACTATGAAAAAATTCTGAAAATTAACATGGACATTGGCATTTTATATATCTTTCTGGAAGACATAACGGGATCGATGAGAACCGGGCAAAATCTCGATTAGTAATCGTTTGAATGGCAAAAATACTGTAAATTATAACTCACACGTTTCGGGGCCATATTTGCCCATGCCAGAACTATGTCAAAATTCTGAAAATTAACATGGGCATTGGCATTTGATATATCTTTCTGGAAAACATAACGGGATTGATGAGAACCGGGCAAAATCTCGATTAGTAATCGTTTGAATGGCAAAAATACTGTAAATTATAACTCACACGTTTCGGCGCCATATTTGCCCATGCCAGAACTATGAAAAAAATCTGAAAATTAACATGGACATTGGCATTTTATATATCTTTCTGGAAGACATAACGGGATCGATGAGAACCGGGCAAAATCTCGATTAGTAATCGTTTGAATGGCAAAAATTCTGTAAATTATAACTCACACGTTTCGGGGCCATATTCGCCCGTGCCAGAACTATGACAAAATTCTGAAAATTATCATGAACATTGGCTTTTGATATATCTTTCAGGAAAACATAACGGGATCGATGAGAACCGGGCAAAATCTCGATTAGTAATCGTTTGAATGGCAAAAATACTGTAAATTATAACTCACACGTTTCGAGGCCATATTTGCCCATGCCAGAACTATGACAAATTTCTTAAAATCTTTACGTTTATTGGATTTTAGTATCATAATTGCATGGCGAGATTGATGAGCATTTCAATAAAATTTGACTAGTGTATCTATGAAATCTAAAAATTCAACAAACTTCAATTTAATTTTAAGTTTATCTTGTTAAGATATATAGCATAATGGTTTAATATCACTTTATTAATTGTTTTATAATTAATGGTATTTTAAACATATTGGTACGGTAGAATTTGGAGATATACGTATTGAAAATTTACAATATGTTTACTTTATGGTGGAGTTTTCTAAACAATTTTAAAAAATTATGTACGCCTAAATGTTTGTTTTTCGTGTATAACCACTAATACACACACGCGATTTTTACTTAGGATTTTTTTAGTAATTATTTCACGTCAGTAAATGGATTAGAGCTAAAATATTAAAACAAAAATCTAGGGTCATTTATGAAATTTTGGTTAGTAACAAAGTTAAATTGGCTCATATATGTTAATCAATTGAGACGTTCATTTTTAAAAGAAAATATTTATATTGAAGATGAATTTTATGGTTTCGGTGAAACAAGTCAAAATATTGGAGAAGATCAGTTAAATAACAGTCAAGATAATAATTCGAGACCTAAAAGGGTTAGTAAAACTCCAATTAGATTTAGAGATTAAATAATGTTATAAATAAATTAAAAATCTTTTTGTATATTTCTACTTGAATTAGTATTTTGTTAATTTTATTAAATTAGAAGTTAATGTCCTAAGGAAGGAGATGTTATGTATTGTAAACAGTATATTGGGATACTGTATTCATAATTATTATGCACTGAAGTATATGGTATGGAATTTAATAGGGAAAGGAGAGACAGAAATAAAAGTGATTTGAACGAGTGACCACGTCTTTTATTTAATACGGAAAATTAACAAAGAGTGATAAATATAACAGGTCTATGTAGATGGGCAGTCAGTGAAACACTTTGGGTTCAGTTTTATTTTGTCAAACAACTTTAACAGTAGCGATGAAACAAAACAGATAATTAAAATTGGTTGAGTACAGTTAAGTAGTACTCGGGTCATAAACCGTTTTGTACTATTTCTACTAAAAATACTCTATTAAACTGATAATAAATTCTCAAATTGAAGTAAAAGCATTTACTTATTTTTATTGACTTGGCCCTTTGTATGATAAAGTAAAGTGTTTGTTTTAAGATCTAAGCAGGATTACATTTTCAATCAGAAAAAAATACTGCAAACCAAAATTGCATGCAAATTGCTTAGTGTAAACCAACCTCTTGATATTCATTCAGGCCTGCTATCAGCAGGTAAAATAAAATGTAGTACTTTTTCGAAGTTTTAGTAAGGGATAAAATCTAGTAGTACTTTCTGCAATTCAGTAGTACGGTAGTATTCAAAAAGTAGTAATATACACTCATACGAGTTAGCTAACAAAAATCTCAAAATTAACCAAAACGGTTACATTTTGGCACAAAGAACGAATAATTCGATACATGATGTCCATCGTCTTAGTCAAACATAAACAAAACGTAGAATAACAAACATTTTTCTATACCAGCCCACCGTATACTGAATCACACGTTTCAATGAAAATGTTAAAGAAAATCTTATTAAAGTAAACAAATAATAAACTGAGTAATTTCTATACACCAGAGATAGAGAACTCTCATTTTCATTTCTCCGATTATTTCATTACAAACATATATTATAAAGTCGAGCTCCGCGTCACAGAGATAAAAAAAGATTTTAATTTTTCCCTCATTAAGCACGAAAAAGAAAATTTGTATAAGAAAAGATTTTCCCATTTGACAGTTAACACGAAAAACATAATGCAAAATGGGAAAAAATATTAAATTTCACTGAATATGATACTCACTCATCCGATTCCATTAATTCCTTAACTTCCTCATCAGTTAATTGATTGCTTAAGCCGGGATACAACAGTAGTATTATAAAAAACACTAAAAATCTATTTATTAAGATGAATTTCCTATTTTTAAAACACATTTTTCTCTACTTAGTATTTCCACAACAACAACAATCATAGAAAATAGGAAAAAAATATTTAATTTTCTTTTTTTTTATATATAGAAAATTGGGATAAATCACTTTAATTTTTCACTGGTTGTTTCACTTATTACATTTTTCTTGTATATTCTTCTAATCACTAACTACACTTTATTATTATGTAGTACATCAAAGTCACGCGGCTGCGATTTTATTGTGTCCCGATTTATAAATTTATCAAAATTAATTACACTTTACATATTTTTAATATATAAAAGTTAGGTTACGGTATAGAAAAACAAAATTAGAAAAAAATTTGCTACGAAAAAGAAAATTGGTTACGATCACGATGAAAATTCAAGTGAAACTGAGAGAAAATTGTAAAAAATTATTTTTAGAAGAATTTTTTTTTTTTACTAAATGTCAGGGGTATAAAACGTTTTTATAATCTCGTTTCGAATTATATCATCCATTTAGACACGGTACACGGATTAATAAAATTTAATGGGAAAATAAGGGAGGCCGGGAAAACAATATTTAGTGTGAGATATTTGACCTGCTGTGCCTGTGTTGGGTTTGCTGTAACTTGTAAGGGTGATTTTTTATTTTTTAACCGACTTTAAAATAACAACCCAGCATGTATTACTTGTGGTGTGTGGTGTGGTTAATTAAAAGCTTGTGTATTATTTTAATACAACACAAAAGGGTGAATTTTTATTTTGTTTAGGTGCGGGAGCGTATTCGAATAGAATAAAAGGAAAATTTAAATTTAATTCAAATTTGAATACGTATGAAAAAATAGGAAAAAAATTATATACGTAGGCGCCCTGCAGGCAAGTGCGACGCACAGTGATTATTAGGAGTATGTACGTAGGATTGTGTTCGGGTGAAATAGAGCGTGATGTGATGTGATGTGATTTAATTTATGGTGTGCTGTCGATTTTAATTTATTTACTTGTAAAATGGAAATTTTTTATTCTGCCTCATAGCATTGTTACAATATTAGAGGTTGTTTTGATTATGTATTGAACGTTAAACAATAATTTCCTTCGCCGGTGAATAAATATTTGTATCATCGAGATTATTTTGTTAGAAAAGTGATGATGTTCATATTAAAATATTTTGACGGCAGGTGAGTAGAATTCATATTTGCATATTGGCCGATGTTTAATATCATTTAATTATGGAGAAATTTGCTGTTTTCTTAAGCGTAGAGAATAAATTATATTTTTGGAACGAGTTTAGAGAGCATTAAGAAACTTAAACTTTTACCGAGATTGCTACTATTTGAGGCAAACGCAGAAAATGCGTTAATAATTTTGAAAAACCTCCGAAAGCAGTAGCAACCTTATTTAAGATGATCATTACTATTACGGGTATGTCAAAAGCGCCCATAAAGATAGTTTCTATATGGACAGGTTATAATAATGGTCATTTCAGTATAATGATACCGTTTCTGACAAACTAAATTGACAAAAAACTTCACAACAGCCCAAAAAGTTTAAAAAACATGTTATGTAAAACGAAATAAATTGTTAAAAAACAAGTGCACAATAGCAAGCTAATTTAGCCGACACCATGTGCCATAAAATTCTTTTCGTTTTCTAGAAGCCAACATATTTACGCGGACATATATTTTTTAAATTTTAAAATTTTGCAGTGTAGTGGCGTTTCAATCGTCAAAGACAAGCAACATAGATATAAGTAAATCGAAGTATGCTATAGTGTAGTACTGACACTTTTGTGGCCCCTTTTGTAAAAGCCAACATAATTATGTGCCCCATCGAAACATGAATTTTCTATGTTGGAATCATATAAAATCGAAAGTTCAACCATTCGCAATTGATAAGGCATCGTAGAGCTGTCTAAGTAAATCGAAGTATGCTATCGTGTAGTACTAACCCCATCGCATCTTTTGTGGAAACCAACATAATTATGCCACCCGCGTCGATGCATAATTAAGCCGCCCCAGTGACAAAGTGATCAGCATGCTTGCTCCAGCGACCGGAGGTTCCGAGCTCAATTCCCGGTGGTGACAAGGAAACAATTTCACGGCTGGTTAGTATCAATGAATTAATCACTCACTATCCGAAATGAAAATTTGATTATAAAACCTCATTTTTAGGCGGCCAAATCTCTTGATGGGATATAGTGTCAGAGAGAGCGAGAAAGAGATGCATAATTTTGCTATGTGCGAATCATAAAAAATTGAAAATTAAACCATTCGAAGGCCATTGACTTATTACAGATTTTTTCTTCGAGCTTAAAATTATATTTAATTTTAAAATAGTAATATTCTCACGGTGTTCTGTGGTTTTTACAGGATCGAACGCAAAGTTTCAGAATACCGAATGACAAATCTACGTGAGTTACATAACCTCTCAGAATAGCAGAGTTTAGGATGGCAACTAGTAAACAGCACATTTGGCACTGCATTCTATACGAATTTCAACAATAAGTAAAAAATACTTCTAAAGCACGGGAATCAATTTGTAGTGTTCTTGATGCCGACGTTATGTCTTATGAAACGTGTAATTATTGACAGTTTCGAAAGTTGTAAGATGCGGAATTACAAGCTTTACTGGATGAAGATTCAACGCAAATGCAACAAGTGCGTGCGGCTCAACTAGGAGTCAGCCAAACAGCTATTTCCAAGTGTTTGCACCAAATGGTAAAAATTCTTAAACTTGGAAGGTGGATCGCATGTGTTGACCAAACACTACCTAGGTCAACGTATGAACACGCGCCTTTCACTGCTTGCCCGCCAACAAAAGTAGTCCATAAGTAGTCCTTACTTATGGAAAATTGTTGCGGGTGATGAAAGGTATATTTTTTACGAGAATCCGAAACTTAAAAAGTTCTGAATAGATAGAGCGGGCAACCCAGTACATCGACGCCGAAACAGAACATCCATACTTAAAGAAGGTTCTCGTGTGTATCTGGTGCGACATGAATCATGTGCTTTATTTTGAACTCCTGGAAACTGGTCAGACGGTGACCTCAGAACTCTAAGGCTGACAATGGAATAAACTGAGAAAAGAACTTGATCAGAAGAGCGTCTTTAACTTGGGATGGGAAGTTCTTCTGCAAGCGGCATATTCACCAGATTTGGCCCCAACCAACAACCATTTGTTCCGATCAATGCAACACGCCTTACTAGATAAACAGTTCAAAACGCTGGACGATGTGCGTAAACTCGTGGATGTCTTTATCGCGTCGAAGCCTGCAAGTTTCTTTCGTGACGGCATTCGTAGGTTACCTGAGAGGTGGCTCCAGGTCGTAAAAAACGATGGCCAATATTTCTGCAAAAATTAGGTCGTATACCTAATTTTTTAGAATTTTTAAGTTCAAAAAAACAGAAAAGCTCCTATGAAAGCTTACACTTTCGGTGGTGCAATTTCGGTTAAACATCCCTGGGACCTTCCAATTTATTTAATTTTAGTTCATATCTTCTGTGTTAATCGTATGTGCATCGTAGGAATTTTCGAACAGAAGCATACAAGTAACAGACGAAAGGCAGAAATATTTAATGTTTTTTCATCACAATTCTATGACCCCATTTATAAATTCGCAGATCGTTAGGCCCGTTGCACATTTCAGCTAAACGATGTGAGCTAAAGATCATCGCTCTTGGTTGTAAATAAGAGTTTTAATGGAACGATGTACACGTGAGCTAAAATATGCGAGCTATTTGTTTTTCTGTTTCGAGCGATGCAAACTAACTTAGCTCGGGATAGCTCACACGAAATTTGGATGACATTTGAGTATTGTTGTATTGATAATATTTTGGCAGACATAGCATTTTACTTGTATTGAAATGTATGTGTGAGCGATGTAATTAGCTCAAATGTGCAGAGGAATGAGTTGTGCGAGTTAAACTATGATAATAAAAGCTACGTTACTCGCTTAGCTTGGCTTAAATTTGCAATGAGCTTTACGAATAGCAGGAGGCTATTATGACATTTTGAAATTTTTCCGAAATATTACTATTGGGTAGACTTAATGGTACGGATGGACTGGAAGAACTAGATGGATTAGAATAAACATATATGTTTTAGGCCGATGTTATCCATTCGGTCCATCCGGTACATTTAATCCACACCATTTCATACATATGATCGAGTTCTTCCAAGGCATACTCTTATTTCAGTATGGTGACTTTAAGGATAAGCCATCCAATTGCCGCTAATATTATTAAAGATAACCTAATGACTGAGTCCACTACCGAAACTGAACTTATACAATCAAAAGATGTTGTAAACTACTTGTTGTCTCATCATGAGCTCAATCTTCGTAAGTGGATGTCAAATTCGAAGCAAGCCAGTGTATCAAATCTGTAAAGATACTTGGTCTTATCTGGAATACGACTACAGTTCACTTCACCTTCACATCTGAGTTACCAGCCAAATGCCGACTCTTTGACTCCTCAGGGATGGTTGCTCCGGTTTTTATACAAATAAAAATATTTCTCCAGAATCTGTGAGCGAATAATTTGGACCGTTCCGGAAGATGCATCCACCTGATGGCTCTCTATTAGTACTCATCTAGAAAGTGTTAATGAAATATGCATACCACGATTTATACATGCAATATTTTGTAGTACAACCGATTCGAACCGATTCGCTGATGCTAGTCGAGACTCCTATACCTAGTTTACCTTAGGACACAAACATTCGCCAGAGGAATTTTCGTAAACTTAATTTGGCAAACACAAAACTACCTTCAATAAGACAAATTTTCATTTTTCGGCTAGAACTTTGCACTGCACTGCTCAGTTATTAGATAATCTAATCAGTTTAGTAAAAAAACACGGTTAAAGATAACAAACACATTATCGTGGATAGATTCTAGAGTAGTTCTGGATTTTGTGGCAATGTAGTCACCGAAGACAGGCAATAGAACCGCTAAAATTTTAACAACATTACCACGTCAGCTCTGGTGACATGTACCATCAACGGATAATCCCACGGATTGTGTTTTTCGTGATTTACTACCGAAAGAACTGAACCAAATTTCTTGTGGTGGCAAGGTCCTAATTTGCTCCAACAATCCCCTGGATCTTGGCCTCCACAACAAACGAATTATGGTTCACTTGAAGAAATTAATAGCAAAACATTCACCTTTGCTATACAACAATTATCTCTCCTTGGATCAATGAACAGGGAACAAATATAAAATCCAAAGGTGAATTGAATACAAGTGAAGGGTATCTGATGAGAGGAGAGTCTGAGGTGAGCGGAGCTGTTTCACACGTGTATAAAATCTGTAAACACGAGCAAAATAAAATTTATAGGGAGGAGCTCTTGCAATTGCAAGTAATAAACGAAGAGTACAAAGTTACCAGACGTAAGTCACTTACTGCCTCCTTCCTCTCCCCCCTGTTGGGGGGCGTTTAGAATATTTGGAAAGTCCGTTTTCTACGAAACATTTAATAATTGTACACCCGAAATACAACTCGCAACGGTTATATTTGAAGACATCCATAAGGCCAAAATGAGCATGCTGGACCTACTTTAACCTTAGCAGTTGTAAATCTGTTGACAAATCTGTTGTTTTGGGAGCTTTTATAATCAAAGGCAACTCAGTTATGTTGTTAGTTGAGATTAATAATGGTGATTTAATTCCATTATATATTTTCATCTTTATTCTTTACTGTCTCTGTGTGTGCCTTAATTTGGGTAACCACCCAAATAGAAAATTCTTTCTCAATGTAAAGGGGCCATTTTCCATTAAAAGTTTGGTTTCCCTCATCTGTCCTTTTGATTACAGCATATTTATGTGTCGATTTAATCCAAAACACTTCGCGTTTTATTGTTTATATCGCCTAGCCTCGCGTGTCTTTTCGAATCGACAAGAGGCTAGAATCAATTTTCGATAGAACAACTGCTCGCACGCAGTTACCACCCCATTCGGTGTACAAGATTTGCTCAATATAAAAATTAAAAATGTTTCACGATTGTTGTTGGTCACATTCACAAATAATAGCGCTTTAAATTCGTAGTTTTCTTGTCTTTCACGACTGTATATTAATTTTAATTTAGAAAACCTTTTTTTGTTGTTGTTGTCAAATCGAAATTTTCATTATGAGTTTGCTAATCAGACTTACGATTAGGTACTGTACGATTTAAGAAACTATGTTTACCAATGCATTTTTGGAAAATGAATTTAATTTCATTGATTAGCGGGGGGGGGGGGGGGGGGAGTGGTAGCGACGAGTGGCAAAAAAGTATATTACGGTGATCGCATGGGAGCGGAAAGACGAATACGCAAAAATGAAATGAATACGTCATCCAGTGGCATTATTCTGGCTTTCCCTCGGAAAAAGGAATTGAGAAAATATTTTCATAGCAATTTTGTCCAAATTGTATTTTTCTCTCTCTCTCTCTCTGGCACTATACATCCCATCAAGGGATTTGGCCGCCTCAAATGAGGTTTCATAATCATACTTTCATTTCGGATAATGAGTGATTAATTCATTGATCCTAAACCAGCCGTGAAATTGTTCCTTGTCACCACCGGGAATCGAACCCGGGACCTCCGGTAGCTGGAGCAAGCATGCTGACCACTTTGCCACCGGGGCGGCAAATTGTATTTTTCTGGCCTACTGAAAAAATAAGTTTACTGCTCATATTTTCAAACATAAGTTAATTGGGAAACTTTTGTTCCACAAAATTTGTATGGGGAAAAATATTTTCCCATTTAACTCTATTTCGAAAATATTTACACCAAATTTATTCCCACAGAGGTTCGGAAAAATGCAATTTAGACAAAAATGATATGAAAATATTTTTTCCAATTCCCTATTCCCACGAAAAGCCAGAATAGTGCCACAGTAGATTTGAAAGATTCAATGAACTGATCAATCATTATCATATTTCATTATTAGTAAAATCTGATTATCGTAACCTCAGATGAGGCGACCATATCACAGCCTCCTAAATATAAGAGCCGAAAGATTCCGCCATTTTTTCCATGTGCTTTCCATAGAGGGGAAGCTTTTTGTACTTTTTCATACCAGCCAGTGTATTTTAATATTTTTTAGAAGCTTTTTTGTATATGAAAACATAAATTCTTTATTTGAATTTTCAATGTGAATGATTAATTCAATATTCAGGAAAAGCATATTTTAATATTGAGTCATATTATGTTGAGTTGATGCAAAAACATTTAAATTAGTCTAACACATTTTTTTTTTTTTTTTTTTTTTGTAGAAACGAAAATTTGTTTATGTGTATGTACAGAAAATTAGAAATTAGTATAGAGTGTTCCATAAAAAAGTTCAGCATTATTTTTCCAAAACAAACGTTCGTTAAAAACGGCTTTTGGAGTAGCAATGTAATATGGGGATTATTGAGTTTTGGGTTCTATTTCAACATTGTTGATGACAAACTTCGAAAACTGTTTTTTCGTTACTTGTTAAAAATTTGATTTTTCATCGCAACAAATTCGCAGCCTATATTGTTTCATCTTGTGTATAAACAAAACAGAGCTTCACCAAATAAAAATATTGTAATTTTATAAAGCTTTTCGCAATTACTAAACCAGTTAAAAGATGTCGCTTAGTATAAATTTAAAAAACAATAGCGACAAAAAATTGAATATTTCACCAATTTATTATGTATACGAAATAATATTCAATTATCGTTTATATAACTCACAAAATATAACTCACGAAAACCATTAAGTTATTAACAACAAACAAAGGCCTTCGGTTATTTTATTGAATTCCATACAACAACGATCCCAGAAAACGTACACGACCCAGTAGACCAGTAGATCTGCAGCATAATCTATTGAGCCAGCCGGGAATTACTACAATGTATACGAACTGTCTGTCATACACCTTAGCCGAGGGCCTTTAGCATCAAAAATCCTCAATAAATCTTTGTATTAACAAATTAACGGCAGGTGCCGTTCTCCGATATGAACGTCATGAAAAATAATAAATTTACCGGCGATAATGGTAAAATATTTCGAGCATTTTTCCAACTGAGCCTATATTTCGTTGGATTAATGCTGATACGAGATACATGCAACTATAAATATTATTTGTGTCTACTCGTATGAGCCAATTATGAAGAAATATACAAACAGCTTTTAAGAGTCGATTACGTGATACTCGTACTTTAATCGATGTACATCAATCCTTACTGCACAAATAGACTATACGAAGGTAGAAGATACACTTATAGACTTAGTTACACGAGTTCGTGTACGTTGTACAAATTCCCGCCTCGATTGAATCGAAATAAAAAAAAAAACAAAAATTTGGAAAAATTGTGACATTTTTCTATTATTGTTTTACAGCGCGCAGCAACTATGATGGTGAATATTTTACGACGAAAAGTTTTATTTACG
This sequence comes from Nephrotoma appendiculata, assembly GCA_947310385.1. Taxonomy (NCBI): domain Eukaryota; kingdom Metazoa; phylum Arthropoda; class Insecta; order Diptera; family Tipulidae; genus Nephrotoma; species Nephrotoma appendiculata. The sequence goes on along the minus strand of OX371224.1, from coordinate 174,763,232 downwards.
CCAACCGAATAATAAATAAAATATATAATTGTTTTGAGTTTTATTAATTATGTTAAATTATTGTATTAAAGATTTCGCGCTTAACTTACAATAATAATGGTTTATTTTCGTAAATAGTTATTTAATTATTTTACGCTTTTCTGTAATTTCAAGTAAATTTATTACAGAGACATCTGTAAACGGATTTTCAAATTACAGAAAGCTCGGTTTTGCAATCGGATAAAATTGAAGTTTTTTACGTTTTGTTCTGTTTTGTAATAATATTTAATTAAGAAAACCATGACAACGTTGATTTTTTGTATACAAAAATAATAATAGATTTTGATGTAAAAATTTTATTATATGAATAATATTATTGTTTCTACATGGTGATTCATAAAATTTCGTTTCAGCTCACGTTTTCTCTTTAATTTTGTTATAAATGGGGAATGTTTAGATTGCTATTAAGTGCATCATTCATCTCGAAAATTCTGATTAGCATGTGACCAGAATTTACCAAAGAAGAAAAAAAATAGTTTCAGTTAATTAGTTTTGGAATAGAACAGATAAAATTATCGCAAAACAAAAGAAGCATCGTGATATAAGATACCCAGTTAGATCTAAGGTTTAGGTCAAAGGTTGCATATGGAGTTTAATCAACACCCTTTAACTGGGGGATATCAAAAATGGCTCCAACATCCCATACGATTTCTTCCTGATTGAAGCAAGGAATCTCGCCGAGTAACCTTAGAGATAGTAACAAAATAAGACATGTACAGAATCGGGCCTAATATTATTACAACATTCATTTCAAAAGTACTGATTATAGATCTGTGGCACTATTCTGGTAATTCCCCGGGAATAGGGAACTGGGGAAAGAATTTATTTGTAATTTCTGTTCAAATTTTTTTTTTCGGGTTGAATGTGCATACATAAGCTTTTTTCATAAATTGGGAGATCCCAGTGGTTTTTTACCGAAATCGGTTCATCGGGAGTGGCAGCTTCCATAGTAGATTTTTTCTTTTTTGTAATTTTTTTTAAAAGTATGTCATTTACAAGGGAAATGATTATAAACTAAAACATTCTAAATTAATTTTGCGATCCAGATCAATTTTACAAAATAGAAAAACATCCCTATTTCTGGATTTTTGACAAAAAAACTGTTTTTTAATAAAAATTCGGCCCCTGTACAGCCCAGATGAACTGATTAATCGTGATGAAACTTCATACCTAAGCTTTTTCTATAAATTGGGGCATCCCAGTGAATTTGAATAATGCTTGTATTCCGTTATTTCCAAGGGATATGTTAATTTATGAAATTTGAAAAACTATTTTTATAAACAATCATCGAAACTTGATTTAAAATACAAATTTGAAAGTAACTAGATTCAAAAATCGAAAAACATAGCTCAAATTGTACAAATTAGTACCGAAACGTCAAACATTTTTAGAATTTTGACTAAAACCAATTTTGTATCTATAAAATAATGTGATTGAAAACCGATACGTTATTTTTTTCGAAAGCCTTCCTACTCGATATTCCTATAGTGATGATGTTTCCCGGAAAACAAAAAAAATATAAGTAAAATAAAATAATACTTTAATAAAAAAAGCTTAATAATAGGAGCTTTTTCGTTTTTTGCATGTATTTCGGAAAGTATATCAATTATGAAAAAATCGACTATGAACTAAAAGATACTAAATTAAATTTGCAACAATATCGATTCAAATCTATTTTCCAAAACTTTCGTTCAATTGGACGATTTTTGATAAAAATTGTTTTTTGTATAGTAATCATGAATATTTTTTGCCACGAGTTTTTTGACTAAATCTCTGAGTCCTCTCCGCAGCTCAGGCGGAGTGTGACTTACTGAGATCATTTTTTAAATTTTAACGGTAAGGACGAGTAGAGAGAAGAAAACTTTATTTCACTAAAATTCGATATTTATTTGTTGAGGACTTTCGGAAGAAAATTGTACACTGAAATTTTTCCATTATTTGGGAGTTACGAAATTTGGTAGAAATCTGTGTACTGGAAGTAACAGCTTCCATGGAACCTTTTTCAATTTTTGTATTGATGGTGAAAAGTTCAGCATTTACAAAAACGACAAAGAATTAAAAGATTCACATAAATTTATAGAAATTATCAACAGAGAGTGGTTTTCTGAAATTTATGCAGGAATACCGGGGCGTAACTATTGAATTAGACGTTCATTTTCGAAAGCTATGTGTTTCCTATAGTAGAGAAACGAAGAAAAAAATGTATGACATTTTTGCTATTATTTTCTCTTTTGTTTCTACGCTTGCTATAGAAAAACGATAGCCGTCGAAAATGAACTTCGAATTTAATAGACAGGCCCCCGATTTTTGTTGGCCACAAGATATTCACCCCTCCATTTTTTGCATAAAGTTCACCGCGCTTCAATTTCATATACTAGGTCTATGTTATCCCTTTCAAAATAGTCCCCCATAATAATGCCACCGAATTTTTCAATTCCCGAAAAACTCCTGAAACTCGATGTTTGACATTGCGTTTCGTTGTTTCAACGTTGCGTTTTTAATCTCATCTATGATTGCAAAACAACGGCTTTTTAAGATTTTTTTTATTTTTGGAAACGAAAGAAACCCACATGGAGCCATGTCCTGGCAAATATCGGAGCCGCTCGAAACGCGATATTTCAAAACGCGATATTTCGAAACGAGATATGACAAAACGAGAAATGGTACAAAACGTGATATTTCAAAATGCGATATTTCAAAACGCGATGGTACAAAACGCGATATGGTACAAAACGCGACATTTCAAAACGCGACATGGTACGAAACGCGACATGGTACAAAACGTGATATTTTAAAACGCGATACTTCAAAACGCCATATGGTACAGAAGAATGTGCATTGCGAAGTTACAGGAGCGCAGCGACCCGCCTGATATCACCCGGTCCTATACTCTCGCTTTTATCGATTTTTAAATTCCTAATTTGTTCTAAGGAGCTGAGCGACTGGAGCGCAGCGACCCGCCTGAAATACCAACGGGCTGTCCTCCCGTTTCTATCGAATTTTAAATTCGTATAAACTGAAGTTTTTTTTTTTCCTAACTAAGGAGCGAAGTGCTTACCTGATATAACCCGATCCTATACTCCCGCTAATATCGGTTTTTAAATCCCTATACTGAAATTAAATTTCCCTTTTTCCAGAATGTACATTACGAAGCGACGGGAGCGCAGCGATTCGCCTGATATAACCCGGTCCTCTACTCCCGCTTTTATCGATTTTTAAATTCCTATAAACTGAAGTTTTTTTTTTTCTAACTAGGGAGCGAAGCGCTCACCTGATACAACCCGATCCTATACTCCTGCTAATATCGGTTTTTAACTTCCTATAAACTGAAATTAAATTTCTTTTTTTCCAGAATGTACGTTGCGAAGCGACCGGAGCCGACCCGCCTGATATAACCCAATCCTAAACTGCCACTCCTATCGATTTCTAAATTTCTTTAAATTAAATTAAATGTCCCCTATGTGGATTATAAAAAAAATTGAAATAAAATAATTGAAATAACAGTAAATTTTTTTATTTGTATTAAAGTTGGGATTTGGGGCGGTAGCCCTCAATCTTGAGGGATAAAATGGTTTAAAATAATCAGAAAAGCATTTGTGCTTCGAAAAAAGAAAATATTTTTTCGCGTTTGGGTTGTCTTTTAAGAGCATTTGGGGCATTTAGGGCCACTTGGGATCATTGAGAGCTACTTGGGGTCGTTTTTGGATATTTTCATGGCCATATTCGTAATCAGCATTCTAAAGTACCTTAGTATACCGATTTTCAGAATTTTTGGAGGTATATAACCTATTCGGAAGTATAACCACGCAGTTAAAATTTTCGGTCGTCAATTGATATCAGGTGCAAATTGAATGAAAAATTGAATTTTATTAAAACCTTCAATGTTGGGCATTTCTGTATCTTGAACACTTTCATTCAGTCCCTTGAAATTTAATATATTTATTTTTACAAAAATGGTAAAAATATTCTGTATATTGACAACCTCTTTATATTGTAACTTGGATACTTTAAAAATGTTCGTCTAATCTTTAATAAATTACCCTTTATATATTGGAACGAACTCTTTTGTTCAATATCAGTAATTCGATTTAATGATAAAAAAGATCACGTTTTGTACCATATCGCGTTTTGTGCCGTATCGCGTTTTGAAATATCTCGTTTTGGAATATCGCGTTTTGTACCATATCGCGTTTTGTACCATATCCCGTTTTGAAATATCGCGTATTGTACCATATCGCGTTTTGAAATATTGCGTTTTGAAATATCGCGTTTCAAATGGGACCCGGCAAATATAGAGGGTGGAACATCATTACAATTTCGTTTTGGTCCAAAAATTCACGAACAAGCAATGAAGTGTGAGCATTGCTTCACGTAAACAGCGTTGAATTCATTGTTTGACTTATCAGTGAGTGTAACCTTTACATTCGACCGGACTTGTCAAGCATGTTTTGGTTTTGGCGATCCAGAATTCTTCCACTGCAACGATAGAGTCTTACTTTCAACGTCGTATCTGTAAACCCATGTTTTCAATAGTTCTGAACATTTCAAAACATTTTTGACAGCTGACAACATACTATAAATATTCAATATGGCTGACACTGTAGAGATTCTTTTCGTACATGTTTACCGACACAATCTTTCGACACAGCCCCAAATCTTTTTATTTTTACGTGGTCAACTGTTTTGAACAGGACTATTCGTCAACTTTTAGAAAATATATGCCCACACTTGGTAACTTCTGAGATTTCTGGAATCGGCCATAGTGTAGCAAGAATGTTTGAATTTTTATCAAATTTTACGTCCTAAAACGTGTATGAAGCCACCCAAAAATTATTTATTTCAATTTGGTTATAGCTCAAGTTATCCACTATTAGATGGCATATGCCTACACCTGGCAACATATCTGAAATCTTTTTTAGTAAAAGTGTGCTATTTACATTTTTCATTGCTACACTTTTTAGAATAACACTTTTCGTTAAAAAGTTCACTTCGGTATTACCCAAACAAAAGAAAATCAAAAAAAAATTATCACGTCCAAATTAAGTTTAAAAACTTTAATCATGTTAAAAAATACTTGGATAAGAACGGGTGGAGCCCAACATTTTTTCAAGGTACATTTCATTCCGAAGCAATTTTTCGATGGAGCGAAAATTATTTAATATTTTATTTAATTATCCATAGTATCATGATATTCTGATGGGTCCTGCTCCCTAGGGGCAGCATGAATTTCCTCTACTCATGCGTTTTTGAATGGGATAATTTCTTTTGAACAGGCGTATGACAATATTATTGGAAATAGAGCGGGTATGCAATATAGCATAAGCAGAATTGGTATCTAGCAGTTTTAACGAGAAGTCTAAAAACATACCGTGCACGTAATTTTGAGAAAATCCCGTCATTTCAAAGTCGTATAATCTCTCATTAAACAAGGACACGTATTTTCCACTTGTATAATATTTCATTGTTTATTATTTGAGTATTCAAACATAGCCGAAGCCATATAAGCTGAATATTATAAAATATAAGTAAAAAATAATTCTAAGCAATAAACGATTTGTTACGTAATCTTTTATAATCTTCTGATTATCCGGACGTTTAAATATTCTTATATCCAGTTTGCACACAATCCATATTTTACAAATAAGAAGAGAGTAATTTCTTATACTAATCTACGTTCGGATTGGGAATGAACAATTCTATCAACTATTCAAATTAGATGGGCACACGTCACCTTTCTAACATTTACATAAAAAACAAATTCAACCAATTAAAAGTAATTCTTAATAATTTACGTTTATTGTGTGGTGGTTCAGTTAAATTTCGTTCATCACGATATTAAATTATCGTAAAAAGCAAAATAACAAATTGAAGAAATGTTGAAATTGAAATGATTGACGAATAGCTCTGCTTGTGCTTATAAATAAAGTGAAAGGCGGCGGCCGGCGGTGAAAGGAATTTAATTTTTGTTTTCATCGCATGGTTCACATGAATTCTCATCGGTTCTATGGTGTAATGGTTAGCACTCTGGACTTTGAATCCAGCGATCCGAGTTCAAATCTCGGTAGAACCTGTTGTGTTTTGTTGTGGTCAACGCTTTATTTTAAAATAATTTATTTTAACAAAGAAATATAAATTTTAATTATGATTCACGAATTGTATACACACAGACTGTATCAATATAGTATAGATTTCACAAAAATAAATATTATTTTGGTCTGTTTGCGTAAAAGAAAATTTCCACGTCACTTTTTACGTTTTATTTTACATAATTTTCATTTTCACACGCTTATTTTGTTCACACACAATAACAACGTAATTTATAATCAATAAAATATATTTTAAAACCAACTAACTATAATAAAACAATCAAAATTATTGTTTTTTAATATAAAAATAGAAAATTTAACAAAACAAATATTCTCATCTTGTCACATTTTCATACCGAGGAAAATGGTCAAACGGTGCGCGAGGGAACAAAACAACTAATGAAAATTGTTTTGTGATGGCACGGAATAAAAAAAAACTCAATACGCGTGCGCGTATATTTAGAAACAATTGAAAATGTTTTTTAATTAAGGAGAATCTACAGAAAAGGAAAGAAAAACAAATTTGGAAGTATATTTATTCGTATTGTGAAAAATCGCCCTTATAGTTAAAACTACATTTAAAAGAAAATAATGTGCTATCGTGATACTAAACATGACTATCACGATACATTAAGGCAACATTTAGGCGATTTACTAAATTGTTTCGATTTTATTGTTATGGGCGGGGTAATTTATTAATTTATATACAAATTTTATTAGTGTCAATCAAATTCATACAAAATAGTTTTAGAACCAATACATCGTGATTGTTGATAATTAATTCAATATTGAATGACATTTAGAATGCAATAAAGATTACATATATTATTTAAAAGACAAAATTTATTATAGAAATCTGATTTAATTGCTAATATATATTTATTATAAGTGTCAATTAAAAAATCGGATATTTATTGCTTACAATTCGATAAAAAAATTCTGATTTTTTTGAAGTTTTAATAATCATAACGCAGAAATAATTTGAAATTTTATTTCAACATGACGTGATCGAAAAGCATGTTAATAAAATGAAGACCATTTCAAGCACAATCATTTCTAATCTAAATTTATAAAATAAATGCTATTTTACATAGGAACAAGACACTTTATTTAATTAGCCTTTAAATGCCCAAGGCCATAAATTTTAATATAAAAATTAGATTATGTGTGTAATTTATATACATTATTATTTAAAAAAAAAGAAAATTTCAATATGTTGATGGAACATTTAGATTTTGATGAAATTGAGTTAGAGTGTGCTGCATGAGATATAGAAGGTATTTCGTTTAGTCAATAATTAACAAATTTGAAAGAACGACTTAATTAAAGACGTTACATACATCCATACATCGTTAATTCCAATAAAAGCTCACGAGGCAACGTGAAATTCAATTTGTTGTATGAATCTGTGGATGAAGCTCTAACGAGCAAGAATTTTGTACAATTAGCACATTTTCAAAGTAAATTATTGCATTTACAAGGTCGATTGCAAAGGTTAAGTTATTCCGAAACAGTAGATATTGATGATCTTGATGCAAGGAAGCTGAACGAGGTGACGGTGAAGGATGTTTTCCCCTTACCTATCATTGACGGTTTGTTAGGACGTTTGAAAAATATCAGCAATATATCTAGTATTGATCTTAAAGACGCTTTCACTGTGGCTGGCACACCCCTGTATCAACTCACAGTCATGCCGTTTGGCCTTTGCAATACACCCCAAACATTATGCAGACTTATACCGTGATATCTCATGAATTGCATACTCAAATCTTTGTGTATTTAGATGACCTTTTGATAACATCGGAAACTTATGAAAAATATCTGATTTTGTTACATCAGGTTGCTGAATATAATATAAAGCTAATTTGACCATTAATGTTGGAAAAAGCAAATTTCTTTGGGTTACATAGTAGGAGATGGGGTACTAAAAGTAAACCCAGATAAATTTTCGGCTATTACTTCTTATTCTCAATCCAAAAATGTACGTCATATTCGAAGATTTCTTGGCATGACCGGATGGTATCGCCAATTTATAGCGCAATATGCAGATTAAGCAGAGCCATTGACAAGTTTATTACGGAAGAATAAAAAGTTTGTGTGGTCTGAAGCTGCTGAGAAATCATTTAATGAACTTAAGATTGCATTAGCTACAGCTCCTGTTTTAAGTCATCCAGATTACACGAAACATGTCTATATTCAATGCTGCTTCTACAACAGGAGTGGGTGGTGTACTATTTCAGAGGTCTTCCAGCAGCGATGATCGTCCTATTACCTACTTTTCTCAAAAGAGATAGAGTGTTTAGCAGCTGTATTAAATGTTAAGAAATGTAGACAGTATGTAGAAGGAGTTCTTGTTACCATTATCACAGATCACGCAAGTTTAAAGAGCTGGAGCCTGAAATTGCAATCGTTTAATTTCTCTAAAGAATATCGGAAAGGAAAGGATAATTTGGTACCGAATGCATTGTCTAGAAATCATGCTGATGAGATCAAATCAATAAATAAGATAATTGAAAATAAACCGTTTGTCTTAGATATGAATTCCGATGCGTTCAATGATTTAAAATACCAATCAATCACGGAAAAAAAATATAGTATTTATTTCAATAAAATATCGGAGCCCACGCCTTTGTGGCCTATTATCGGAGAGCGTACTATATAATACTCATAAGTTTATTCTATGAAGTATAATAATATTTATTACAAACTTGGTACTGGTTATCATAAAAATAGTAGAATATTTTTAATAAATGGTAATATTTACCATCACATGAGGTAGATCGTCCTATATTCATTTTAGAAACTATTGTTAATCCTGATAGTAATGTTAGCTATAATAATGTTAACTGTTTCAATATAATATTGTTGCGTTTGTAATTTGAAATGTCTTGAGTTATATGAGATATAGCACTACATTTAATGATTATGGTAAAGTCTGCTGAGTTGTTTAGCTATATGTATAATTTAGCATGGTACATTTTCCACGACACATAGTGATATTTTTTTATAATTGTGGTAGCGGTCACTGCTTCATATAGCACTACGTATATTTAAGCATGGTATACTTTCCATAACATCTAGGACTATTTTTCACAATTATGGTAGCGTCTACTATGTTGCACAGTATACTCCTTATGTAGTATAGTATGATTACCAAGATTATTTTACTAATCTGTTATTTGAAATAGGAAATTTTGCTATGACAGTTAAATAAAATTCAATTTTGATTTGTTAGTTAGTTACTGACATTTTATTTTATTTTAGTTGAATATACAATTATTAAAACATAATTTTTATAATATTATACATTATCTTAAGTTTAAAATATTAAAAATAAAGTGTTATTTAAGTTTACAAAGTTTAATCTCTCGTTTAACTCTTTTAACGTATTAATGTTAGACTTAAATCTAAAACTTAAAAAGCTAAATTCGCTTATTCTGAATTCATGTTTAGAGTTACATTACAACAAAAGCATATTTATAAAAAACAAAACATTTTATTTACTACCTAAATTAATTGCCATATTTTTATTTCTTAAAAATCCTTTTATTTTAAAAAATGTCGGTTCATCTTTATTATTATCATTTAAATTAATTACCATAACTTTTGGTGCCTTTACGATACGATAACGATAGATTCAAAATATTTAAATGAGCCCATTTCAATATATTTTCCAAATTCACACTGATTTATATTTTCAATTGTTTTTGGAATATAAGGAAAGCCGTGGTGGACTACTTCAAAAAGAAATATATGCAAAATGATTTTGCATATATTTATTCTTGAAGTAGTACTCTTAGCGATATTTTTTAAATCTTATGTTTACCTTCAAATACCTACACCGAAACTGTTTCAAAGGACCCATTTTTGCAAACAGTCAGCAGTTTTGATATCCGAATCATTTTAAAGTACAATTTCTAAAATTTGTCTTAATATGTGCCACTCTTCATCATTTTCGGAAATGAATTCTCCTATTAAATGTTAAAACTAAAAATTTTGCTTTTACTTTGATTTTTACTTTGAAAGCTTCATCTTATTTAAATGAACTCTACCTTATTTTTCAATATGCTAAACATTTGTCTGTTGTATTAACCAAAAATGATAATGACGATAATATTAGAAACGATATTATTTTTTACTCCTTTAATATTTTCAGATTCGGTATTATGCAATCCTTTATCAATGCCGGGAACAGCAATAGGACCTGACATATACATTTCATTATCTCGGAATGAGTAATTATATGTTGTTTAACCCTTAGTCTCATGAATTTTTTATCACTAATAAAAAATTACTGGTGTAAGCCGATCCAACCAAAATAACGAAATTTTAAAGAAAATTCAAATTTCCGTTTTGCGTTTTCGTGAAAACGCAAATTTTCATTGATTGCATATATACAAGATCATGTAATAAAGACCAATAAAATTAAGAAAAAAATAATTTTTATTATATCACATTTCACTCAGTTCAAATATCAAATAATATAATTACAAAAATAAATAAAATTCATAATTCATATAATTCATATAAATATGCGCAATTATACTACTATAAAACATACTAACTATACGAGTATAATAACTCATTTAGGCCTTTGTTAAAGCAAAGTGCCGTATCACATTTTACATATTTCACGTAAGTGTAACCCTTACAATTAGGAAACTTACATTGCAGTCTATTTTCTCTCCATTCCGGCCAATGACTAAATTCATCAATTCGTATTTCCTTCGGAGGGATCGGGTTACTTGTGGCCTTCTTTCGTTTGAGGTCTAAAAATTGGTTGATTCCGGAAGGCCGTCCCACGGGTTTAGATTCTTTGCCAGTTTTGTATAGTATCTCGGCTATTGTATGATCATCATTGATTTGGATCATCAGAATTTTTTAAAATTCGCTTGTAAAGTAGCCTAGAATTAACGGTCGTCATATCAACCAGATGATAAAATATTCTAAGGTACCATTTTTTCGAGCGAAGTTTAATTTTGTATCTTCCGATCATACTGTCAAATAAATCAACGCCCCCTATGTTTGAGTTATACTCCTTAATAATTTGCGGACACTCTATTGTGACATTTCCATCTTTTTTCGAATATCTTGTCGAACTTTGCATGGGCGCACGACCGACAAAGTTTGAAATTAAGTTAACCTGTTTTTATCCTTCCAAGATACTGTAGTCAATGTTACTCCATCCTCTGGACATTTTTTTAGACTGTACATCGCTCGGTAATTTGCAATTCGGAATTCTATTTCTTCTAATGGTTCCTAGGCATAGAAATCTTGTTTTTGATAATTCAACTGCTAGAGGAACGGACGAATAAAAATTATCAAAATATACTCTGTAGTTTTGCAGTTTTGGCACAGGCCGTAACAGACGAATTACTGTATTTCCGCTGGCTCCTAAATCAGGTTCAGTTGTAAGTCTATACTGTGTATACTTCAAAATTATCTGTGTAACCAGAAACACCCGATAACACATATAGCGTATATCCCCATTTATGAGGTTTGCTGGGAATGTATTGTTTCAAATAGCTCTTAGCTTTTGTAGAACACAACTGCTCATCTACTGATAAACATTTTTCAGGTGGAACTGTTTGGAAGTTCTTTGTTAGAGCATCAAGTAAAGGACGAATTTTAAATAGTCGATCTCTTCTTTCATCTGTGTTTGCTGGCATGCGATCATTATTGTTGAAATGTAAAACCGATTTAATTTTCTCAAACGAATTGACAGACATCGTATCTTGAACGAGTTTGTTACCCGCGATAGGGTGCCAATAACGTCTATAATCAGGGATGTTTCATATTGACATAAATTGACATATACCGATGAACTTTTGTAACTCGGACTTTGTTATAGTCTTTAGGTTGTTCACGTTTTTTTGACAGCTATATAAATTAGACTCGCTGACTATATGCTCCATTATTTTTCGTCGAACAGGTATGTGAAGCAACTATAAGGTGTTTTAAACTTAACTGGACTGATGTTAAGTTGGTATCACCAACAAATTCAATGTCATTGTGTGGAATTGAAAATTCTTGACTTAGCCAAGTAATATGTCTCGATAATTCTTTGTAATCGCGCTAAAATACTGGTCCAGGATTCGGTAGCTCATCCACAAAATCAATCGGCTTATTATCTATATCCAAAAGAATCTCATCGGAGTTTTCCTCAAAGTCTGATTCATTTTGTACTCTTTCTGTCTGTATACGAGTATTTCGGCATCAACATTTTCCTGAAAATCGTCCTCAATATCGCTCCACGTATCGATAATTGCCAAAATTTCGACTTCAATAAGTGGTCGATTCCTGGCCATGCTTAGATTTGTATTCTGAAAATGGTTTACTTTGATATTTAAAAAAATCATGGTTTATGAAATAGTATTGCATGATATAGCATATATGCAATATATTGCATATATGCATAATATGAATTACTTTCATTACATACATCAACTTGCATATATGCAATATAATAAAATAAACCTCAAAATTCACTTCATTTCTCAGATTTTTGGTCAAATTTGTCGATAAAAGCAACAATTATTAGCTATTTAATTTATATATATTTTTAATAATTTACTTACCAACAATACACAAAAACTATAGCTTAATTGCGAGAGAATACGTGCGGTGTGTTTTATATGACTCCCTCTACGCAATAACTATTAAAATTGGCGCAATTTTCTGACAGATACATACATATAATCGAATTAGATTGCATGTAATATACATTAAGGGGTAAATAAATATAGCCTAAATGATAATAAGAAATTTATTTTAATTTTTATATAACTTTTTGTAATCACTTGCATATCTGCAATACTATGCGATTAAGGGTTTTAAAATATTTGAAACTATTGAAAATTCTTTCGTTTTCTCAAATATTACAAATAAATAAGTTTTTAAATTTTTGTTAATGCTTAACTGAGCTAAATAATAGTTATTAGCATTAAAAATAAAATTACAATTTGAGTAATAAGACTTCATTTTCATCTCTCTGCTGAATAAAATACTGGTAATATCCGGATCGTCGATCGAATTTATTCCTTATCCTTCACATTCCTTATCCAGTATACCATCTAATGAGAATATAAAAAAAATTAAATTAAATGGTTTAGATTCACAGAGTAAAACAGAATTTTGCCAAAACAAAAATTTTGATTTCTATGTATCATAGCACTTAATACTACACAAATGGGACAAGGCGTAATGTACATGATTAGTTTTACAATAATAAATGAGAATTCGTATTCAAACTTCAATAAGCATTCCTATATATTGTTCTAACCCTTGCTATGAGTATGACACGCTCTCCGATTTGCATAGTGTTAAGTGCTATGGTATATTGGAAACTGTCCTCCTCAATTAGAATATAATATAACCACCATTTTGCTGGATACACATTGTTTACATAGAGAAATCATATTTTGGGTATAATAAATCAATTTCTTTATTTGGGATAAGCTTAGAAATTTACTAATTTTTTTAATAAAATAAAATGTTTCTTCAGTGCACGTATAATTTTTTCTTGAAAATGAAGAAATCTGTCGGACGGTCAATTTTTAATTAATAAAATAAAACAAGATTGACAAAAGATTAAGCTTATTCCAAATTAACACAGTGAATTAAAAAATAACTAGTAGAAGCGGACAATTGAAATTGTCCGACAAGCGCTCGATAAAATAGGAAAAATGCAACAGACGGACGGACATAGGTGTAAAACCTCTGAAACAACTAAGGTGCTAATACAACAAATTAGCCCAATAGACAAAAAATGAATTGAATCTTAAGCAAATCAAAAAAATGACAGAAACTAGTTTTGAAATAACACTCTTTTTATTATAGATAAAAGTATGCTTAGAATAATAATTGAAAATTTAAAAAAAAGTAGGTAGCCGCATCTGTGTGACCTCTATTTTTAGAAAAAGAATATCCTGAAAACTACTTGACGTAGAGTTCCCAAATTTTAAATGTTTTTTAGAGTAGTATCTATCTGTGTGCAAATTTTGAGCTCTCTGGTATGTATAGTTTTTGCTGTGATAGTGCCAACAGACAGACGGCCTAAGTCTTTGTATAAGCTTGCTCGCAAGAGCGAGCGCTAAAAATTATTGAAACATACAAATTATTACCTTTATCATAAATAACTTGATATCACACAAATAATACAAAACACCGATATACATATTTAATTTTTTGTATACACTTTTTTATACTTTTAACGACACTTATTTTGACGACCGCACATGGCAATATTTAAAATGTTACTACTTAGTGCTTAGGGAAGAGGGCAAAGAATATGAAATGAAGAAAATCCAAATGAAAAATGATGCATTCCTATTTATTGTTGTAACCCTAACTATGTGTATGATATGCTCTCTGATTAGCAAAGTATTAAGTGCTAGGCTATTGTTCCTTTTGAAATATATTTTAACACTCTTCTTTAGCTAAATCCTCTTTTTATAAGATAGTACATAATTTTTATAAGCTAACATTTTTATCAATTTTGACTAATTTGATTAATAAAAACCCTACATTTCGACGGTGTGCTTATACTATACCACAATAAAAAATGCTTTACTTAACTAAGTACTACGGGATTTTGTTAAAACAAACAGGAAGCATTCCTATACACACGATTATTTATAATAAACATTACTATACATTATAAATAATTTGCTTATATATAGGAACGATTCCTATATAGCACTGGCTAATATGCAAATCGGAGAGCGAACCATGTACATAGTATGTTTGACAACAATGTATGGGAACCCATATCATAACAGGTTTCTCATACATATATAGGAAAAAAAACAGTGTTTTTTTTTCTCCGTGATAATTCAAAATTTAAAGATAAAACACAAAGTACATCAAATTTGAAAGTGGTTAATAATCGAATATTCATTAATACGCCTGGGATTACACAATTAAATTTGAATACTGATATTCCAAATTGGAAACTTTACATACCCGATTCATTAAAATTACAAATTATCAAGCAAACGCATTGTCCTCCTCCTCCTACGTCCTCTCATTTCGGAATTGACAAATGTGTTGAAATTATTCGTCGCTACTTTCATTGGGCAGGTTTAGCAAAAGATGTTCAAAATTTTATAAATTCTTGTGTCACATGCTAACAATGCAAGGTGACAAATAGTGTAATGAGACCAATGGGTAAATATCATGAGGTAGTTAGAACATGACAAAAGTTTTATATTGATTTTATTGGACCGTTCCCTAGATCAAGGAATGGTAATTGTTTTATTTTGGTTGCGTGTTACATCATTTTTCGCGATTTGTGTTTGTACAGAATTGTTAGTTAGTGATAAAGGTAAGCAGTTTACCAGTAAAAATTTTAATAATTTTTTAAATAAATATGGTATTAATCATATTTTAACACCAAAATATCAATCACAGTCAAACACTTCTTAGTAGCTGCAATAAGATCGTACGTTGGTGAAAATCATACTAATTGGGATAAACGCATTTACAGTCAATAGGTTGTGCATTACGAAATGTCATTCATAATAGCACTAACCTCATTTTATTGATTTTGGTCAGCATCATATTAATCATGGATCTGAATACAAATTATTAAAATTGTTAACAATTTTGAATGGTCATGAAGTACATATATCGAACGCTGATCGGCTTAGTGGTATTCAAAAAGAAGCTGCTCACATGTGATAAATGAGGATTTCTTCTTGAGACATGCTTCGGTGGATCGAATGCAATTCGCTAATACCCTCAGAATTGAACTGTAAGTAGAAATTTTCTCGACAAGATATTCTATAGATGATGTAGTATTTCTGTTCTCAATTTTTCTTAATTAGCACCGTTTGTTTTCTTTCAGCAATTGTATACCCAATTGTATAGTTTGTAACATCATCAAAAACTCTGGACCATTCCACCAAATTGCATGTTTAAGAGGTGGACTCGGTAAAAGTCCCCGACTTGCGCAATCAGCTGGATTGAAACTGCTAGGTACATGATGCCAGTGATTGTTTGGTAATTTGTCGATGATCTAGCTTGTACGATTTGCTACGAAACAATTTCATTTTCTTGGAACATCTGAAAACCATGACAGAACAATGCTCGAGTCGGTCCATGCGTGAGCCAATTGGAACTTGAAAAATATCTGAAATTGTACAAAGCAATTTAGTTAGTAGTACAGCACCGCAGAGTTCCAAACGTGGAATGGATAATTGCTTTAGAGGAGCAACTTTCGTTTTCGAAGCGATTATACGAACGAAACATTCTTCGTCAGTGTTAGTAGCTCGTATGTATACCACAGCTGAATACGCACTTTCCGAAGCATCGCAGAAACCATGGTACTGAATGTTATTTGTTGGTGGTTGCGTTAGTAGATATTGTAACGATCGTCACGTAGTATGAGTGGGTTGGAACACACCTAGAGCGTGGTTCCTCGCTATAAATACTCGATCGTTATCAGAATTAAGTAATTAATTCATTTGCCAAGAGGCCTCAAGGCGGTTGGTGCTTACCAGCTATGGCTCAGTGGATGGGGTGGGTTAATGAAGCTTTAGCAAACCGATGATTGACCGCCAGGGAAACAGGTTACATGATAAAAGGATACCGGTTGGACGGAGAGTTTTTTTTTTCTCTAGTAGTGGGAAAATCTTCATGGACGTTGTGCCGGACTTTTACCGACTAAAAACCCCCTACCTCACCTCCTCGCAGCGACCGGTACCACAAATTTATTGCATTTCTTCGACCGCGGGATGTCTATTGTCCTCTAGTTTTTTTCAGAGCGACATGGTCGCTTGTTCCCTCATTTTTATGGTTAGTATTACTCTAATCATCCTACTTATAGCATACCAACCATTCTCGTCTGCCAGCATCCTCGAAATGATTGTACCTGGTGTTATGGCTCCTACAACATCTGTACACTGCTTTCACACTTGATCCCACCTTGCACAGTAGAGTATCGTGTGCTCTAATGTATCCTCTTCGGTACAGTATAAGCAATCAGGTGTATCCTTGATATGCATTCTAAATAGGTAGCTGTTGAAACAACCATGACCTGACAAGAACTGGGTGAGATGGAAATTCACCTTGCCATGTTTACGCTCCACCCATTCCTTTAGCCTCGGGATGAGCTCCCTGGTCCACGATCCAGTATCAGCGCTCTCCCATCGAATCTGCCATTCTTGTATTAGTTCTGATTTGGCCTCAACGCTTGGGCTTCCCTGGAGAACCGCTACTCTATATTTCGCAAATACTGTGATCGGCGGCATGTTAGCTATCACGAAAACTGCTTCCTTTCCAACTGTTCTGTATGCACTGCATACCCACAGTGCTAGGGTCCGTTGCGCACGCTCCAACTGTTCACGTGCCTTAGCAGTGTCTAAAGCTCGTATCCAGATGGGTGCCCCATAAAGTATTGAGGATAAAACCACTGATGAGAGCAATTTTCTTTTACTAGCGCTTGGTCCACCAACATTCGTCATCACTCCGATGAGCCCTTTTGTCGTCCGAGTCGCCTTTGCTACGATTTGCCTTACGTGTTCTTGAAAACAGCGACGGTAGTCTAGCCATATACCCAGATGTTTAATGTGTGTTGTCGGCTTTACTTTGATTCCATCCACGTTGAATTCCATCGAGTTAAGAACTCTGCAACCTGCCATTACCACTGCTTCAGTTTTCTCTGGAGCCAACTGCATTCGGTGATTGTGAAGCCACCTAGAAATCACTTCTATTGCTGCATCCACTCGTTCCACTAGTTGTAGTTCATATCTGGCGGAGACAATGAGTGCCAAGTCGGAGAATGCCATCATACAAGATATTCCAAAGCATCGGTCCCAAAATGGATCCTTGGGGAACCCCGCTCGTTACATCCACCTGAGTAGCAATACCTCCAGCTTCCACAATGATGCGTCGCTCACTCAAATAGCTTTGAAGTACCTTCCTCAGATATGGGCTAACTTGAAAATTATTAAGTTCTTGTAGTATTAACTCCCATGATGCGCTATTAAAGGCGTTTCTTATATCCAGAGTGATTACTACTGGGATACGCCGCGTATATTGTGTACCATCAGCGGCTGAATCTATTAGCTTCATAACCTCCACTATAGCATCTATTGTGGAGTGCCCTGCTCGAAATCCAAACTGATAATCAGCGAGTCCCCCTGCCCTATCAATTTCGTTGATCAGTCTGCGTAATAGCAAATGTTCGACAAGCTTTCCGAAAGTGTCCAGCAGGCAAAGTGGTCTGTAAGAGGTCGGTAGGCCATCCGGTTTTCCATCTTTTTTTAACAACACCAATCGCGCCTTTTTCCAGATGCGAGGGAATTCCCCATTCTCTAGAACGGAATTCATCACGTCTAGCACCTTTTTTTGGGTGGGTTTCCGCAGCAATCCTAATGGCTTCTGATGGAATTCCATCTGGCCCGGGACTTTTCTTTGTTTTCAATTTCCGCCATGCCATCTCGAGTTCCTCAGTTGTGAAAGGTGGAATCTCTACCGGTCTTATGTTTTCATGTTGCAATTGGTCGTGCGTCGGAAAGAGCGAAGCCACGACAATGTTAGTGATATCTGCGGGTAATGTAGGCGTTTTTCGTCCAAATTTTTTCATCACGATCTTATATGTATCTCCCCAAGGGTCCTCTTCGATTGTATTACAGAGGAGTTTCCAGCAGTTCTTTCTCGATTGCGCGATCGCCTTTCTCATGCAGGTGCGAGCACTCTTCAAATTATGGTGAAAGGTTCTGTCTGCTTGACCGCTAGTACGCCCGTTCTCTCTTGTAAGCCTTCGCCTGGCGTGATTGCAGCGTCTGCGAAGTTCAGCGATTTCTGGAGTCCACCAGTAGACAGGTTTTCGTCTATTTCCACTTCTAGATTCTAGCGCCTCCTCGCATACTCTTCTGACAGTTGTTACTAATTGTGTCGGTGTTATTATGCTAGGGGTGCCAAGGTGCTGTTGCATCGCGCTACGAAGGCGCGCTTGACTCATTTCCCCAACCTGCCAGCCTCGGTTGACCGGAACGCTGGTCCCCTGAAGTCTAGCTGGTGTCGCTGTGTTTATTTCGAACATAATATATCGGTGGTCACTAAGACTTTCTTCATCCAAAACTTTCCAGTTTTGGATTCGATTTATGGTGTTTTGTGAGACGAAGGTTACATCCAGGAACGAGCCATAGTTTCCTCTTTCGTAGGTAGGTGATTGTCCCGTGTTGACACTGCTAAGGTTACAGGATGCAGCCCAGTCTGCCAGTTGTTGACCTCTATTGTCTAATACATCTCCGCCCCACTCTGGAGATTTTGCGTTAAAATCGCCCGCTACAATCACATCTTTGGTTTGGTTCCGAACTACTACGCTGAGTTCGTCCAGCCTTATGATGAATTCTTCCATAGGACGGAGAGTTGGAACCAGGCAATGATATATACCTACCAGAAAGTTTTCACCTCCTCGCTACTTACATGTTGCACTACGTTCTCCAAAATCACTAATTTAACTTTAACTCATCTTGTTGAAATTTCATACACTCAGAAAGAAAAATAATGGACCATGTTAACACAATTAAATAACATGGCGTTAGAAATGAAGATCAAGAAAAGATTTTGATTTTGGATCAATTAAAGCTAACAACGAAATTTTATTTACCATTTGATTGATAGAAAAGCAAAGAGATTTAGAAAAAAAAATTATTTAAATAAGATTAGTTTTGTTAGTCGTAAAAATTTAACTTATTAAATCTAATAATAATTATTAAGAACAAATTATTTCAAATAATTTAAAATTATTATCTCATCAGTGATAATAATGAAAAAGTAACATTTAAATGATTAGAAAAAAAAAATATATAATATTTGAAATATTTTGCCTATGACCAAAAAATATGTTTAGAAAAAAAAAAAATATATAAAAATATGATTAAATCTAACATAATTAAATTGGAAAAAGAAAAAAAAATATTATTTCAAATTAAATTAGGTTTTGAATTATATTATTTAATTAATATTGCGGTTTTAAAGTTTGTTAGAGAAAAAAATGACCAAAAACCTGATGTTGATGATGTTGCGTCCGGACGGGTCATTTTTATGAAAACGGTACGATATAATCCGTTAAAGTAGCTCCAGGTTATTATCCACCCCAATATTATTTTAATCACTAATATTTTATTTGGATTATATAGTAATTTCTTAGTTATGTAATCATTATTTTAGTTGTAATTATATTAATTAATAAGTTCACTAAGTGTTAATAACGTTTATCTCATACTTGCCATTCGACTATTGGCGGATGTGTATGCATGCACTCATAGATTTAGTTAGTTGGATTATGCACGGAATTTTTAGGATTGTTTCAAGCTTTTGACCTTTCACTATACTACAGTCCACAGAATATAAGGAACAATCATTATATAGGACGTAACTCACTACACTAATGCTTTATGCAATTTTTATATTTCACTAAACAGTTCATGCATTTACTAAGCACAGCATTAATTGAGGCACCACAATTGTTTTTGAAATGCACAACAATTCGTAAAATTAAAAACACTTTTATTGGTGATAAATCGAAGATATTCACAACACAAATAGCTATTATTAATTGCAAGTCCATATAGCTTATAGGAATTTAGTGTTATATTAATTTTAGGTGTATATGATATTGATTTAGTATTTTTTTGTACGTTCCAAAAAATGTATTGTAACTTAATAAATTAAATGACACTTATTCAGATATTTGATTCGTAATAATAATATAAATAAAGTTTCATGCTATATATACAATATTTTAACTTTAATTTTACACTATAACCTTTTATGTTATCACATACTTTAGGTTATTTAATTAATTTTTTTTTTTCAAATAGTTATGACTCGACTAATTCGCACCAAAAATCAAAATCCGACTGCCCCGCAGAGGCAAAAATTCGTCCTTTTATAAGTATAGGAACCGTTAGTTAGTAAAATCTCTCTGAGTGTATAAGAGGAACCAACCGCATTACAACCGAGTTGTTTGCTAATGAAAAAAATTTTCGGTCAGGGAAGCAAAACCCAAAATCATCTGTTCGATTCCCAAAACTTGTGACGATGATTCGTTACAATATCGTGGAATACGCACAGTAGTAAGAGTGGACAGCTCGTTGCGGATTGAACACCAAGTTCGATATACGCCTTCTGGAAGTGAATCATCCCATTCTATTTTGGTCAACCAGAGTGATTGCAGTAAAATTTTGAAATTGATGGTTACTGTAGCAATCCATCCTAACGGGTCGAATAATTTACTGCATTCGGATAATAAACTTCGTTTAGTGATCTTGCTGCGCACGATATCTCTGGAACGTTGAACGTAAATACATCTTTGTTTGTTAACCAGCAAATTCTTAAAGGCTTCACTTATACATCTGGATCTTCAAATGAAATCGAATTTCTTCCAAGTTTCTCTGTGGGTACGTTGTCGAGAAACTCCTGGCTGTTTGAGCTCCACTGCCTTAATGGAAATCCGGCATTCGATAAAATGGTTGACATCTCGCTGTATACTGCAACCGCTTCATCGACGGAGTCACATTTTGACAACAAATTTTCAACGTAGAAATAAGATTTGGTCATGTCGGCCACTTTTTTAGATATTTGACGATTGTTCACACAATCACCCCAACGGGTGCTCACCCCAAACGATTCGTTGAAAATGTTGGTGTTTCGGATAAACTTGCAATTGTCGATACATCTTTTCTATATCGGACACGAACGCTACCTTAAGACATACATAAGATGTATAAGATAGCAGAAAATTTCCAGCAGAAAAAATGAGTTTTTCCATTCATCGCTAGAGGCATTACTATCACAAAAATGAAATTTTTTCTGCTGATATTTTTTGAAATTTTACTAAAGAATTTTTTGGAATTATTTGACGTTAGTCGCAGCTACCATTAAACCATAACCCGAAAAAAGTTACAGGGGGGTTCTTTCGATAGCTCGCTTGCTTATCCCGGTAAATTCCCACTCAGGTGGGTTATTGCGCAAACGACTCAAACCTGACGGTTTCCAGGTATGTAGACAGCTAGTATATAAGCTCCAGGAAAATCGGTTAAAACACGCACAAACTTTTAATTAACCCTTTTTTTATTATTTATTAATTACAGATTACACACTTTATTTTTATTAATTACGGATTACACACTTTATTTTTATTAATTACGGATTGCACACCTTAAGAAGTGTACTCGTTGGACAGAGATCTTTTTTAATACTACCAAACCTTTTATAATGAAAACTTACAAAATATACTAAATTATTTGACTAAAATTCCTGCCGTAAGATGGCATTAACAAAGTTCTTTTTGGTAACACCTTGGATAATAAATTTATCTTGGTTGGTTATAAGTGTCAAAAATGATTTTGTTTTTAGTATAAATTTCTTAATTTTAGATTTTACAATCATTAATAATAATTTGATAAAAGTTATAACCTGAGATTGACAAAGATAAGTATGACAATAATGTAAATGTACATTAAATATTAACATAATACAATTCTAGGTGATGTTGCAATTATATAATACAAAACAGCTGATCATCTGTATAAACATATTTGCCCTTGAACTTGAGAATTTATAAATTTGTGTAAGTGTGGTTAAATAAATATATAAAATAATAAATTAGCGTTAATTAGTTATTTATGCTATCTGAACAGGGGTTTTCTAACACATTTGTTAAAAAACTGAAAACATTTCACATTAAAATGACTTCAAAATGAAAAATGTATGGAAGGCTACTGACGCCAGGTGTGAATCTTATGTTGCTCATGTATATGGATTATGATCTCAGCTACCATAAAAACATACACCGCTTTTAACGATGGCGATTTTTTTGATGTTGCCCTGTGTTTGCATAAGGATGATTATGGTAATTTTAGATTGTTTTGATAGTCCTTACACTATACAAACACAAATCGTTTTTTAAAGTAAATGAACTCTCATCGCTTCAAAACATTTAAACATACATTTTCTCTTCTTTTTTATAAATTCTCTGATTTCATAAAACTTTCTGCTGACAATTTTTAAAATTTCATTTTTGTGATAGTGATCCCTCTAGCGATGAATAGAGAAACACATTTTTTCTGCTGGAAATTTTCTGCTATCTTATACAGCATCCTTAAGACATCGTTTAGTGACACCACGAAACTTAATTTGCACGACCCATTGAAAACCACACGCAGTTTTGTTGTCGCACTGGTTTGTTTTATAACGGCGGAGTAAGGTGAGGTTAACGGTGAGGTAAGTAAAGTGTGTTGGCAATGGATACGACTGGTTCGGGAATTCTCTCCATATGTCCAAGCAACTGATAATCTCGCATGAATTTTCAGTATTCTTCTCTTAAATATGAATCTCGATTAAATTTACGTTCCATCGCAAACATTCTGGAACTTGCTGCTTTCAAACTGCTACCTAACGTTAGAAAGTGTCCTTTGAATGGTAATTCCACAGTATAACGGCCATTTCTGAATTGTTGTGATCGCAGAAAGTGTTCTTCACACACATCATCATTAGGTGGAATTTCAACTGGAATTTATTCCACTTCCCAAAAACGCGTAACAGTTTGCAAACATCGTCAGAACTTGTTTGAATGTTGTAGCAACGTGTAACAGATTTGATACTGTCGTCAAAAGACCCCGCGATAATCCAACCGAATAGGCTTTCTATTAAATGAAGATTGTGCTGTATGGATATTCTTCTCTCTTTGATAATTTCGTAAAAAATCGTCGATGCCGATGATCATCTCAATAGATTTCGATTCAGTAAATGTAGGATCAGCAAGGCAATAGTCAGATAGTTTGCTTGATAAATGTTTATCCAAAATAACTGTTTGTGATGATAAGCTAGTTGTTAGTTTATTGAGTATCAAAGCATTAAGGGAGAAAAACTTGGAGCACTCGAATCTTGACGATAATTTTACATTGACCATACCTCTTGTTTGGCCAGCTGAGATTGCAGATAAACCATTTATAGTGACATAGGCATGTTAACGCGTCAGTCCTAATTGCTTGGTAAGATGTTCGGTGAATGTGGATTGTTGTCTCAGAATGTGGATTCTAAGCCCGAATCTAGCAATGTACGAATATGGTAAATTTTGCTTTTCGAAACGGTGGTTGTAATTACAACTGAGGGTAATATTGACTGCTTATTGTTGTGCAATGGTTTCTTTGTCGTGAACGAAATTAAAGTCGAACTACCTGGCTGAGACTTTAGTTTTAGTTACACATATGCTAGCTATATTATTATTAGTCTCCTTGAAGGATTGTGATGTTTAGCTTTGCACTTATAACACATATTCGTCGATGGACAGCTTGTCAAATGGTGATCATCCCTTAAGCAATTAGTGCAAAGTTTACGTTCATCGACAAAGATTTTCCGATCTTTAATACTGCATCTTTGAAATTTGAAGCATCTGTGTAGCGAATGTGGTTTATTGCAGTAAAAAGAGTCACTTCTGCGTTTGTTTGCATGCAGATGAAAAAAGAAGTGTTTTAATGCAACACTATCGGAAGTGTGAAGTGTACTCGAGCTGTTAAAATGATCTACTCGCCGTGATCCTTAGTATCGGTAAATTTTATATCAGCTGTTTTTAAATTTATTTTTTGCCGCCTTCCATCCAAAATCGGTACCGCAATAAGCTCGATCATCGATGAAGAACCAGAGTCCAGATTCTTCAGGGGACATTCGCGAATGCTCACATTGTATATTAAAACGCAGTTTGCGTTGTTTACTGTTCATGGTGGTATGTTGAACCTTAAGCAAAATCCATGCAGTCTACTCTTTTCGGTTTTGGGAACGCTTAATAATTAGTTTTAGGTAATTTTTGCAGATAGACAAATTGGATGCAACATATTATTGAGTGCGTTTTAACATTGTGAATATTATACAGCAAATTGGTGGCTTATTTTAAATAGATTGTTTTTGAATAACCTTAGAGATGCATACCATCGCATTTGAAATTTCTCTGCCTTCGATATTCAGCTTTTGTTCCCATTGTAAACGTATCTGAATTAATAATTCATCTTTGGTCGACTACTCAATTGCCTTAGACGGCCCATAAAAGCGATTTTATATTACACCAAGAGATCCGTTTGCACGTGCCTTTTCGTAATTTGCCTCCTTTTCTAATGTTTTTAATCAAGGCTCTCGGTCCATATTCTCATAATCGTTTGATCAATTTAAGAATGCGGTGACACTGGATAATGAAAACGATTTATACGCATCTTCAAAGACAGGCCAAATAAAAAATATTAGGTTGAAACGGAAGTTTTATATTGTGATCGACCCACAGTTTGAAAATACACGACTCTAATTAAACCTTTTTGTAATAGTCAGTGAACTTTTTTTTATCCTCTAAACCAGGTATCTTAGTAGAAAAAAGATCTATACGATTGTGTTAAATTTATGCACCAATCAAATTTTTTTTTTGCGAATTTTACGTAATTTACATAATAAGCTGCAAGGCTAACGATCCACGCTTATTTTATGCGTAAATTAGAAATAAATTAATTCTTGTTTTCTGCTATTTGTGTTTAACACTGCGGCAATTTATTACCTAGAAACTAGGCAATACCGCTCGAAATATCTGCAGACACAACATTATAGAACGAGTTAATAGTTAACCGAATTTAGAATCGTCTTTTACTACATAATTAATTTGAATAACAATCACGGAATTGGATTGTATTTAAAACGAAGAGAATACCAACAGCACTAAAATGTCTTGTCTTAGTCAAAGTTGTTATTTATCGACTGACGTAAAATTTAAATATTTTTTGTATGAACTTCCTGTGGCAACACGAAAGAATGTGGGCTGAAAACTATAGAGGATTTAGATTAATTGGTTGATTTACAAAGTATTAACATTTAATTTGCACCTTCCATTTAGGAATACTCGTATATAGTAGAGTTGTTCACCTACAGTGGTTTTTACACTAATTAGCTATCATAAATGGATAGCTTTACAGTCTGATTCAATCAATTTATACTGTCACCGAGAAATTAGTTTAAAATTTTACAACCTACAAATTCACAGATAACATTTTTTTTAAAGTTGTTCCTAAACCTTGTGCCATTCAATTAGGCGCCAATTTACAAACAATTATTTAAACGTTACATATCCAACTTTATCATTAAACAATAATTTTATCGATAATACCAGTAATTTTGATAAAAATCAAAACAAATTAATAACAATAAATACAACAATAATCGTTTAAATCAAAATCAACATTTTTCATTTTAAAAAAAATTTGAATAAATTTCAAATTTTGCATCAACTCGAGATCATAATTTTTTCGAAAAGAGTCAAATATTTTATTCAAATCAATAAATTAATTTAAATAAAAAATGGATAAATAAAATATCGAACCGATATTATTATAACATTTAAAACTATAGAGTTCTTTTTTCGGTTTAAATACGTCGGCTTTTGATTTCAATGACACAGTTAACTACCGGAAACCACTCACGGATTTTTATTTTTATTTTTTCTCTTTATTATATTGGTTTTTTGGATGAAAATTACGATCGACGCGCTAGCCTATATTATGCTGTGATCATTTAATAATATTTGACATTTACTACGATTAATGATCGCGTGCGATATGCATATAAAACAATAATTTCGTGACCTTTACGGTGAATCTTAAATTGTATGTGGCCGCACCTACAAAAAAAAAATGAATTTTTAATGGGTAACTTTATTGCCAAAATTAAAAATCCAGTACGTATATGGCAACACCTGATCTATATAATAATCTAGACGATCATCTAAATTATATCATTAGAAGTAATCATATACGAATATATCGTTGAAACAATTTGTATGCAAAATCGAGCAAAACTCAATAGCAGATTTTACAGCTTGACCAGGGCCAACCGTAAAATGGCAAAAAATCTTGAAAACTTTGAAGTGACTGCTGCGTAACGTAAAAAGATGTATCTATAAACGTTATATTTTTGACTTTTTAAGGCTACTGTATTGATTACCATATGGTGTCTTTTATGAAACTGCTTGCTACTATAAATTTAATCTAATTTCTCAAATGTATTGAATATCTGAGGACAAATTGGAAATCAGATCACGATTAAAAGTCAATAAACTTATTTTATTACTTGAATATCATTTACGTTATCTGAAATTTTACAGACATAAATGCCGATTTGTCAATTTTCCATTATGATGGAAAGTAATAAAATAATTTTAATGGTAATTTCGAAATTTTTATTATAAACAAGCAGTTTTGAAAATAATTAAATCATATTGGACAGCCCTATATACAAAAAGGCGCGATCAATCGTAAAAGTCGGTGAATTCAGCCCGAAAAAAGTCATCCCGAAATTGATGGTGGTTTCATATTGTCTTGCTCTTCAGCCTAGGGTAGCCAGAGGGCTTTCGCTGTCTCTGTGTACACCTAGGTAACACCTCGGTAGAAGCGTCCATGTTGTGTTCGGTGGGTACCGCTTCAACAGTACTCCAGCAAATACCCCAGTTTGTACAGCAGCAGAGGATGATGCCAAATCCACACTCTTGAAAGGCTAGCTCAATGGGTTATCAGTATTTAACCATTTTGGACAAAGCTCCAGATTATCAAGATCACCAAGATCTCCAACTGGAAATATCTTTCAGTACGAGAAGAAAATGCTGACCTCCGTGAACAATTAAGAGAAATAATGGAATTCATGGGCCGCCCATCTTCCATGCAAGTACTATAGACTGACATGGAGCTGTGCAAGTGGCAAATGGTTCTACGAAAATTGGACATATAGCCGTACGTCTTCGATTTGGCAAACAATTCGTAAAGTAGGACGGGAACCGAGCAACAGTTGGGAGTGCTTGAACCCCAGAATAGATTGCATAGATTAAAACATAAAAAAAAAAATCAAAGGAGAATTTACATTTTTAAAGAAAGAGAAAGAAAAACCGATTACAATTTTACAATTTTTAAAAAAACGCCAATACAAACTCGTATATCTAAACAATGGCGTCTGGAAAATTAATCGCAATATTGACTCTGAAACCTATACATCTTTGGCTACGAAGCTTAATTTCGAGGGACATTAATGATTTACCGATGAGGATAAGAATGTGTGTTCAATCAAAGTCATGGCTAGCGGTCTTCACCCAACCTGCGCACAAGGGGAAATTATTGAGGATCTCAAGCAAAAGGGTTGTCAAATAGAAAATGCTGTGAACATCATTATGAACGAAAAATTCGAAACTGACAAGGGGTTCAAATCAACAAAAAAAGGGCTTCCACTATTTATGTTCACTTTTAATAACAAACAAAAAGTTGAAGATAAATGTCATGGCAAAAAAGAGGCCATTGAAAAAAAGAGCAATCTAATACCGCTGCCGCCAACAGCGTTCCAATTCTGCATAATGTGTCAATTGCAAGACGCTATAGTCCGCGAGCTACAAAAATTAAGAAATAAAACGCGAAAATAAAATCCCAGAATACCGGGAAAAAATAACCAAACTTTCACCAAAGACAAACCAAAACCTCATGCTAGTAAAACGGGTGAACCAAAACTATATTTGCAAGAGGTAATGACAAAACCAATTATTTCGAAGGACATTGCCGAAGGTATAACAGCGCTCCAACAGATACTAAGAAGCATGGAAGCTCTTAACATTCGGCTAGTTAAATAAAAGAAATACATTAGGCTTGCGATAACATGAACGCCTTATACCGTGAACTCCGGGTAATGTGAACACTACTCGGTAACGTGAACAATTGGAAAGCGCGATAACGTGAATTTAATTTTGAACACTCTCGCATGTCCTCTCACATGATTCGGGGATTGTTAGTTTGTTTTTTTGCATAGTTTAAGTCAAGTTAAGTTGAAAATGCGACTCGACTATTCCAAATTTGTCCTTTTTTCATAATTTGAAACGAGTTAACCCAGATTATGCCGTTGCTCTTTATAACGCCACACAAAACACTGTAGACAATTCGAGCCTAACTCGGCCCCCAAGTAGAGTGAATTAAAATTAAGAACTAAATTTAAAGTTGAAAATACAATTCGGGGATTCCCATTTTTTTTTTTCATAATTTGAATCGAGTAAAGTTGAAAGTGCACTAGTAAGAGAAAATACTTTGTGCGATCAACTAGTGTGTTTTATAAAATTTTTATTTGCTTTGCGATTAATAGTTTTTAATTAAAAAATGGGTAAAAAAATTAAAGGAAAAATCTGAAATTATTGAACAATTTCATAAAGGAGCGAGTGTTACAAATTTATCCAGAAAATATAATGTTGCCAAGTCTACTATTTTGCTAAATCTACTATTTAGTCGCGTTTTAAAATATCGCGTTTCAAATGGGACCCCTTGTAACGATACATTTTTCTTTGATTTTTTTTATTTTCGTTAGTGGTTCTGATTGAATGGATCATCATGGTTGGTATCGGTAAATTTATTTGAATTATAATCACATTTGTTGTTATTGTTTAATTGCAATAAAGAAGCAACAATATTTATTTACTTTTAATTTTTTTTTTTTCAATAAGATTTTTTTTTGTGTGCATTTAGGGGAATACCAATTTTTATTTATTTTGGGTTTGTACTTCTTATCGATGCACCGTGCCATCTAAACTTTGTTAGAAAACTTAACTTAAAATTTCATTAGGGTGATAACAAAAAAACTGCAGAATAATATGGGGTGAGCTCATTAAGCAAAATAGTTCCAGTTCAGTGCCTGGAAATGAACTATATATAAGGCGCGTCAATAAAAACTTGAGTCTCTTGGATCGATTACTGGAAGAAAGAAGATAGCAGCATACCCGGACACATCCAGTTGGACGTGGAGAAATAAGCCGGCACACAGAGACGCACACGAAAACAACGTCATCGAGGGATAAGATGGCTGTATGGATAAATTAGTGTGGTATGTAACAAAAGTGTACCAGGTTGGTGAACTATAATTTTTCTTTTTGGATAAATTTTTTTTTACGTACGTACGTTTTGGTGAAAAAAAGAAAAGTACAATTATAATACGAAACCGGGACTATTCCGAATAGTATTTTTTTTATGTGTGTGTGTGTGAGTGGCAGTAAAAAAAACGTATTGACAATCTAAACCAAGTCATAGACGTTGAAAGGTGGTTTGTGCCGGAGTATTAATCAAGAAGAGTGCCTACCAGATGCACTTACGTGAAGAGCGTTAATGGACGTTCTGGTGTAGTAGAGGTGCAATAGGCGTAGTACTGAGATTCAAGACCAAACGCTAAATTGAATTTTGTAAGGGCCATGATGACGCGAACAAGATCCAGATGAGGATTCTTTCAATCGGAATCACCATGGAGATTTAATTGTATTTACATATACATATCGCTTACATCCTTTTTTTTTGTTTATAAAATAAATATTCGGTTTTATAATGTTTTGGAGAAATCAATTTTCTTTTATTTTTTTTGGATTTCGGTTTATAAGAAATAAGTAGTTTCTAAAATTTTATTGTTGTTGTTGTTGTTGTCCAGGCCACGCTACACCCTTAATCCCGATTATAAGACCGACCATCCTGAACCGAAACTTCGGTTACCGTATTAATAAAGCACATTTACTTCCAGCAGCAGCCCACATCGGGACCAGTAAAATAATCGAAATACTACGTAGGCATTTTATTGGTTTTCGTTGATACGGGGTGTGAAATTACATGCCATTTAACTCCAATGTTAAATAGTACGTATACTACCTAGCATTTTTGGACAATGAGATTCCAAATCTATTGATGGATGAATTTCAATAACAAATGCCAATAAATTGTCGGCATAACAATTATAATAATCAATGGATTGGCGGAAGCGAACCATTTCACTGGCCAACCAGAGCTTTAGATCTTACTGTATTGAAGTTTTTGGTATCGGGAACGATTAAAAAGATTTTAATGACAGAATTGATGTGGCCGCTGGAAAAACAAGGGAACTTTTAAGAAATATGAAAATTTCAATTGAAGTTTAAAACCAAAACGTATGTATGCAATCTGCAAAATGTATGTATGTACATAAATACAACACGCTGAGGATCAAGCATCTCGTATAAAAAATAATAAAATCAAAAATTAAAAAAAGGAAGAGTGATTATGTTGTGGCCAACATTCGACCTTCGCTAAATAATCGAAAATCATTATTTATACTAAGATTGTGTGATACTCAATACTCTGCTAGTCAAGAGCGATGTGTACTAGGTATCAGTTTTTGAAGTTAAAAAGTGACATAATTTTTTTTTTCATTTTTCTAATTCTATTTTATGCGTTGTGAAGGGAAATCGATAACAAAAACAATTAATGAGATTCGTTCATCTCTGAGAACCGTTTTTTTTAAATTTTGTTTAAAAAAAAGAAAACGAATTTGTATGTTTTTAGTTGTTCACTTGATTAGGGCCCGGCCCGTTTATTGGTTGAACTGGATAGTTGGGTTTTCTTTTAAAGTCCGAGACGCACACCAAACACAAATAACAAACAGCACAAATTAGCATTTGTTATATTTATTAATATACATATATATATATATATATATATATATATATATATATATATATATATATATATATATATATATATATATATATATATATATATATATATATATATATATATATATATATATATATATGCGGGAATCCATCCTATCCGAGAAGTTCGAATCATGCTAAAACAAAAGAGACGTCATACGTATTTATTTCGAGTCATTCTATCTAATAATAATACTTAGCTTTCCGTTGATGTGTACCGGCTAATTCATCTCGGACACTATGGATACACGCATATAACTCCATATTCATCACCTGAAATTATGTAAATTAAGTTAATTAACATTATATTGTAGAATTTAAGCTAACACAAATTACTTACCTACAAAAATAGTAACA
This sequence comes from Nephrotoma appendiculata, assembly GCA_947310385.1. NCBI lineage: Eukaryota > Metazoa > Arthropoda > Insecta > Diptera > Tipulidae > Nephrotoma > Nephrotoma appendiculata. Next base: position 174,731,240 of record OX371224.1, on the reverse strand, counting down.
TATTTAATATTTTTTGACAACAATCGTATTGTCATTCACTGCTGTCATTTAGTATAGTATAGTTATTAGGTGATTTCATTTTTTGTGTAATGAATGTTGCAAGATAAAAAACCATAATGTAGACTAACTTCATGCGATGGTAATTGAATACCTACAATTTTTTATGCTTTTAGTCATGGAGAAATAATTGTCATCTTGCAAAATTCAGATTGTTGTTCATATCACGCTTTGAAACTGTGCACTACATTATTAATTAATTCACACACTAAGAACGCGGTGGTGTAAAAATAAAGTTAAAGATAAGGAAACCAAAAGGTCGTGTAGTGGTTTATTGATCATTCTTGATAATTGGATTATTGTGCGGCAATTGCATCGTTTTCTAATCGTCGAGCCAAGCAAAAATTATACAGTCCACTTATATATTCGCTCGAGTTTTGATATTGGTCCTTCGAGCCGGATCCACCGCCATTTTGAGAATTTTCTTAACCAGACACGTGTTGTGAAAATAGTGTAGTGATAATTTTGTAATTATGGCGCAACCATTAGATATTCTAACGCGCAAACGATCGAGCATCAAGGGCAGTTTTACCAAGTTAAGAGCATACGTTGCTAATTTATCTACAACCACAGCAAAGATAGATGATATCCGAGTTCGATTAAAACATACCGAGCAGCTATTTCAAGAATTCATCGAGGTGGAAGAAAAAATATTCGCACTTAACGCCCAAGATCAGTCGCAATACGATTCCATCGAGCAGATATACTACGAGTTAATAGCTGGACTAAGTGAATGGGAAAGAAACACGAGTATTACCATTGGGGTAATAGATACACAGATGAATGAAAGCGGTATTCGAATGGTAGCACCAGAAGTGAAACTCCCTGGACTACGGGTGCCTAAATTTAATGGACAATACACCGAATGGCAAACGTTTTACCAGTTATTCACCACAACCATTCACAATAGCGCCAATCTACATCCCGTGCAAAAATGCCAATTTTTAGTGAATTCGCTTGGAGAAGAACCAGCACGATTAATACGCCACATGGATATTACCGAAGCAAACTATATGCTGGCTTTAAATAAATTGAAGGAGCGATACGACCGCAAACGCCACGTTGTGAATAAATTTATTCAAATGTTTTTAGAGCAGCCAAGTATTGCGAAACCAAATGCTCATAGTTTAAGAAATATGTATGATATCTCAGACGAAGTGGTTCGAGCTTTGCAAGGTTTAGGAAGTGAAGCCAAGGAGCGTGACGTGTGGCTACTATATATTCTCGTCACAAAGATCGATGACACTACGCGGACATTATGGATGCAACATTCAGTCGAAGAAGATTACCCGTCTCTCGAAGCTTTTCTAAAATTCATCACAAACCGAGCGGACGCCTTAGAATACCAATCTAAATCAGAAGAGCAGACAAGGGCACCAAAGATTAATACTGGGGTCAAATCACAAAACATCAAATCGTTGCTGACTGTGTCAACTAGCTGTCCTATATGTAACACCAATAACCATCAAATGTATCAGTGCCAACTTTTTCAAAAAATGGAAATTCCGAGGCGCATCGACGTAATCAAATCTTCAAATCGATGCTTCAATTGCTTGGGTGATGATCATACAGTACGAGAAGGCCGATCACGACGAAGTTGTCAAGTATGCCGACGTCGACATCATTCGCTTATTCACCAGACAGACCAAGATTCATCAAAGTTCCAGAACACCGCTGCACGAACCGAAACTAACCATCCAACCATGGATATTCAACGTGACGAAGACAAAACCGACCGAAGCAGGGAAGTACAGGTGAAATCTACTACGGTAGCAGTGCCGAATGCATCGTCACAGTTAGTAATGTCAATGAGCTGTGCCGAAACATCATTAACCATGTCAGTGTTACCTACTGCATTGATAAAGATACGGGATCGTACTGGACAGTGGCAATTATGCCGAGCGCTATTGGACTCTGGCGCAGAGTCATCTTTTATATCGGAACACTGTGTCCAGAGGTTAGGTTTAAGTTGAAAGGAAGCAAACATGGCAGTAATGGGTTTGGGTGGTCAACGAGTGGGTCAAACTCGAGGCAGTACGCATTTCCAACTAAAACCACATTTTGCCTCGGAATTCGTGCTGTCCATTCAAGCGTACATAGCACCAACCATTACTAATATTAGACCTCCGCTAGCAGTCAATTATGAATCATTATATAAGCTAAAAACCGAAATGCTAGCCGATCCGAGTCCAACCAATAGCGCACGAGTGGATGTTTTAATTGGAGTGGACCACTTCTGGTCACTGCTCGTAGAAGGGCAACTACGCAATGATAATAAAGTCATTGCTCAAAACAGCAAGTTAGGCTGGATTGTGTCAGGAACCGCCAGTAAGAGCCAAGTGGCATCTGTAATGTCAATCACAATCGAAGACAACATCGAGAAGGCGCTTTCGAGGTTCTGGGAAACCGAAGAGGTATTCCCAGACAGCGGAGACGGGAAAACGAACGAGCATAACATCTGTGAACAACAATACTTGTCCAGCTATACTAGAGACGGTGACGGCCGATATCGCTTAAAATTGCCATTTGTTATAGCACCTGAACCTCTAGGAGAGTCCTATTCAATTGCCAAAACTCGGTTTCTTGCAATGGAGCGGAAATTTAAGAGAGATCCGCAGTTTCACCAATTATACAAGGCATTCATGCAGGAATACCTGGACCTCCAACACATGACATTAATAAAAAATCGGGGTTCAGAATTCGCAGTGTATCTTCCGCACCACGGCGTACAAAAGGAAACCAGCACCACGACCAAACTAAGGGTAGTCTTCGATGCGTCGGCTCAAACATCAACTGGAGTATCATTAAACAACACATTGATGGTTGGACCAACCGTACAAAACACCTTGTATCATATCCTGATAACATTCCGGAAACACAGCATAGTATTCGGAGCGGACATCGAGAAGATGTATCGCCAGATATGGATCCATCCTAGTGATCGTAAATACCAGCGAATACTATGGCGAGAGACCGAAGAACATCCCATCGATATTTACGAACTAAACACCATCACGTATGGTATGGCTCCATCGCCGTATTTGGCTACTCGCACGCTTCAGTTAATTGCCGATGAAAATGAATCAATGTACCCAGAGGCAGCACGAGCCATCAAGGAAAATATGTACGTGGATGATGTATTGAGTGGCGCGGATAGTGTGGAGGAGGCTATGCGAATTTGTGGCGAGATTGTGAAACTGTTAAACCAGGCCGGAATGAATCTGAGGAAATGGAGCTCTAATTCAGCAGAATTATTAGCCAAATTCAATGATAACGTACGATCTGAAACAACCATTAGTTTCAATCAGCCTGAGTGTAGCACACAAATATTGGGGTTGAAGTGGAGACCGAAGGCTGACCAGTTTATTTACCAAATTAACCTAGATGCAACACCAACCTTCACTAAACGCAAGGTATTATCAGAATTTAGCCGAATCTTCGATCCACTTGGCCTGTTATCTCCGTTCACCGTAAGGGTCAAGATGATGTTTCAGGAACTGTGGATGTTAAAATTACCATGGGATGAACCAATGCCACCAGAAGCACGTAAAAGATGGTCAAAGCTACGCGAGGAAGTTACCCAATTACAATCAATTGCAATACCACGATGGTTAGGGCAATTCAACGAGAACAGCTTGCTGCATGGGTTTTCAGATGCCAGCGAAAAAGCGTACGCTGCTGCCGTATATTTGGTGACCAATGCTAAAGGGATCAGAGAGTGCCGATTAATTACTGGCAAAACGAAGGTGGCACCAGTTCATACCGTGTCATTACCAAGATTAGAGTTATGTGGAGCCTTATTGGTAGCTGAATTAATGCGGCACGTAGGTCGTATTTTAGAAGTTCCAGAGGATCGAATGTATGCATGGACATATTCTCGCATAGTGCTTGATTGGCTGTCAGACGTCCCACAAAGATGGAAGGTGTATGTGGCTAATCGTACCAGCAAAATCCTTAAACTGCTACCGCGGGATCGTTGGTTTCATGTTTCATCCGCCAGCAATGCAGCAGATTGTGCCACTCGGGGTTTAGCACCAGGAGAATTACGACAACATCGATTGTGGTGGCATGGTCCAGATTTTTTATTGTCATCGCAAGAAAATTGGCCAAAATCGACAAGAAACATAAATTTGAATCGGTTGAAAGGCGAAAGCAGATCGTTACCATGACGTGTCAGCAAAACTTGTGGGAAAAATTCATCTACGAGCTACAAGAATGTTATTCGAGTTTCAATAAATTCAAAATGGTGTTTGCATATGTTTGCCGCGCGATCAACATTTGGACAAAAAAACCAGAACCTAAAATCCAAGGGTTACTTACCAAGAAAGAGATGTCTGAAACTACCGACAGGGTAATTAAGGTGATGCAGAACAAATATTTCAACATTGAGATTCAGAGACTAACGTCCGATAAACTTATCCCGAATGGAAGTCAATTAACAACGCTCGATCCAATCATCGATGAGGTTGGAATATTAAGGGTTGGAGGCCGAATTGAGAATGCACCAATAACTACTAACCAGAAACATCCAATTATTCTGACATCACACGATCCAATTGTAAAGAAGCTAATCATCGAAATACACATTAATAACTTTCATTGCGGTCCATCATTCTTGTTGCATACGATACGTCAGAGGTATTGGATAATTGGAGTCAGAAAAGCCATTCAGGGTATCCTCCGACAATGTGTGCCATGTATTAAGCAGAAGCCAAATTGTATACAGCAAAAAATGGGTGTATTACCGAAAAAATGGGTGTATTACCTGAAAGGATTGAACTCGTAAAGCCGTTTCAGCGAACCGGCTTAGATTTCTTTGGGCCACTACAAACATACTTAATTCATGGACGTGGGCAAAAAAGTCGAAAATCGTATGGATGTGTATTCGTCTGTATGTGTACAAAGGCGTTACACATTGAGATCGTTACCGATCTAACAACCGAGGCGTTTATTGGCGCGTTTGATCGATTTGTGGCAAGACGAGGCCCTGTAACCGACGTATATTCCGACAATGGATCAAACTTTCGCGGTGCAAAGCGAAACTTTGACGAACTAAATCAATTTGTGACCAAAAATGCGCACAGATTGGAATTCTCGGTCCTTAAAAAACATCAATTAAAATGGCATTTCATACCAGCATATGCCCCACATTTTGGTGGGCTTTGGGAGGCCGGAGTTAAGTCCATAAAAACGCATCTACAAAAAGTCACCGGTAATAAAATTTTGTCTATGGAAGAATTACAGACATTGTTAGTTCAAATCGAAGCAATGCTAAACAACCGACCGTTGTAATGCAGTGGTCCTGAAGTCCAAGACGTACTAACGCCAGCACATTTCCTATTGGGAACACGATGGGTTGCATTACCAACACTCGAAATTAGCACTATACCATATAATCGGATGTCACATTGGCAAGCAGTCCAAAAGATGTTACAAATATTGTGGCTACGTTAATATGTGCATACCTTGCAACAAAGATGGAAATGGAAAAAGAACGAAGCAAACTTGGCAATTGGACAAATTGTCCTAATTAAAGACGACAATCCGTTACTTAATTGTTGGAGAATGGGCAAGGTTAGTCAACTACATCCTGGCACAGATGGTAAGGTACGGCTTGTCACGTTAAAAACCATGGAGGGTGAAATTCAGCGAGTTATCCATAAATTATGTCCATTGCCAATACAGTAACCTCCACTACTCATCTACTATGTCAATCCGTTGAACGGCCATGGGTGTAACCGAGATCATCATCATTCGAGGCAAACCACATTAAATCGAAGCTACATTTGGAGAATGATACTTACCATAACATACATTACCATCATCATTGAACAAAGTATCTCATAATCCAGGTGAACCAACCGAAATCTACGATACAACATCACGGGATGATAAATCAACAGCGGGTGGTACCTTGACATTCCACAACAACAACGAAATAACGATGATCTTAATTTGTCGCATCCAATAATTAAGGTTGAATCACCTGATTCAACGGGGCGGAGGATGTCCGAGACGCACACCAAACACAAATAACAAACAGCACAAATTAGCATTTGTTATATTTATTAATATACATATATATATATATATATATATTTATATATATATATATGCGGGAATCCATCCTATCCGAGAAGTTCGAATCATGCTAAAACAAAAGAGACGTCATACGTATTTATTTCGAGTCATTCTATCTAATAATAATACTTACCCTGGTGATATACTCGACGCGACCGACGTGACTAAGTAAAAATAAAAAGTGAGAGATGAGAAAAATGAGAATTTATACTAAAGCAATTATACTCGACGCGACTCAGACGTGAAACAAAAAAAGTTGAATTAACTTTAACTTTTTGTTGTTGTTTAGTACTAAAGTGACATCTTACAGAAATTTTATGAAATAATTAACCAATTTTATTTTATTTTTGTTAGCATTTTGACCTTTTGAAAAATCAACTGCGCGTTTTTCTTTCAAGTACTAACTTTTAATATTTTAAATTTTTATTATTTCGCAAAAAATGAAATAAATATAAAATAAATAAAAAGAAAGTCAAAAGTTAAATAAATGTCGGAAACGTGAATTCATATATTGAGTTTATCTTGGGTATACACGTAAGCGCGTTTTTCACATTTCGAAGCTTCTGAGTAACGTCGAGTATATCTCCAGCATTAGCTTTCCGTTGATGTGTACCGGCTAATTCATCTCGGACACTATGGATACACGCATATAACTCCATATTCATCACCTGAAATTATGTAAATTAAGTTAATTAACATTATATTGTAGAATTTAAGCTAACACAAATTACTTACCTACAAAAATAGTAACATATTTAATATTTTTTGACAACAATCGTATTGTCATTCACTGCTGTCATTTAGTATAGTATAGTTATTAGGTGATTTCATTTTTTGTGTAATGAATGTTGCAAGATAAAAAACCATAATGTAGACTAACTTCATGCGATGGTAATTGAATACCTACAATTTTTTATGCTTGTAATCATGGAGAAATAATTGTCATCTTGCAAAATTCAGATTGTTGTTCATATCACGCCTTGAAACTGTGCACTACATTATTAATTAATTCACACACTAAGAACGCGGTGGTGTAAAAATAAAGTTAAAGATAAGGAAACCAAAAGGTCGTGTAGTGGTTTATTGATCATTCTTGATAATTGGATTATTGTGCGGCAATTGCATCGTTTTCTAATCGTCGAGCCAAGCAAAAATTATACAGTCCACTTATATATTCGCTCGAGTTTTGATAGGTTGTTTCAAATTTAAAATTATTTTGATTTTATAGTAATTTTATTTAGTCATGGATCGTGGAAAAACGTTAAGTTAAGTTGAGAAAGCTAAATTTGATGCTTACAAAGAATTAAATCTAGTAGCGAGATTGTGAATTTAAAATTGGTAGAAGCAAATCGGTTATAAATACATAATTACCTTAATAATATTAAAAACTATGTCAAAAATATAAAAGGCCGAATAGGCGAAGCTAAAAAATGGCAAAATGTGTTTTTGATGGGTTACCCACGAAATCCATTATGTCATGATCCTTTTTGACAAAATCCATTTCTGTCAAAATTCATTTTTGTCAAAATCCCTTTTGTCAAAATCCATGAAAAAACCATCGAATCCATCGTTTTTGTTATTTTTTACAAGCCCGGGCTTGTAAAAAATAACAAAAACGATGGATTCGATGGTTTTTTCATGGATTTTGACAAAAATAACAAAAACGATGGATTCGAATTATTTTTTCATGGATTCTTGGATTTTTTTTTCATGGAAATACGAAATTTATTTTATTTGTACGATCATGAGTTTAGTGACATTATACTAGAGGATTTTTACAACAGTGGATTGTGTCATACATGGATTTAGTCAAAATTGGAAAATAATAAAAAAGGGTTTCAACAATCATGGGTTTCAATATCAATGGATTTTGTCAAAACAGGATTTTCATAAAAAACTACGTATTTTAGCAAAATGGATTTTGGAAAGATGGATAACGGGGGGATCCCATTTTTGATATATATATATTTCTTATAATTCTGCTAGGTGTTGTATTAATCCGTTTGCATTCCATATGGCTATTCTTAATGAGTAGTTTTGATGTGTGGTTTCTGCTCCGGAATTATGAATTGAACTATGTATTGCAGACGTTATTTATTTTTAACTATTTTGGAACTTGGTATTTCCAGAAGATTAGGTCGATCCAGAATTAACTTATTTAGTTTATTCTGTTACTCAAGGCTATTTAAAATTGCTTTGGCAGTGTTTTTGAAATTTTCAGTACCGTTAGTCTCATTTTCTTTCAAGTTTGAAAAGGCCTGCGCATATGTGTAATTCTCTCTACGCATAGATGCTTCATTTCTTGCTCGATCCTTGTTTGAATGACTTATAGGGGGTTTGCGTGCCCGATCCCTCATTTTCTGTAGCTGCTTGGCAACCTCACATCCTCGGTAGCTAGCTGGATGCTGCCCATTACAATTTATACATTTTGCTGGTTCTTCTTGTTGAGTATGCCAGTTATATTGTAAATTGTTTCTATTTGCTCGGATTTATCAAACGTTTGCATTAACAGGGGAATGACCTTGATGGGACGATCGTTTTTGATTTCATACGTGTACCACTGATATTTTTCCTTATTCAGCTTCATTGACAAGATTCTGTATGCATTTGGATTTGAAGTGTTAATCTTCCATAGATTATTGTTCAGAGAAGTAATTTTTTTTACTCTCGTTGCGTACCAGTACTCATTACACTTTGGATTTCTGAGTAGTTGGTTACTCATACTATAAAAATCGGTGGTGGGACTTTTACCTTTGGCTGTATTTTATTTTGTTGAGCTGGTTGCCTTTCGGGTGATTATTCTACCTCTGGTGAGAACTCAGCTTTTCTTTTTTTATTTCTCTTGTCTTTAATAGTTTTTCCCTTCTTCAACATCCAGTTAGTTTCCCTATTTAACTCTTCCTCGTCCGTTGAGTATTCAGTCTTCTGCAACTTGTCTCTTTTAGATTGTACTTCGTTGTCTGACGCTTCTTTATGGTTGTGTTTTCCGTTTTTGAATTTGTTTTATCTGTTTTCAGGCAGATTAACTCGCGTTGAAGATTGCAGATTAGAAGCTCCATGTCTTCAATTTTTTGTTTTACTGCTTGATTTTCTGTTTCTAGATTAGAATGCCCATCGTTTGCATTGCTACCGATGTTGAAGATATCGGTTGCAGAACTGCTTTTGCTTGTACTTTTGGCAGAAATTCTTCCTGTATTTGACTGCTGTTGAAATGGATTCGCTGTTTTGAAATTTATTGTACTAAGATGCAATAAGTGGTTCCCTCCAGAATCTATGGAACCGGCCTCCAAAGAGTGTGGATTAGCCAATTTGAAAAATGGGTAAATCCTTTTGTATTTTGGTCCATCCGTGCGTCCGTCCGGTGCGTCCGTATCCGAGAATACTTCAAATCATTGGCACGTCAAACGATAAATTTTGTTTGTACGCCCCAATGTTGTTTTAATTAGAATATATTTTATTATCTCTAGATGGCGAATTAGTGGTGATTAAGTTATCGTAACATGCAATGTTTTGAAGCAAAAAACAAGCTTAAGACTTGTTGAATAAATTTTATTTAAAACTTATAAATAAATCGGTAAATTTTATTTGAATCTCTTAATTCTTTGCAGTTTTTGTTAAATGCCAAAATTTTAAAAATCATTGCAAAAGTTGAAAAACCTCTTATGGAAGCTGCCACTTCCAGTACACAGATTTTCATCTAATTTCGCAAGTATCTTCCAATTAGTGAAAAATGTTTCAGTAGCTTCAATCCAAATAGTCAATCTGCTTGGATTGTTGAGATGCCGAATTTTGAGGACTGTGAAGTTTCCTACAAAATTAAAAATAACAAAACGTGGCGGAACACCAAATATGTGGCAATAGCAAAAATTCACATGTATTAGTAAAACAGTTGACTTGCGACTTTATCAATTTTTGTACAACTAAAATAAAATGAATTTAGACATTGACTGAATCAAAGATTGGTATAGTTAGTTTAAGACTTCCTGGACATTTACAAATTATCCCCATTTTCAAGCGATGATGTTGTTCATTAGTTGAATTTTGGTGAAATTTGGCAATATTTGCAAAAATTCTGCTTGGGCTGTAAAGAAGTTACATACATTTGGTCTGCACTGAATTACACACGCATGCACAGTTATTTCTTTAAAAAAAACATTTATTTTACGTCGGCTATATGTCGAATGGTAAATCTGCAAAATATGAGGTCAAAATTTTTCATGATTATACCATACTTACAAAGTAATGTCCTTTACAAAAAAAATAGTATTTTTGCAGTAAATAACCTCACGATCTGCAATATGTACTCTTTGGAAACAGCTTTTTAAGTTTATCTTTAAAGTGATACTTCCCAGAGGGTTTGTCGACTAAAATAAATCCAAGATGTTTAACAAAGTCTAGAAACTGACTGAAAATTACATCTGCTAGCCTTGTTTGTGAGTTGCCTGTTTTTTTTTTTTGGAAAACACCTGAGCGATACAAAAATTTCACATGACAGGATTCAAAAAAAAGTTATCATATAGGAGACGAGGAATGGAACTATTCACCATCCCAACATTTGAGCAAGGTTTATATTGAAATGTTGTTACTTACTTTGGTTGGATTTTTCTTGGTATAAACGAAACAACCGCGTTGGAAAAGCCTCAGATTTAACTGCGATCAAGCACTAAGAAAGCAATACAGCCATGTAATAGGAAAAATTCTATTCAAAACTAGATGATCGTGATGATCCTACCACCTAAAATTGATTTGATTGTGACTCTTCATAAACGATTATGAAGCCCAATCAACCTTCCATCTCCAATTCATTGAGTTGAGCAATATTGGGCACTGTGTACAGTCTGAGTTTCGTTTGGTGAATAAATGAAACTCGTTCGTAATTCAAATGAATTCAATGTCTTTTATTTACAAGAAATGAGGGTAACATTCAATGCCAACACGCGGCATACAGTTGACCATGCACGAAACACGGAAACTCTAAATTAATCCCGCAAACTTTCAACGACTGGTCTTGTGATTTGTTGATGGTCTTCGCGAATACCAGACGCGGGGGAATTGCACCCATTTCAACTAGAATGACCAGTCCGTTTGAATCATCGGGATGCGGGGATTCAAAACATTCTCTTCTTTGTATGATGATGTTTTTATAAGCATTTTCACAGCCAGCCTCATTCCATTGCACAGTAGAGGTTGATTGATGTTACGCAACATGACGATGGCTGAGCCTACTTTCAATTGCGAGGTAGTATTTCATCCGAATCGTGAGGTAGTATAATCTGGGCAATTCCAGCGAATTCAAGAATTCTGTGGGATAGTTTACGGGTTCTTTCTGGTTAATAACTGTTGTTTGACAATCGATTTGAAGGAAAACAACTGGCCCAAAATTTTGTGTTGAGGTCATCGACATCTTAGTTTTTCGGCGCGGTGTGGTGGTTAGTTTGCACAGCCAATTATGGTTTTTTGAGATTTGCACTATGTTCGCGAAAATACGTCGAATGAGCTCTGCTTTCGGTTCGGCCAACTGACAGAAAGCAGTGGGTAATGTGATGAATCCGATCGATTAGTCAAATACGATTTTCCCATTATCAATGTCCAACAGTTGCTTCGAAAACACATCTGCAGTTCGATCTTGTTGCTAAAACACGCGCGTGTTAGTCGTCAACCGGAGGATCTTCAAATTTGGCGATTTCAAGCACGCGTTTTGTCCGCTGCAGTGGAGTAATAGGAAGAGGCGGACAAAAATGACCGGGTAACAGAATGATGGTTCCACCAAAAATGTTTTTCATTGTTCATAGTTCGTACGCAGTTTTTTGGTGTTGATTCAATTGTGGCATATTTTTATGAACTGCCCATTTCGTGGTTGAATGAATCGTTTATTGAACGATTAGGTGATATCATTCACCATCATCAAATACCACAACCTTTGATTCGAACGATATTTGTTCGGTTGCTTATCCGCATACACCTTTCAACGTGTATGAGTGATGCCAAACATAACCAAAATATTTTTATTCAAAATATGATGGCTTGTACAGGTGTCCCAATAAGAAGTTCAAATTTAAAAATTGAATAAAACGGCTTAATATATTTCCAAACTTATTCTTTTGTTTGAAATAACAAACCTTCTGGTTATTTATTGAGAATGATTTCATTCAAATGGGAGCCGCGGCTGGCCTTGGTATACTCCATTCGATCGGTCCAATTTCTGACCATATTTTGGATTGTGTGCGGATCTATTTCGGCAATGATTGCTTCAATAATCGCTTTCAAATGCTCAATTGTTTGTGGATTGTCCATACAACCCTTCACGGCATCCCACAATTAAAAATCCAAAAGCGTCAAATCACAGCTCCTTGCGTGCCCATTCACGTCACCATTTCGACTGATAATGCGACCATCAAATTGTCGACGCAGTTTCGCTATTGTAACGATCGATGTTTGGCATCAAGCCGCACCAAACGTTAACACGATATGGATGCATTGGCTTCTCCACATATCCTTGTGGATTTTCCGATCCCCAAATGTGATAATTTTGTTTGTTTACGAACCCACCGAGATAGGAATGCGCCTCGTCCGAAAAGATGATTTTTTCAGGAAAATCCTCATCAATTTCGGGTTTGTCGCAGGCCCACATAGCGAATCGATATCGAAGCGGATAGTCATGGAGCTTCAATTGCTGAACCAGTTGAACTTTATAGGGCCACAAACCAAGATCTTTATGCAGAATTCGTTGCATGGCTGCTGGTCATTTCCGATGCACGATGACGAATTGATGTTCTCGGCCGTTGGCGCACATTTTTGGCCACTGCGGCGATATTTTCAGATGAACACACTCGACGAGCACGGGTATGCGTTGGATTGTCGACTAGGTAGCCTGTATCACGCACTTTATGCACACACTTCTTGATACCGTTGGGTGTGAGTCTCGTGTTTTGACCAAATTTTGTACGACATTTTCTTGCGATTTCAAATCAATTCTCTTTGTTGTGGAAGAAAATTTCCAACATTTCCCACTTTTGCTGAAGCGTTAAGCGACTCATTTCGTCAACTAATAATAATATACTGAGTATAATCAAAGAAAGAATGACATTGGTATTGCCAGAGCCAAAATAACCGATATGTCAAATCTGAACCGGTTATTGTGACACCCTATATTGTTCACGGATATTTGCTAAGAACATGATTAAGACATCACGGAATGCCGCTAATTTGTCAGCTTCAACTTTTCTAAACTGGTTTGAAATTTGTCAAATTGCAGAAACCTTAATAATTGCTCTCTATAGAGACATTACAGTTCTATTAAATGGACAGTTATCAAGACGGTATAATTCGTCCAATCACTCATCTGAGTTCTTATTGGCGCCAGCACATTAGAATATCGATAAGAGCATACATTTACTTGGATTTCGTATTATACCAAATACGTTGTCGCTTTGCTGTGTTGCTGTTTGAAGAATAATATTGCCGTGCTTTTCGATTTGTTTCAACTACAACAATATTCACTAACGTTTCTAGTTCAAGCTTTTAAAATGCTAGTAGAAGATTGTTAAGATTTTTGTGATGTTTGGGACATCAAGCCTCATCTTTTTCTCAATATATAAAAAAATCACGTGTTCTTGTTGCAATCGGAGTATATGCACTCCATTTTCCTGTATATTTATAGTTTTGGGCATATAATACCACTTACCACTCTATGTTCTGCTATGTGTTCATCGGCGAGAACACTATATTATTCATCAGTGATATCTTCGACATCCTAAGTTTGTGGTTATCTGCTCCATTTGTTCGCTCTCATCGCCATCCGGAAACGCAATATCTATGTTAAAGCACTATCAAAAATGTCAAGCAGCTCTTGACTGCTCTGTTTCTTCCTTGCCATAACAAACAAACACAAAATAGTATGACAATTTATTCACTAATATTGACCCGATTTTCATTGAAATGAGTGTAAAATATATTAATTTGACCTATCCCAATGGATTGGACTATTTAAATGACAAAAAGTGTTTTTTTTTTTCGACTTTGCAAACGACTGGAATCATTTTGACCCCAACATACAGAATGAAGGTTAAGTGCATTCCCATACAAAATTTGTATAAAAAATTCCCATACAAAACGTAAATTTCGGATTTTTTTCGATTTTCCGGTTTTTCCTTTGGGTTTTTCCGAAAACCACCAGCATTGAGACGAACAAAAGAACGCGAACAAGACGGCAATTGATTTATATATGTGAGCCATTTATTTTGAAAGTGGCATAAGTAAAAAAAAAATCAAATTAATGATAAAATTAATTACAATTTAACGGTATCTCTGCATTTTGTAAAAATTAAAATGAATGGAAATTGTTCTAATTTTATCATTAACTTGATCTTTTGAGAAAATAACTTATAGACTTAACGTAACTTAGATTACGATATGCATAATTAAATTCCATTTTACACACCTAATTTCAGCATAAACAGTAACAAGTAGCCTTGTTCCATTAAGCAAGGGTATATTCTAGAATTTAAACCAAAACAATTTTCATATTCAATTTCATTACAACCCTATTTTTTGGAGTTCGCGATTAGGAGTTGGTTTAGTTTCATCCAGGATATCAAGAGGGCAGGATTTTAAGAAATGGCTACACTATTTACAAATTGGTTACTTCAAAGGGTAATCAAATCATCAAAACATGATTGGCGACACGGTTGGCGCATATAGTGACTATTCTCTTTTAAAAAAGGATAATGTACTTACACCACTAGCCGAAGTTTGTTTCTTGAAATTTTTATTTTAATGTTTAAACATTATAAAGTTCTGGACGCATTCGCTTTCGGTTTTTTAACATTGTTCGTTTGCCTGGTATACATGGGCAGCTAGAATACATAATTTTGGTTCACATCCATTTAATATTTAGGAAAGGTGGTCTAAATGTTAGGCATTGAGATTTGGTATCGACCTTTTTCATTAATATATAATGCAACCGATTGAAAGCGCATCGTAACAGATTAAAAGCCTTGTACAATTTTTCATAATATTTAACTAAATTAATTAAATTATTCATAACATTTTTTAAATCCAGTTTTAGATTTTTTTTTTTTTGCTAACAAACAAATAACAATTAAATAAGATAAACATTAATAATAAACTCCGATATATTACTATGTGTGGACGGTGGAGGATGATATCAATGAATTAATGGGGACAAAATGAAGAAAATTCATAAAATTTACATTTTTATATTTGCGCTGTTGGGTTATCAAATAAAAGTCTCAACTGGAGATCAATACATTATCAATTAGTTAATTATTAGATTCATCAATCAAATTTTAATTAGAAGTGTTGTCAACATAACAATATTACATTAGGACTGTGTTCATGGTCATCCTAAAATCTAAATAAACTGAGACTACATGGTACAAGATATTAGCAGATCATTTTAGTGATTAAGATACATAAATAAAAGGAGAGATAGAGACAGACAGACAGAGACAGACAGATTTAGATAGACATAGAAAAATAGAGACAGACGACAGACAAGCATAGACAGACATAGACAGATATAGATAAACATAAACGAACATAGAGAGACATAGAGAGACATAGACAAACATAGACAGACATAGACAGACATAGACAGACATAGACAGACATAGACAGACATAGACAGACATAGACAGACATAGACAGACATAGACAGACATAGAAACTCCCCGTGGGAGTTGCAAGTCTCCTATCGGGCACGTCTCCAGGTGGCGGATAGGGGGATGCCCTCACCGGTACACCGGCGGGTAGGTGGGAAATAAAATACCACTCGTGGACCAAAACCTGCAAGAAGCGTCTGTTCACCATGAGGTGCGGCTTCAAACAGTGTCTGCTCCTCAGGTAAGAGGCGGCTGAATTTCTTACCTGGCAGTAGGTATAAAATGCTAGGGGAAGGCCGCCCCGATCAAAACACCGAGATGAATGAGGATAATGTAAACTCGTTTACGGCGCAAAGGATGATTACCTTAGTGCCGGCGGCTTCGGGGAGTGAGCAAGCGGGCTCCCAGCCGTCGTTAGCAAACGACCGCAGTACTCCAGTAGTGGAAAACTTGGCTGCTGAAGTATATGGAACTACAAGTGAAGCAAATATATTTGCAGGAGAAATAGGAGCTACAAGTCAATTTTTATTGGCAAAACGAGGAGCTCCTATGAACAAGGCAGGCAGCGGTAATACTACAGCCCAGGGGCCGTAGACCCATTTAAAAGTAGTAACATGTTCCAGAGATCACCTCCAAATATCCAGAGGGACATTTCTTTGCCTTTGGATCTTGCAGGGCAAGGAGAGAAAATAATGCCTGTGACGAAGGTAATTACAACAAAAATCCAGATTATTTCAATCGCCTAAGCCTCGTAGTAGCTCTGTAGGTGAGGAAACGCCTGGCTTACTTTCGGTCAATAATCAGCTTGATGCCCTTATTCTGATGGGAAGAAAAATTGATCTCCTCTGCGATTACATCAGGGGAAGAAGTAATGTGCACCACGAGATAAAGAGGCTTGCCACGTCCATCAAAAACCTTTATATCGAACACTCATATAAGAGTGCAAAATTAGCGGAGGAAATTGAAACAACGCAGACAATTGCAAAGTTGGCTAAGCAGATAACGGTATGCTGCGAGACTCAAACTTCGCCAACCATCTCAAATCCGAGAAAAATGGAAGAAAGGGTAGTGCCGTTGGTAGCCGAATTAAAAACGGCACTTAATACCAACAGTAAAAGGAGAAGATCGCATGAGCCACATCCAACTGTTGGACAGGCCCAGAAAAAGGGAAAAAAGAAATCTGGTGAAACCCAGGATCTAGGAGCCATAAGTCCATGTGAAAACCCAGTAGACCCCAACGAGCCCGACAATGAGGAGGGCCCCGAATGGCAGGTGGAAAGAATAAGAAAAAGGAAGAAACGTGTAAGGACTCCGCGTCCTCGCCCTGTTGCCATCCGGATCACAAAGAGCGGATCGTTGTCTTATGCTGAGATACTTAAAAAAGTGAAGGGGGATTCAACTTTGAACGGCCTCTCTGATAAGGTTACTCGCATACGGAGGACAGCAAAGGGTGAACTCCTACTTGAGTTAGGCGAAGACATACGCGCAAAAGAAATTGGATTCCAAGCCGCGTTAGAAAATTCACTTGGTGCGGATGCAACAGTGCAAACGTTAGCACCGAAGGATGAGGTTATGATCGAAATTAAAGATATTGATGAGGCTACAACAAAAATAGAGGTGCATAAAGCCATTACGGATAAGTTTGCTGATGCACAAAATCTGCCGATAGACTGTATCAAGTCACTGAGAGCTGCCTACAGAGGTACCCAAACAGCAGTAGTGGCTGTGCCAAAATCGGTAGCTAAAGTTATGAATGCTGAAAGTAAGGTACGTATTGGTTGGGTAATCTGCCGAATTCGTGCGAAAAAATTGCCCTTAAAGTGTTACAAGTGCTGGCAGTATGGACGTATAGCCAAATCAGATAGGTGTGACGTAGATCGCTCTCGCCTTTGCTACAAATGCGGAAGAGATGGTCATCGAGTAAAAGAGTGCAAGGAAGAAGCAAATTGTGTGCTTTGCCAAACCAAGACGAACCGTAACCATATAGCAGGCAGCGGTAGATGCATAGCTTATGTGGAGGCCTTGAAAAAAGTTCAGCGTCTATGAAGTTCCTCCAGCTAAATCTAAACCATTGTGAGGCTGCACAGGATGTATTAGTACAATCTGTGCATGAAGCGAAAGTTGATGTCGCAATTCTGTGCGAACAATACCTAAATATGGAAGGGTGTAACTGGACAACTGATGCAACAGGTAAAGCCGCAATATGGGTTTGTGGCAGACGGGCAATACAGGAGAGGGCTAGTAATTCAAACGCAGGATTTGTGAGAGCGAAAGTGGATGGTGTGCACATCTACAGCTGCTATGCACCACCTAGTGCCACAATAGAAGAGTTTAAGCATTACTTGGACCGATTGATTGCTGATGCTCGGTTGCGAAATCCTGTCGTCATTGCTGGTGATTTCAATGCCTGGGCAACGGAATGGGGAAGTAAAAATACGAATGGAAGAGGTGTTGCACTGCTCGAGGCATTCTCCTCCATAGATGTTGTACTTCTCAATAATGGTGATGCACCGACTTTTCGTAAAGGTGGTGCCTCCTCAGTAATTGATCTGACATTCGTCAGCAGTTCTTTGATGCGTTTGGTGACCACATGGAAAGTTAGTGAACTCTACACACATAGCGACCACCAAGCCATTATTTTTGAAATAAAACTGGCAATGGAAGATAGACGTACAAAACTTCAAAGGAAACCAGCGGGTTGGAGGGCAAGTACCTTCGATGAAGATCTATTTAACCTAGTTCTTGCAAAGCCAAACCTCCTGGGGACTGCCAATGCAAAAGTAGCGCAGGTAATGAATATGATCACGGATGCCTGTTCTAAAACTATGGTTGAAAGACAATTAAATAGTCACCGTCAACCAGCATACTGGTGGACTGAACGAATTGCACTACTGCGCCGGTTGTGTCACCATGCAAGGAGAAAACATCAACGTGCCTGGGGTAGGGAGCCCTATCCTAGCTTGCGCGAGAAGTACTTGGATGCTCGAAAACAGCTTAAACAGGCAATTAAGGCGAGTAAGCGTGAATGCTGGAAAGAGCTGTGCGAAGAAGTGGACCATGACCCGTGGGGGAGACCCTACAAAATCGTCATGAATAGACTCAGAAACAGAAACGCAAATGCTTCGCCTCCCACTTGCCCAATGATACTGAACAGAATTGTTACCGCTTTATTCCCGCAGAAAAATGATCTGATTAACGCCATTGATGTAATACCTGGCGTGGAAGAAGTTCCCTTGGTATCCACAGAAGAGCTGATAGATGCATATCAACGATTTGCGAATTGAAAAGCTCCTGGGCCGGACAATATTCCAAATATTGCATTAAAGGCCGCCATTCGAGCCAGACTTGATGACTTCAGAGAAGTCTACAACTCATGTCTGAGGGAGGGGGTATTCCCGGATCGATGGAAGAGGCAGCGGCTGGTTCTGTTGCCGAAGGCAAATAAACCTTATGGAGAGCCATCCGCATACCGACCGTTGTGCATGATGGATACGGCTGGCAAAGTGTTAGAGCGCATAATCTATAATCGATTGGAGAACGCTGTGAAAGGGGCCGGAGACCTCGCCGAAAGCCAGTATGGATTTAGAAAGGCTCGATCGACAATCGACGCCATTCAACACGTCGTTAAAGTCGCAAAGGAAGCAACACAAGGTAGAAGATGGAAGGACGGCTCTAAAAAGTATTGTGCCGTGGTTACGCGTTCAATTCGGCCAGATGGGACTGTATCCTCAATGCCCTACGGACGATGGGATCATAGATTACAAAGTTACGAGTGGAGTTCCTCAAGGATCAGTATTGGGGCCTCTACTATGGAACATCATGTACGACGGCGTCTTGAGGCTCAACGTACCCGATGGCGTAGAGATTGTTGGATTCGCGGACGACGTTGCTGTTGTTGTAGTCGCGAAAACCATAGAGGAAATAATGGAGATATGTAGATTGACCATTATAATTATTAAACAGTGGTTGATCTCATATGGACTCCAGTTGGCTGACCATAAAACCGAAGCAGTTCTAATTACCAGTAGGAAGGTGATAGAAACTGTAAATATTGACGTTGGCGGAGTTTTAATCCCCTCACAACCTTCGTTACGATACCTTGGTGTCGAAATTGATGCTCGTCTAAATTTTAGGGAGCACCTAAGGATAGTGAGCAAGAAAGCTGCCAATGTAGCTGCAGCCCTCTCCCGGATTATGCCCAACACTGGTGGACCAAGACAGAGTCGTAGGACTCTGCTGGCAAATGTGGTAACATCCATCATCCTATATGGATCACCTATCTGGAGCGATGCGATGGATAATAAATCGTATAGATGCAAGCTGGCATCGGTGTATCGACTGGGTGCCTTAAGGGTTATATGTGGCTTTCGCACAGTATCCGATGACGCAACGCTCGTAATTGCAGGGATGATACCCATCGATCTACTTGCAAAGGAAAGGAAGAAGTGGTATATGTGTCGAGAAAACCTAGGAAGTAGAGCATCAGAACGCATTGCAACCATGATAGAATGGCAAAGGCGCTGGGATAGCTCGGTGAAAGGTCGGTGGACCTATCGTGTTATACCATCCATCAATAAGTGGATAAATAGGCGGCATGGTGAAATTAATTACTATCTGACGCAGTTGTTAAGTGGGCATGGTTGTTTTGGTGCATATCTTTACAGATTTAAACATGCCGACACTTCGGAATGTCCTGCCTGTAAAGGATCAGAAGAGGATGTGGAACATATATTCTTTCAATGTCCACGGTTCGAGATAACTCGAATAGAACTGTCCAGTATCCTCGGGCAGCCCGTGACACCTGATAACATAGTGGAGCTAATGCTTGTGTGTGAAGGTAATTGGAATGCAGTAAGCCACATGGCAGCAGTGGTGCTTAAGGAGCTGAGATGCTTAGAGCGTGCTAGAGAGGAACAACGCGGTATGGCTAGATAGCGGTGGCAATCTCAATGTAAGGTTGAGACGCTGAGAGGAGGATAGAGTCAAGTAACTAGTCACCTCCATGCGAAGTAATGTCTAACTGATAGTTCCGCATGGGGGATGTTCGAAAGGGTGTGTGGTTTTTAGATGGTAGAAATCCATCACTGTTGCTGAGATGTTTGCCCATCGAAGCTTCGTCTTATTGAAGATTTTCCTCACTTTACCCGGTTAAAAAAAAAAAAAAAAAAAAAAAAAAATAGACAGACATAGACAGACATAGACAGACATAGACCAGAGCCTTCTATAGTACTGGCCTGTGACAACATTCATTTTTTGCTGATGACGACAACGTAAGTCGACAACCAGATGTCAGCATAATTAAGTAAAAATAATACACTTTGCCTCCTTATTACGACGGCAATAAATTTCACAAACTTAACAAATAAAAATCTGAATTATTATACAATAAATTAGTATATTATGAACAATTTTAGTGTAATTGATTTTCTTAATTCATAAGTTGGATTTTTTCGATCCACATTCAAGAAGTTAATGAGAATTTAAAGAAATGCGCCTATTTAGATAACGTAATACAAAGTTCTAGTGTATTCCACTACAAAAATATAAATAAAACCGTGAGAGCAGAGAATATTATGTGATCATTTTGTTTCCATTTTGTCATTTCATTTTTGTATTTTATTGTCATTTTCATTTAGTGTCACAAATTAGTCGAAGCCGTACGGTACGATGCATTTTTCTGTATTTTACATGATATCCGTACTTCTTTTCCTATTTTTATTGAATCTACGTACCAATTACAACAATTTTGAATTAGATGATATTACAAATCGACTTATGTTGGTTAAAAATGGCAAAAAAATGCCAAAATCTAAAATAAAAATGTACATGCATTACTAGAAAAATTAAAAAACGAATATCCTTCGACTTCAACAGTTTGTTCGAAACAATCGAAACTAAACATAAACAATAAAACATATTAACAAAATTACAAAACAACTGGAGAGAGAAATAATATTTTTATTGTTTTGTAATTTTGTATGACGAAATTGATTTTGGTTTTATGAGAACGAGGCGGAGCCAAAGACTAGAAAAAACTGGAAAACGGAAATAAAAAATGAATAACCTTCTACTTCGATGTAATAATTGCAACTAAATATATTTTGTGATGTAATTTTCTTTTTTAAAATTTATCTGCCATCTAGTTGAACCGTCGACTTAGCGTGTCGTCATCAGTTGATGTAAGCGGCCAGTAGTTTAGAAGGCATTGCATAGACAGACATAGACAGACATAGACAGACATAGACAGACATAGACAGACATAAACAGACATAGACAGACATAGACAGACATAGACAGACATAGACAGACATAGACAGATATAGACAGACATAGGCAGGCATAGACAGACATAGACAGACATAGTGTTACGACTGTGTGGTCGCAACCACCATTCTGTGTTTTTTTGTATTTCCTATTGCTCGGTGTCTTTACTGCAATATTTTTATATTCCCCTCGATCGTTGATCGTTATCTTTGCTGCTATATTTTTTTTGAGTCATTCGAGTTGTGATTTTTGAGTCGAGTTTTTGATTTGGATAATCAAATTTGGTTTTGATTATAAAGTCTAGTTTTGATTGAAAAGTAAAAGAAAGTCTTTTTTGGAAGGAATAATTTAATAAATTGGACATTTTTTGTTAAGAATACCTTATACGAGGGCAAATCAAAAAGTCTTGCAATATCATATGAAAAAAAAGAGTGAGAGAGACAGCAATATTTTTATTTTTCGACATAATCTCCTTTAAGGTTTATACATTTGTCACATCGATCAATTAACTTACCTAAACCCTCTAAAAAAAAGATTTCTTTTGCTCCATAAAATATTCATTTACAACAGACTGTACTTCATAGTCACTGGAAAATTTCCGGCCCCTTAGTGTTTTTTTCAAATTGGGAAAGAGAAGTAGTCACTGGGTGCCAAGTCTAGACTGTACGGTGGATGCGGAATTTCCACGAAGCCGCAGTCCTTTAATGCAGCTTGAGCAATATTAGCCTTGCGCACTGGTGTATTGTCGTGAAGAAGCAAGATTTTTTTCCTAACTTTCCTTGGCCGTTTTTCCCGGATTGCTTTTTTCAATTTTCGCAAAACCTCTGCATAATATATGCCTGTGATTGTGGTTTTCGGTGGCATATAATCGATCATCAAAATTCCTTCAGCATCCCAAAAAATTGTTGCCAAAACCTTACCAGCAGACGGTTGAGTTTTGAATTTCTTTGGTGGTGGTTCACTACGTTTAATCCATTGCATCGATTCTTGTTTGGATTCCAGATCCCAGTGATGAAGCCATGTTTCATCGCCTGTTATTATGTTACCCAAGAAATTTTCTGGATCTGCTTTGTACATATCTAAAATCGCCTTTGAAGTTTAAACACGCATTTTTTTTTGTTCAGCATTCAACAAACGGGGAACCCATCGCGCACTTACTTTCGACATGTGAAGGTGGTCATGTAATATAGTATATGTGGTACCGTATGAAAGAGAAAGTCTTCACGCTAACCGCGGAACAGAAATACGCCGGTCCTCCAATACAATAGAATCAGCCAAAATTACGTTTTCATGGCTAATAGCATCTGCTGGCCGACCCGAGCGGTTATCGTCTTATAATGACTCCCAACCACTTTTGAATAATTTTACCCACTTTGTTACTGTGGCATATGATGGTGCAGATTCGCCGTAAACTTTTGATATATAGTTGAATATATAAATTGCATTTCGTCCATCTTTATAGAAAAATTTAGTAACGGCGCGATATTCAATTTCATTCATTTTAAGAAAAATTCAAAACACATGTTACTAAATTGACAAAAACAAACGAACCGTAAAATTTACATCGAAATGTTCTTCTAGAAGTTTCATCGTGACAAAAAATGGTTTTGAAAAATATATTGTTGTCTCACTCACTCGTTTTTTTCATATGATATTGCAAGACTTTTTGATATACCCTCGTATATGGGTAATAAATCGTTTATGTTGCTGTAATATGCTAGTATTGTAGTGAATAAAAAAAGGGTTGAAAATAAATTAAAAATATTTATTAAAGTGTTTTTTTTTTAAGAGTGTTCTCGATTATTATATACAAAACGAGTGAAAATTAGAAATACAGTTGTTCGGGATTGTGGTGAAATAAACGGTGTAGTTTTCATTACCACATTAAATCAAAGTTTTAACTCTACCTTGTTGCGTTGTTGAGTGTGTGGGCGGACGACCGAGGCACGTGCACTTTACATAACGGATACAAATTTTTCCACGAGTACCGAATTATTTGACGGGTACCACAATATTTTTACTGGTGCCGACAAGTACCGTATTTTTGAGGGTGCTGTTTTACAACGGGTGGCCAGGTGAGGCCATTCGCAACGGTTTTTTTGGATTTTTAAGGCGAGGCAACGCCCGATAATAAAATTGTTTGCGGTTTTTGGCGAGCCAACGCCCCTCACATTACGGGTGGCCAGTTGAGGCTACTTCTTTTGCAACGGATCCGGCGGCCAGGTGAGGCTAGCCGCGAGATAATTTTTTGGTATCGGGGAAAGGCCCCGCATCGAGACGGGTGGTCAACCGGCACCCTGTTTTCATTTGGAAAACGGCAATAAAGCCGCAATCCATTTTGATATCGGGAGAGGCCCCGCCACGGTAATCGGTGGTCTGCCGCAACGATCGGGTGGCCAACCGGCTGTCCCTCGAGTTTTTTTGGTATCGGAGAGAGGCTCCGCAACGAACGACCACTCAAGGTCGCACCAACACCGGTGGGGTAGCGGCACATCAAGCCGCAACGGTCCGGGGGACAGGAGTCCCTTGTGGCATGACGGCCGCGCAAGGCCGCAACAATTTTATTAATTAAGATACAATTTTTTTCTTTATTTTATCTTATTTCATTTTTTTTTTGATAATTTTTTTATTTAAATTTTGTTTTTTTTAAATTTTATATATATATAATCACATTTTTGTAATCGAGCGCCACACGCGGTGTGTGCGCGCTCGGTACGAATTGCTCTCTCTCTCTCGTTCTCTCTCTTTCTTTTTTTCGTGGGAAGTTGTGTTCCTTTATTTTTTTATATGTCTAAATTGATTTTTTAAAATGAATTACTAATCTTCGGGTTTGGTATGATGGGAGCGGAGACTCCCTCGGTGTCGGCATGTTGATTGCGGTCCCTTGGTGCCCGCATCCAATTTCGTAACCAGGGCTTGTCCCTGTTTGAATTCGAATGAATGCGCGCACCAAGGCAACTCTCTTCTATTATAATTATTGGGTTGTTCGTTGCTCAGGATCCGGCCGACGAATTTCGGCGGAACTTCGGGTTTTATCTATTATTTGCGTTTAATCTTCTTATTTTAGTTATCTGTTAATCACGGTGTAAGCCAGGAGCACATGCAAGCCTCAAACCCCACGACCTTAGCACTTCTCCCTGAGAACGTAGCCGGCAAAAATCACCGTGGAGGCCTCTGCATGCGCTTAGTGATAATCTGCAGGTTGCCAGTAGCCAGTAGATGTCCGGCTTAGCAGAATGCACTGCAAATAGAGCGTTGGAAATGAAAATCATACAAGTCAATCTTAACCACTGTGAGGCTACCCAGGACCTCCTGCAGCAATCCATACAGGAAGTGGAAGCGGACGTTGTAATTTACTGTGTGAGCAATAGAGGAACCTTGATAGATGGTGTTGGAGCCACAACCCGTTGTTCGTAGCCAGGGATTTTAATGCATTAGCCGTAGAATGGGGAAGTAGAGAAACCAGCAGTGGTACTGCCCTGTTAGAAGCCTACGAATCATTACCGGTTGTAATAATGAATTAAGGAAATACACCTACTTTTTGTAGAGGTTATGTAACCTCGATCGTTGTCCTAACGTTTATGAGCATTGTCTTGCCGATAGAGGAGTAGCATGCATGGAGGGTGAGCAATCTATGTACACATAGTGATCTTCAAGCTATTGTTTATGAATTGGTAGATAGTGGACCAAAAAGGACTAAAGTTAGACACAGGAAGATAATAGAATGAAAGTTCGCAGCGTTCGATGAGAACATCTTCTGTCTCATGATAAAGGATCCTACCAAATCTGGTACCGCAAATAACAAAGCCGTCCAGCTTATGAGACATGCTACAAGAGCCTGTGATGAAGCAATGCCAAGAAGGATGGTGGATATTCGTAGAAACCTTACCGAATTACTTCGACAATGATATTGTAAAGCTCGATCGGAGCTCAAGCATCAAATTAAGTAAGTGAAAGTGGTTTTGCGAACTGTGCGAGGAGGTCGACCAAGATCAACGGGGTAGACCCTACCGATTGGTGATGAAAAAACTCAGAAGCAATTACGCCACTGCTAACATATGCCCGGCAATGCTGTCTGACATAGTGAGTCACCTGTTCCCTCAGCAACTCGATTGTATATTAGAAGTACTAGGAATCGAGGAGGATGATGTACCACCACTAGTTACTGAGGAAGAGGTTCTGAAGGCATGTGGCAGAGTGCAGAACAATAAATTCCCTGGCCCGGATAACATTCCGAATATTGCGTTGAAGTTGGCAGTTAAAATATAACCAAACATATTCACATATATCCTGCATGTTTAGTTGAGAGGGTAAATGGAAGGAGCAGAGACTGCTACTGTTGCCAAAATGATACAAACCACCAGCTGAGCCGTCCTCCTGCCGTCCATTCCGCCTGTTGGATACGACAGACAAAACCCTAGAGGGAGTTGTATGTGACCGGCTACAATAGGCTATAGTTAGAGCAGGAAACCTGGCAGAGCATCAGTATGGCTTTCGAAAGGTGCGCTCAACAGTGGATGCGATTAAAGAGGTTGTAGATACGCCGCACCATCAGGCTACGTGATAGTAAAAATTACTGTGCTATAGTTACATGATACAGACAGACAGATAGAGACAGACTGAGACAGATGAAATATTCGATTTGTTAAATAAGTCGATGTACGCGTATTGTAATTGTAAATCACTTGCGTTTAGTTGTAAATGCAAACATTCCTAGTTATCAATTCCCCTGTGGCGATACTTAACGCCATTATGAATTTCAGTATACTCTCCATGATGACTCAAATATTCAAGTATTCCTCTCCACTTAGAATTTTATTGTAAAATCCAATTTCTAACCAGTAATGGAGGAATGCTTGAACCTTTGATCAAATTTAATGGTTAATTATTAAAGGGCATAAAGGTGGGCAATAAAGCAGTTGACACACAAAATAGGGAAACAGAAATATTTGCAGAAAGAATAATGAGATCAGAGGTTTGCAACGTGCAAGACCTGTTTTAGGAATATGGTGTGCAATAGAAGTAGATGTTTTTTGTGTTCTGTTTGGGTTTGGTGATAATTCACTAAGCACGGAATTTATGAAAGCAGAAGGACTTCTTCTGCGAGAGTGAGGGATTGTTTCTGTCTTCTTCTGGTTCCGACGATGTTGAGGTTTTGCCTTCTGAATGTAGATCAACATACGTAACGTTTAAAATGATTGAAAATTTTGTTCAGAACATCTGCAACCTCAAAAATTGTGGGATTGTAGCTACGCTCTTCTAAATTTTTATGATGAAACTTAATTCTTAATAATTAAAACACTTGCTAATTAAATTAATCAGTAGTGGAAAAAATGGTATCAAACCATAACAACACAAATAGTTAATTTTGTAATTATTAACGAAGAAATAGCCAAGCTCCATTTTGCTCAAAATTCATTTTAATCGTGTAGAATGCACAGATACCAAATTTTCATGTGAAATTTTTATTTTAATCAAAAAACAATTTAGAAACCAAATTTCATAAGGATTGGTTATATATAGAATGGCGTAGTTTAGTCCAGCATGAACAGATCCTAGAATTTTATCCAAAACTCATTTTAAAAACTCTAACCAAAACTACTATCAAAATGTTATCGTAATTTGTTAAAAGATGGCGGAAAGATAGAATATTGCTAAATTTCAAAATTTCATATATGCTAAGTTCCTTTACTTCGGAGGTCAATCAATTTGTCATTTTAAGGATCACTTTTTAAATTTTATTCCGCCTGGATGTTTTATTTTGTGAAAAGGAGATACAAAATGAATAAAAAATATCCGTTGGTAATAAAATAATATATAGGAAAATCTCTTTTCCGATAGTACTGCTACTTGTGGTGAGTAGTGTAATCTCTAATTTTCCGCTATCTTATACAGCATCCTGTTTGAGGAAATCTCAGGAACGACTGGTTCAATCCAATTTTTTGTATCGAATTTCATATTTTTAATTTGGAAAATTGAAAAGCTTTTGGAAAACAGACAACATTTTGATACAACTTTAGTTCTTAAAGCCACCGTTTTGGCTTTTATAGTAAACTTTTCGTTTTCTTATAGAATTGATTGTTTTCTTGAAGGTCTTGAAGAATGGCGTATATTTATCTGAATACCTTAGTACTCAAAACTTCCGTTGTGACGCTGGAAGCAGTTATAACTTGTATTATTTTCATATAATCATTTGGTATATCATTTCAAAAGTCTTGGAAAACGCAACAATTTTCTAATCAGCGATTTAGTTCACAAATCCTCCGTTTTGGCGGTGGTAGTTAATTATTCAATTATCATATAATGGCGCTGAAAGCTCTTACAAATAGCATACTATTTGAAAGGTCATGGAAAAAGCAATAAGTTTGTTATTATAGCTTTAGTTGATAAATCCACCATTTTGGTGCTGGTATGTAATCATTGATTCATGATAGAATATATATAGTTGTGACAAGTCAATGGAAAGTTCTTGAAAATTGTCATAAATTTGGCTGAAATATGTTAGAATTCCAAATTAGTATTGTGGCGCTGATTAAAGATACATTTTTTCTCAATCTGATAGGACCAACTGCCAATGTTTTTAAGATTTTGAGCATAACACAATTTTTGAATCAACAATTAAATTCACAAACTCAGCGTTTTGGGGCTGATGGCAAATTATTCCTTTTGGGATGCTGGAGGCAATAATATTTAACTCATTTTAATGAAATCATGTCACATAAGAATCATTCATGGTTGAAAGTTCTGGGAAAAGCATTAATTTTATTACCAGCACTTTAGTTCAAAAATTCATCGCTTTGCCGCTGGTAACAAATTATTCCTTTGATATATATTTGATCCTACACAATCAATGAAGAATCATAATATTTTTATAGTGGGTTGAGTGGTTTTGTGAAGATTATTTTAATGGAAATTTCCGATTTTCTTTTTATATAAATTTTTCGAGTAATTTTAAGCAGCTCATAGTTGTTTTTATTTTTTGATTCATTGTGTATATCTTGAAAAAATGTTAGAACTTCTCTAATTTTGCGATCAATGTTCTTACTGAAGATTTGCGATGTTTCCGAATTTCCAGTGAATTTTTTGGGTTTGTCAATTTCCAGACTGAAATTCTTATTACCTTGTCAGGTTTCACCCTATATCACTTTAGAATTGTATTCACAATCCAGTCATAGCAGTAAAATTTAAGAAATCAAAATTGGCAACGAAAGATTTAAGTAAACGGACGAGAAGTTTTTAAATGTATACGTCGAAGTTGTCAAAGTTTAAAACGAACTTCAACAGTCGATTGTTCAGGATGTTGAATCGGAAGTTTCATTTTGAGGTTAAACGTCTCGAAAGAGATCTTCTCTACCTGAAATCAAATGGAACCATACCTCAGGTAGTTCAGATACTACTCAATATTTATGTAGTTTGGGCATTGCAGTCTGATGAAACGAACGAATTTTTAATGTAAAGAATTCAGTGTTTCCATTAGTGCGAAACCAAGCTTCCATTGCTTGGTTTCGCACTAATGGAAACATTGAATTCTAGAGAGTCGTGTTGCTGATACTGCTTGCAGCTCTAACTTGGTGTTAAACTCCATCCACCAAGTTAGTGCCGCAATATCAGCAACACGACTCTGTGGAGATTTCTTTTTCAGGAAGATTTATAGTCTCTACACGGGCCTTGCACCCTCTATGGGTAAATGCCTCCATTCAAGATGGTCTTGAACATATATAGTAGATATCATATATATTCAAAATGCGTTCCAACGGCTTGGTAAATGGTAACCTCACCTCAACCTCACCCTATCAGGGTAGGTACCACCACCTCCCATATTATCCAGAATATCCTTTATTATGATTATTACGCTCTTTGTACAAATTAATAATTTGATTTTTTGGAATAATAACTAAAGGACGTCCAATTTAAAACGTCAAGTTATTGAACGGAACTAAATACTTATTGATATAACAATTATTGTGTAAATTTAAAGGTAGTAAAATCAATAACTATAAAATTGTTACGGCAATAACTTCGTTTATTGGCCAAAAACAACCTATGTTTTTTATTGATTTTGCATATGAAAATTGTTATTTCAACAACTTTTTTCTCTGAGTGTACACTCAAATAAACTCAAGCCACCGCCATTTCATGAAACAACTTACAGCTGATTAAGATACGAATAAGTGGCTCGAATGATTAAAGACATGCTAGCGACAGGAGTTATCGAGTCATCAAACAGTCCGTGGGGTTAGGACGTTCTCCACATTTTATCTTCAAAGTAGCTATTGGCAGGTAAAAGTTTAAGATGAAGATCGAGGGAAGTTGCATTTTGTGCAGGCCAATGGGTTATGGCAATTTTATGTAATTCTATTTAGATTATATGTAATGTCCCAGCGACTTTTAAACTATTAATGGAGCGCGTACTAAAAAGAATGGCGGAATCAAGCAGAAGCCTTCGAAATACATTTCTCCACGTAGTTAAGTCCTAAGAAATGTTCACCCATAAATTATGAAACTTTCTTGGATTGTGTATCTATTATAGATGATTCGTGCCAGGATTCGCCAATGTTGTTAAAATATACACGAATTATCGAGGAAGAGCCGTTTGAATGGAAGGAAGGGAGAATGCATTCAAAAGGAATTCAGGATGCTGATGCATTATCCGTGGCATCAAAAACTATAATTAAGCAAATTTTTGAGAAGCTTTATGTAAAAGTAAGTGGACCGGTTCTTGGAATTAACAAAACACTTACAAATATTCGTCAACGATTTTATTGGTTCGGATTTAAATAGTCGGTAGTGGAATTGTGCCAAAAATATGATCAATGTGCAGCAGCGAAATGACCTGCACAAAAGAGCTGAAGATCAATGAAAAAGTACAATGTTGGCGCACTAGACTATTTCAGCAAATGGCCGGACGTGTATCCTATACCTAATCAAGGTACCAAAGGTTAGCCATTATGGAGTTCCGATGGAAATTTATTCGGACCAAAGAAGTCATTATGAATCGGTAATATTCCAGAAAATCAACAGCAATGGCGGAGTGGATTGTCATAAAGGTAGAGGCTGAGGTGGAATGGATCATGGATGGTGAGGGCGAGATTGAATTGGTTGAAGCTGTCCGGATTGAACTGCAAAGTCGGTGGCTTGAACCTTCTTCGTAGCGAACAGACTTAGATAGAGGGTAATGTCAGGATTTCGACTATTGGGCGTAAGTCATCGTTAATTGGTTGCTTCAGTTAATCGATTCAGGGTAAATTACTTTAATAACATTTTTTTTGAGAATAGTGACATCTATATTTTTAAGTAGTAGCATTAGAAGTAGTTTTGTAGCAGGTTAGTGGTATTGTAGATTGTAGTAGATACTGGTGCGATGAAGGTAAGATTGAGTCTTAAGTCAGTCGTGGGTCAAGTGAAACGAACCGGATTTGACAAGGCAAACTCGTAATATTATTATAACAATATTATGAACTTCAGCTAATCAAACTTGCATCCAGCTTGTTCACTTAAAATGGCAATGACAAGATTAAATTTTAGTTGAAAAGTGTTCATTTTCAACTCAGGTCATGTACACCAAAATTTTGTTGACTCTTTACACTCCGAATGTGCCCAATGTGGTTTTCCGGTTTCCGTTTAAGATACTGTATAGCCTAAAATTATGTTCAAATAATAATTACAGTTGGTATATAAATTTCAGAATTTTACCTGCACTTTCCATGCAGCTATACTATGGTTTATATGTAGCTGAGAACTATGCCGCCAAAATCTCTTAATTAATAAACGGATGCTGTGACTTAAAAGTTCTTAAGTATGTAACAAAATATTTGCGCTGTCAATGATTTCCGCGTGGTGGGTATCAGTAGGTGTGTTTGGATCAAATAACCAAAATACCACAATGAGTTGTTTATGCGCTTAATAAAATGTCAATTCCTACACTATGTGATATCCATCACGTTCCACTTGTAAAATGTATAAATTGATGTTAATTAATCGAAATATTTGTTGCAATCAAATAATTACTGTATTACAGCAAATTATGAATTAACATGTTTAAGTCTATCAAACTACAAACGAACGCGACAGCGTTAAAAGTTTTATGATCTGATAGAATCATAAAATTAACAAATTTTATGATTATTCGTTGATATTATGCAATCACGACCGAGTTATTACCAGGCATATGAGTAACCTGATTGTGCAATACAGTTTAAAAACGGTTGGTTACCAAATGTGTGGGAGACCCTATGTAACCCGATTCCTCTCGATGAGTTCATAATAATTTATAAGTTATACGTTCTGAGCATTCGCACAGTGCACATAAATCACTCTGCGGTAAGCCTAAAAATGTTTATGTCTTTCTAGTCGAATTTATTTAACATAAATTAAATTGACGAAGATTTTTAAAAAGCTCTTTTAATATCTGGACACTGTCGTTTTCTAATTAAGTTGCTCTAAATATATTAATATTTGACATATTTATTATTCAAATCCGTGTTTGGTGTGTAAATGTATCAACCTTCCAGTGTTCTAATGAGCCGGATCTACATTTAATATTTACGGAGGTCAAAAGACTCACAAGTATTTGCTTTGTAGTTTTAAAACATACCTGAGACTCGATGGCGGGAGGTGTACGGTTTAAGTTAAAGATATAAAAGTAGCAATAAAATTATCTAAAATAACAACTCTTTCTAACAAGAAATCTAATAAAACACTATGTGGTAACACTTACCATCTCAATTCCCACCGTTAACGATTTTAAACAACACTTAACCCAATATCGAGCACATATTTTATCAAAGAAATAAACAGGTCCATGATGCTCACTATAATGTCAAATCGAATTGACCTATGCCATGTTAATGGTGGACCAGCGGCTTATTCTTATTCCAAAAATGATAAATATGTAATCTTACAAATTTTATCTCCTTTTAATAAACCAAAAATTTGATCTTTAATTTTTTAGTAGTGTAATATCCAACACAGCAAGATATTTGATTAACGTTTGAGATAAAATTCGGCTTAATATATTCAGAAGAACATGTTTTAATCAGATGGACTCAAAATTAATTTTAATGTTAATTTACAAGATAAAGAAGCTTCAAATAAATTATTGTACGTCTTTTGTGTGTCTTGATCAAAAAAAAAACTGTGTTGGAATTGATGGGACATGTGTTGATATTTAACAATTCAATACGTCTATTTTATAGAAAAATTTAAATTATTGAACACAAGTGATCTACTCCGTTGAGGCATAATACTTGTTCAATTTTATATTTGTAGATTATAAAGAGTAGCCCACACGTTCATCATAAAAATCACATAAAATCCAATTATTATGTGTTAGTAGTTTATGTCGGACGTGGATTGTTATGGTAAATGTAATTATCTCAATATATTGTGATACGATTAAGTTATATTTAGATACAAACGTCTCCAAGTAAAATAGTTTCAAATAAAAGAACTCTCAATCTATAATATTCCGCTATTGGTTACATGAAGGCCATTCGATTATTAACCCCGACCGTCAGAGCTAAAAACTTCAACATTTTTTAGTGTTTTTTGGTATAAACCTATTTACGTTTCCACTGATAAAGCATGGCTGCATTTTTTTATTTATTTGGCACTAGCTCCAAAAATTTGGTGCCATATGGCTTGTTTCAAAATTTACAATTTTAATTTTTTACATTTTTTAACATAATATTTAATTTTAATTTCCTTTCATACATCTAGCACATATCGATCCCCTTTCACACTTCTATCTGATTTATTCTAATAAATTCATACACATTATATCGTAATAATTCAGTGAAACTACTTGCACCCAATAGAACATCGAACATTTGTCTGCGCTGTGGTTAAATGCAGAACATTTCAGAATCAAATGTTCGATGTCCTCCATAACCAAACAGCTTTCACATAACTAACACACAAATGGCGTTTTTTCAAACATTCTTTCCAATTTCCATTATTCAGTCTCACTCGTTCATTGTTCGTGTTGTTCTAGTATCTCCCTTGAGTACCTTAAAAAAAGGTTGACTCAAAGGAGAACTAACCAACTCAAAGTACTTCTTACCTTTTCACCTGAAATTTTTCAACAAACCCTCTCCCCCATTTTCTCCTCATCTGAAAAAGTGTGGAAGTATTCATTGAAGGGTTACCTCCCTCCCACTAGATTGAAGATACTCATACAGGATTTCCACATACAAATTTCCATGAGTTCCTCCACCCCTACAAATTAATTCCAACCCACTCTGGGGCCAGAGAATAACACTATTCTCCTTCTCCCTTTTGTCATTGCCAACTTGACCCCTTCCATAATCTCTATCAATTCTGCATTCATTATATAGATGCTGTCATGCTCTCTTACCATTTTCCCTTTCCTGATTGAAGGAATATAAATTCCCACACCTACTCGAGGATCATCATTTCACTTGCATCTGTATACACTTCCACATGTGTAACATAATTCATTCGCATTTTGCAAAAATCACTCTTAATCGATAACTCATTCATCATTACTTTTGTTGTGTCACCAAACTTCAACCGCACTATTATATTGCTCGGAGGGACTTGCGGATTTACCGGACGAATTTTAGAGAATATGTTAATATTTTCCAAGATTACTAGTGATCTTGCTGTCTTTTTGTAAACAGTCCCTCTTTGCAATATCTCTTTCATTTCATTCACCAATTTACTGTCCTTAGTTAACATTCACACAGTCTCTCACATGCGGATCCATTCCCTTTTATAATTAAGAGGCGAATCACCCTATTCAGACCATTGGGGTTATATTGATCGCTCTCAATACCATTCTGGCACAAGAATTTTCTACAAGCATCAACTTGTTAAACCCAATCTTTGACCCATCACCATCTGGACAAATAGATCAGATTAATAAATAATCATAGCAGAACAATTATTCTAGAAAAATTCCGAAAACAACAAATTGCAACCACATTTATAAAAGGAAAATTCCCAAAACTACGGCGTATTATGGTAAATTATGTAAAACCATTTTAAAAATAGAATATACATAAGTGCATTATCTTTACCTTCATTTCTATCTTTTTATTGGTTAAAAATATATATATATATATAAGCGCATATACATAGTATATTTAGTTTAAGAATCCTTTTTGTTTAAAATAGGTGGTGGGGAATCTTAGTATAAATAAATAAAAAATTTAGAGTATAAGCATTAGTATAGAAAAAACGTGTAAATAAAATAAGCAAAAAATAAAATCGAATCATAAAACAAAAAATTCATTTATCATTTCATCATAATATTTTTTGGTCCTTCGTAGCCGAATAAAATAAAAAAAAAAAAAAATAGTGTACTATCATACTAAAAATAAAGTGTTAAAACAAAGTGTTAATAAAAGATGGGTTCATTATCAGAGCAAAAAAAAACAGAAGTGTTTGGAAAGCACAAATAACAAAAGCCAGTAAAAAAGTGGAAGATATTCAAATGCCTTTCGATGCATCCATAACAGCGACACTAAAAACACTTCAAAATTCGTTAACATTGAAAATTGAACATTTTAGAGAAAGCCAGCAGGCAGTAGAGAATGAGCAGTTAGAAATTAATTCAGATAATTTGGAAGAAATTGTAGCGGAAAATGCAGACTATGTGTACGACGTTGATATCATGTACAATAGCAGTATGAATAAAATAGAAATGATGCTAGAAGAAATACATCTATCTAACCAGTTAGCAACGATATACAGCAATGTAAACATCATTAAGAATTCAATAGATACGTATGATCAATCTACCAGTGGAATTCATAGTTTAAAAACTTTGTCAATAGCACTCGAAAAATGTGAAGCAGATTTTTCAACCAATTGTGACCGTCGCAAAGTTATAAATATGACAAAGGAGGATTTATCAAAAAAGCAGGAGGCCTTTGAAAAGGATTACTTAAATTATAAAGCAAAACTGGCCAAATTAGAAGAAGAATCAACGTCAATTGACAAAAAACCACGAGTATTGCAGCATGTGACCAACAATAGCGATAGGCTGGAGTACTTAAAGGGATCGCTAACAGGCAAAGCAGCACTAACTATAAAGGGATTGGAAGGCCGGGACGAAGACTTCACCATTTCCTGGAGGTTATTAAAGTAAACATATCAAAATGAAAAAATCATAATCAACAGTCACCTCAAGCAAATTGATAATTTAAAAATGCCAGAATCTGAATCCGCATCATCACTGCAAAAATTTATCGACACATTTCTCTGCCATTACGAAGCTTTAAAGGCCATGGATACTCCAGTCGAACATTGGGACATCATCTTCATATACATCTTATCAAAAAAATTGGATTTAGCAACACGAAAAGAAATTGAAATAAAAAGTCCACAAAATCGTGTACTGACTTTGGACGAATTTATCAACATTCTCAAATTTCGAAGAAGTATACTAGAGACATTGGCAAATACATCGTCAAAAATAAAACCAAAATCATTTTCCGGAAATCATCCAGCATCATTATCATCAGTTGCCTTATCAAGCAATTACTGAATCGAAATCAACGTCTTTTTCAAGTTCTTTAGTTAGTCTAAAACAAAATAATCATATTTGGTTAGCAACCGCATTGGTGGATATAGAAGACCAATTTGGAAACTTTCAAACCTACAGATGTCTCTTGGATTCCGGTAGCCAGTCCAACTTCCTAACGACAAAAGCCAGGCAACAATTAGGAGTCAAAACAATCAAAATCAACACAACAGTTTCGGGAATTCATGAATCAAACACAAATATTCGTCAAAAGGCTTGTGTAAAAATAAAGTCCAAGTGCATATCATTCAATATACATCTGGATTGTCTTGTAATTGAAAAAATCACTGGTCTAATACCAACCCATAAAATAGAGTTTGCGAATTTATCGAAACCAAATAATATACAGCTAGCAGATCCAAATTTTAATTGTCCAGGAAAGATAGACCTTTTAATCAGAGCAGAATATTATCACAACATTATCAAGGAGAATATTATTCGTCAATCATTTCATTTCCCAGCATTACGTAACAGTGAATTCGGTTATATCGTATTTGGCTCAACTATAATTCCACAAACTACCATAAACCATTGCCATTTATCAACAGATGACAATCTTGATCAATTGTTGCAACAATTCTGGAGAATCGAAAATTGTGAAAGCCAAGGAAAATTATTATCTGTCGAAGAAAACTATTGTAAAGAGCATTTTAAAAATACGTATAAAAGAGACAAGGATGGAAAATTAATAGTAAAGTTACCGACTAAACCAAATATAAAAAACTTGGGCAATTCTAAGGAGACAGCCTTGCGACGATTTCTAAGTTTGGAAACCAAACTGCAACGTGACAATGAGCTCAAATTACAATATATTAGTTTTATGGACGAGTATCAATCATTGGGACATATGCGAGAAGTCACTATCGATGAATTAAAGCCACAATATTTTATTCCACATCATGCGGTGGTGAAACCTGATGCAGTTACAACAAAATGTCGCGTTGTCTTTGATGGTTCTGCCAAAAGTTCATCTGGAATTTCTATTAATGATGCGCTTATGGTAGGCCCAAAGGTTCACCAAGATCTCATTTCAATTATGTTGAGATTCAGACAACATAAATACGTGTTCACTAGTGACATAAAAAAGATGTATCGCCAAATTTGGATTGATAAATCACAGCAATCATTACAACAAATATACTGGAGATCAAGCCATGAGGAGGAAATTAAAACATTTTCGTTACAAACAGTAACCTATGGATTGGCATGTCCCAGCTTTTTAGCCACAAGAGTATTAAAGCAATAGCAGTTGACGAAAATAATAGATTCCCGGAAGCAGCAAGAATAATTGAAAGAGACTTCTACCTAGATGACCTCATGACAGGTACCG
Source organism: Nephrotoma appendiculata (assembly GCA_947310385.1). Lineage (NCBI taxonomy): Eukaryota > Metazoa > Arthropoda > Insecta > Diptera > Tipulidae > Nephrotoma > Nephrotoma appendiculata. Next base: position 174,693,337 of record OX371224.1, on the reverse strand, counting down.
ATGATTTAAATCAAGCTATAGTTCTGAAGGAAGAAGTGGAAAAACTATGTCGCCTCGGTGGTTTTGAATTGCATAAATGGGACGCAAACAACAAAAAATTGATAATAAACCAAGAAGAGAAATCAATAGACATGTCTATGAAAGAATCACCTTACATAAAAGCTCTTGGACTGATTTGGAGTCCATGCGATGACGTTTTTAAGTATAAATTCCAGTCAACATCAAATATCATAACAAAGCGCTCAATTCTATCGGCTATAGCTAAACTGTTCGATCCAATAGGATTACTTGGTCCCGTAATTCTCATTGCAAAATTGGCGCTCCTTCAAAAGTTAACTCAATTTTAGAATAAAAAAAAAAATCTATTTTGCTAGCCAAATCCCGTTTTTTATTTTCTTTTCTTTTTTCTGTTTCTTTGTTTCTAGAATTTTTGGAATTGGGCCTGCTCAATTGAATTTGACCATTTCACAATCAATAATTGTAAAATTTAATTTTCAAAATTGGAATTATATAAATACGTTCTTTTAATAAAATATATTTTTGGTCGTCCTGAAAAGAACGTTTGGGTTTTTGACGTCATTAATAGATTTTATATAATCCGCTCCTACGTGCGGCACGCAGTGCGACATGTTTGCTGATCTCGGCTCCTACGTCCCCCGAAGTTCAAATCTAAATCCCCTCGGAGGGCTAAGCGGGGGGGGAGCGCAGCGACGTAAGAATTATTGAAGCCGTTAGCCTCTACAATTATTGTATTTCAAAGTGTTGTGCATTTCAAAACCTTGTCGAATGATTGACAATAATGTGTGTTAATAATACAATTAACAAAAACTAACTAATACAACTATAGCAAAAAAATAATCTCGTAATCAAACAAAAAACACCACCATAAAAAAGAAGAGAAAAAAAATTTCCTTTACTTCATAATCAAACTCAAAAAAAAAAATACGAAAACAATGTAACGTGTGCTAATGATAATAAAACGAAGTTTGGCAAGCAAAATAGAATTTTTTTTTTTTTGAAATTGAGTTAACTTTTGAAGGAGCGCCGCAAAATTAATAATGCGTGATTTGTGGAAGCTGAAAATAGATTGGGATGAAAAATTGCCTTTAGATATCGTCAAAAAATGGCTAATATTTCAAAATCAAATGTGTGACATACATAAATTAAACATTAAACGGCTTGTGGTACCAGCTATACCGTACAAATATATTGAACTACATGGATTTAGTGATGGATCAGAAGCAGCTTATGGAGCAGCAGTTTATATAAGAACAACGGATGATCAAGGCACTCATTATTCTCAGCTGCTTTGTTCAAAATCGAAGGTAGCCCCGGTAAAGTCACAAACAATTCCACGAATAGAACTTTGTGGAGCGCTTCTGCTGGCCAATTTAGTAGATATAGTAAAATCATCAATGGAGATTAAATTTAATAATATCTACATGTGGACTGATTCCACAATTTTGTTATGCTGGCTAAAAATGGAATCATCCAACCTTAAACAATTTGTGGCAAATAGAATAGCAAAATTGCAAAGTTTAACGAAAGATGCAGAATGGCGACATGTGGGTTCGAAGGCCAATCCGGCAGATTTAGTATCACGCGGCTTATTACCAAACGACCTTAGAGAAAATCAATTATGGTGGAACGGACCTGATTTTTTAAATAGAGAAAAGGAATTTTGGCCAAAAGCCCCAATGAATATACATTTGCCCGATCAAAAGGAGATAAAGCAGAAGACAATTACTATGCCAACCACATGCCACTCACAAGAAGCTGATAATATAATCGAACGATTTAGTTGTCTTACTAAACTTCAACGAACAACAGCATTCATGCTTCGTTTTATTGATAAACTAAAACGTAGACGTAGAGAACAAAGAAACAAAATAAATTTTCGTGTCGCAGAAATATCACCTTTGAACGTGTGTGAAATTAAAAAGGCGAATTCATGCTTGATTAAACTGTTTTCACAGGGAAATTCAACAGTTATCAAGCACAGCAACACACCGACCTACGGTTGATCGAAAAAGCGTTCTATTTCTATTACATCCATACCTGGATGAAGAAAAAATACTTCGTGTTGGTGGTCGTCTGGAAAAAGCTCAGTTTCCATATGACAAGAAACATCAAATAATATTGCCTGCAAAGCATCATTTCACACGCCTGGTATTCGAATATTACCATTCCATAAATCTCCATGTGGGGCCACAAGGGCTACTAGCAGCAGTGAGACAACAATACTGGCCTATACGAGGAATAGACATGGTTAAATCAGTATATCAACATTGTATAACCTGTTTTCGCAACAAACTTAAAGGAATCTCTAATTTAATGGGAAACTTACCATCTTCGAGATTAAAATTTGAGCGTCCGTTCTTAGTAACAGGTGTAGATTATGCAGGACCGATAATGGTAAAAAGGATATACGGTCGCTCGCCTATATTGGACAAAGCATACATAGCGCTCTTCATTTGCATGTCAACGAAAGCGGTTCATCTTGAATTGGTTAGCAGCCTAAGTACAGCAGGTTTTATAGCAGCATTTCAACGATTCATTGAACGTCGTGGGAAACCATCAGATGTATTTAGCGATAACGGTTCAAATTTTAAAGGCGCAAACCATCATCTAAAAGAGCTTCATCAGATGTTGTATGATCAACGAAATCAGACACAAATAATTGATAATACCTCCCATAAGGGAATAAAATGGCATTTTATTCCTGCTTATTCGCCAAATTTTGGAACATTGTGGGAATCTTCTGTAAAAAGTGTTAAATGGCATCTTTATAGAATTTTAGGAAAATCACATCTCACTTTTGAGGAACTTTCAACAATATTAGTACAGATTGAGGCTGTAATCAACTCAAGACCTCTTACTCCAATTAGTGATAGCCCAGATGATATGGGGGTAATAACAGCAGGACACTTTTTAATTGGAACATCACTCAATGATATACCAGAACCAGATGTTACTCAACAAAATTACAACAGATTGTCTCGTTGGAATCGAGTTACACAACTAAAACAACATTTTTGGAAAAGATTTTCTGATGAGTATTTAACTTCTCTCCAAAAACGTTATAAATGGAATAAACAAAACAACAATATCGCTATCGGCACACTAGTATTACTTAGAGATGAGAAATTACCACCGCTTCATTGGTCAAGAGGAAAAATAACTCAATTGTATCCAGGTAAAGATGGTATCGTTAGAGTATGTGATATAAAAACATCACATGGAACTGTACGTCGTGCCATATCAAAAATTTGTCCTTTGCCATTGGAAAAAATTGAAGATACATCTTCAACCCCAGGAGTTATGGACAAATAGATCAGATTAATAAATAATCATAGCAGAACAATTATTCTAGAAAAATTCCGAAAACAACATATTGCAACCACATTTATAAAAGGAAAATTCCCAAAACTACGGCGTATTATGGTAAATTATGTAAAACCATTTTAAAAATAGAATATACATAAGTGCATTATCTTTACCTTCATTTCTATCTTTTTATTGGTTAAAAATATATATATATATAAGCGCATATACATAGTATATTTAGTTTAAGAATCCTTTTTGTTTAAAATAGGTGGTGGGGAATCTTAGTATAAATAAATAAAAAATTTAGAGTATAAGCATTAGTATAGAAAAAACGTGTAAATAAAATAAGCAAAAAATAAAATCGAATCATAAAACAAAAAATTCATTTATCCTTTCATCACCATCTATACTCATTCCATATGCAATTTTAGATGACACTAGCGCCTTTCGTAACATAAGGACCTTACGGTCAATGTCAATATTTATACCACATGGCCTGATCAAATAATGATCAGCACCCAAATTCTCATCTATGACATTCCAAGTAACTTGGCCCGCCAGCCCGCTAGACATTAAAGTTAAATCTATCGCACTGGCTGTCAACCGCACTCTCGCCATTCTAGTCGACCTGCCATCATTCAGGACTACGATATCGGAACCCAGAATGAGGTGAGTCAACCAGTTACTTCTAGCATCAGTTCTTTCACTCCCCTATATTCTCGAATGCGCATTCAAATCACCCGCTGGATCACTTTTGCGTTCCACCCATTCAAACAAAATTTAAAAATCTCGTTGGCTTCTCTCTCTGTCAGATGTAGACAACACTGGAGTTGCATAGATACTAATAAATAACAAGTTTCTGTCCAGATTCCGAGTTTTGGCTGATAAGCCATCAGCCCTCGGTCTGGACAAATAATTGTATCCTTTCACACGAAACGTTCCCAAGTTTCACACAACATCATCACATTCACATCGTTATTGGTCAGATCAGTCATACTTACATTACATGGTTATTTCCAAATATTGTTAATTCATTTGGAGTTAAATTAGAATATCTCATTTCTAGCTATGCTTCATTTTTTTGATTGTCTCTATGTCCATTGCTGTATTACAAGTTGTTTGTTGATTTGATTGCGGTTGTTGTTGTTGTAATTTTTCTTGTTGTTGATGTACCTACTTGATGTATTTGTTGTTGTAGTTTGGTTGTTTTAGTTGTTTTGGTTGTTGCGGCTGTTATTGGTTTTGTTGTCGTTGTACTTGATCTTTTTGTTGCTGTTGTTGTTGTGATTGGTTTAATTGTCTCTGTTGTTGACTTGAAGTTGAAATGGTTTTTGATGTGATTGTGGTTTTGTCTGTTCTATTGGTTTTCTTTGTTTTGCGGCTTTCGTCGTGTGTTTGGTGGGTTAAAGGCGGTTTTTAGTGTATCTGCATATGTTGTCTGGTTAGCTGGTGTGCGGTGTTTGCATATAATCGAAAATATTTGGCTTTCGCCTCGGAAAATGTTAACCTATCTACAGTTTTGATTTTCACTATTTCTACTTCTCGTTTATATACTCGACATTCCTTACTGTTGCTGGTGTGTGCCTCTCCACAATTTATGCATTTTGGTGTAGTGTACGGCTGGTTGTGTGGTATTGCTTCACTACATTTGTAGCACTTAGGATCGCTTGTGCATCTCTTTTTTGTGTGACAAAATTTGTGACATGCGGTGCACTTCAACGGATTTGGAATGTACAACTGAATACTTAGTTGTAGAAAATCTGCCCTCAGATATTCCGGTAACATTGGTGAATTAAAGGTCAGGATAATTGCTTCTGTGTCCGTTAAATAGTTTTCAACCCATTCCTTTATTTTATATACATATGACTCCTTGCTCCTTAAGCCCTTCTTTGATTTCCTCCTCAGTTAAACTTTATAGGTCGTGGCAGTAAATGACTCCTTTGGAACAGTTTAATATGGGGTGTTCCGTCACTTTTATTTTAACCAATTGCCCCAAAGATGTGGCTTTCAGTAATGCATTAGTCGCTGGTGGTTTTTTGGTCAGATCCAGCAGTTCTCCAGCTCTCAAGCGTTGCGTTTTAATGATATCTTTGGTTGCCATATCCAGAGCTTTTTGTATTTCAAAAGATGAAAAATTTGACGGGTTTTGTACTTCTTGCTCGTGCTTGATTATTAGATATTTCCATTGCAATAAATTATATCTGCACCAAATCCTAATCTCTTTATTCGTATTTCTTCGATCTTTTTCCTTTTGTAGGGTTGGTATTATTTCCCAACAACCTCAACCGTGCGAATCTATTTGGGCTTTAAAACATCGCCTCTTCTTAGGGCCGAAGCTCTCTTTTCGCCAACACCAGAGAATGTTGTTGCCACCAAACAATAATTCACTTAAAACACTATATATTTGTGTTCACCACCTTTTTAATATAAAATTGTTCTTACACCACTATAAACTATTTTAACTTTTAACTTAATGAAAACTGAAAATCACTAAAATTAACTATTTATCAAATGAAAAAGGAATTTTGCACCGAGCTCTCAAAATTTTTATGTACGACGTATGCGAATTGTGTTGAGCATGGCTGCTTTACTGTATTCTTTAGTCAAATCTACATAATCAGAGGTTGTGTGGCGACATCTTTTCGAAAACTATACAACTATGAAAATCTAACTACGGGTTATTTTTAGTTGGTATATCAATCGCTAGAAATCAATATCATTTTTACTGTTATTCAATATATAAAGTATGATGCAGCACAGATAAGGCAAGGAAAGACGGACAAAAAGCAAGGGTTGTCTCATGAACACTTAAACGGCATCAGTGCTTAAACAATTTTGAGCGGTAGTGTATAAGGTTGAAGTATAAAATGAGTTTCCGATATACTAGGCATATATCAAATTTTCAGTATTTAGGAAAATTTTTAATTCTGGAATACGAGGGCAAATCAAAAAGTCTTGCAATATCATATGAAAAAAAGAGTGAGTGAGACAGCAGTATTTTTATTTTTCGACATAATCTCCTTTAAGGTTTGTACATTTGTCACATCGATCAATTAACTTGCCTAAACCCTCTAAAAAAAAAGATTTCTTTTGCTCCATAAAATATTCATTTACAACAGACTGTACTTCATAGTCACTGGAAAATTTCCGGCCCCTTAGTGTTTTTTTTCAAATTGGGAAACAGAAAGTAGTCACTGGGTGCCAAGTCTGGACTGTACGGTGGATGCGGAATTTCCACGAAGCCGCAGTCCTTTAATGCAGCTTGAGCAGTATTAGCCGTGTGCACTGGTGCATTGTCGTGAAGAAGCAAGATTTTTTTCCTAACTTTCCTTGGCCGTTTGTCCCGGATCGCTTTTTTCAATTTTCGCAAAACCTCTGCGTAATATATGCCTGTGATTGTGGTTTTCGGTAGCATATAATCGATTATCAAAATTCCTTCAGCATCCCAAAAAATTGTTGCCAAAACCTTACCAGCAGACGGTTGAGTTTTGAATTTCTTTGGTGGTGGTTCACTACGTTTAATCCATTGCATCGATTTTTGTTTGGATTCTGGATCCCAGTGATGAAGCCATGTTTCATCGCCTGTTATTATGTTATCCAAGAAATTTTCTGGATCTTCTTTGTACATATCTAAAATCGCCTTTGAAGTTTGAACACTCATTTTTTTTTGTTCTGCATTCAACAAACGAGGAACCTATCGCGCACTTACTTTCGACATGTGAAGGTGGTCATGTAATATAGTATATGTGGTACCGTATGGAAGAGAAAGTCTCCACGCTAACCGCGGAACAGAAATACGCCGGTCCCCCAATACAATAGATTCGGCCAAAATTACGTTTTCATGGCTAATAGCATCTGCTGGCTGACCCGAGCGGTTGTCGTCTTCTAATGACTCCCAACCACTTTTGAATAATTTTACCCACCTTGTTACTGTGGCATATGATGGTGCAGATTCGCCGTAAACTTTTGATATATAGTTGAATATATAAATTGGATTTCGTCCATCTTTACAGAAAAATTTAATAACGGCGCGATATTCAATTTCATTCATTTTAAGAAAAATTCAAAACACGTGTTACTAAATTGACAAAAACAAACGAACTGTAAAATTTACATCGAAATGTTCTTCTAGAAGTTTCATCGCGACCAAAAATGGTTTTGAAAAATATATTGCTGTCTCACTCACTCTTTTTTTCATATGATATTGCAAGACTTTTTGATATACCCTCGTATGTTGCATTACTCCATAGGTTACAATTCTTAATATTTTATTTGTGGTTGTTTGCGGCATTTTGATAGAGAATGGATGTCATTTCATTTAGAGAGTCTTGCTTATGCTGAGAATTTCAAGGCATTTCTCTTGTTTAGCTAGACGAATTTTAAGAGCTTCCATGCTTCTTATTTACTTTTAGAGCAGTGTTGTATTTTTGGTAGTGTTTTGTCATTGTCACTTGCGAGTATAGTTTTCGTTCTCCCGTTTTACTATAGCATGAGGTTTTGGTTCCTCTTTGGTGATTTGTAATTTTTCCGGTATTCCTGGATTTTGTTTTCGCGTTTTATTTCTTAATTTTTGTAGTTGTTCTTAGCTATTTCACATCCCTTGTAGTTTGCGGGGTGTCACTTCCTGCAATTAACACATTTTGCAGCAATTTCTTAACTATAATCGGGCATACTTGGACTAATGCTTTTCGGCACATTTCACGCAACTAGTCTCCTTTTGACAATATTTTTGCGTTAATTAAATTCGTGACATGTTTGCATTGCGATATTACACCGCTATTTTTTCTGGAATGGCTGTATTTTAACTCTCATGTTAAGTATTGTCTTGATATTCTACACATCTGCCACATTTTCTTTGTTATTAGAAGTGAGCATAAGTAGTGAAGCCCCCTTTTGTTAATTTCAATTCGTCGATCGGTTTTTTATTTTTGCTTACTTAATGAAGTTTACAGAATTTTCTATTTGATTGATATCCTCAATAATTTCCTCTTTTGCTCATGTTGGGTGAGTAGCCATGACTTTGGTTGGATGATCATTCTTATTCTCGTGGGTAGATCATTTATATCTTTCGTAACTAAACTTTGTAGACAAAGCTCTTCTATAGGTTTCAGAGTCGGCAACATTAATTTCCCAAATTTGGTACCCCAACGACATTTATTGGTGGATCTAGGTGATTTCTTTTTTCGTTTAGCTGGTTGTTGTTCTAGAGCTAGTTGTTTCTTGATGATTATCTGGTTTCTAGAAACCTTCTTTTAAATTGATGATAATATTTCTGCCATTTCTGGTGAGTGTTAAGCTTTTATTCCGGTTCAACATCCAATTTGTTTCTCTTTCTAATTCTTCTACATCCGTATGGATTGGATTAATGCCATCATCGATGGCAGAGTTAGGTGTCGACCCAAGTGTTGCACGAGTTAGAACTTCTTTTTTGAGTTCTTCATTCTCTTCTCTTAAAATTGTCAATTATTCTTTCAATTTAGTTGAAAATTCCTTTATTTCTTTTAATTATTCACGGGGTTCGGCGTTTTCCCTTCTCATCCCAAAATATATTTCCACTTGAAGATCTTGCAAATCTTGATAATTTGGAGCTTTGGTCCCGTCCTTTTTCTGAGAAGAAGAACCACTGGTGAACTCCATGGTCTGCTAGACTCCTCTATTTCTCCATAAGGTTCCATTTTTTTAGTTACTTCGGCAGTCTTCTGCTGCTTCGCGATCGGCACTCATCTGCTTGCTGGATTGGAGTAGCGTTTCCTAAATATATCAACAAGTTCATCCAGTTCTTCCACTGCGACTTCTAAATGTTCCGCTGGGAGATAGCTACACAGTGAGCAAGGATCTTCTTCTGTGTATTATGTTGTGATCAACGACATTGTTTCCCACAGCTTCGCATAGCTGTACTAACGTCCACCTCTTTCTTGATTACATCTTGACCCTGTCTTCGACTATAACTCGCAATGTATTTTTTTCACTTGTGTTCATTAGAAGGGGTACCTCCACATCGCGCCATTTTTTCCTGATGATATATTCATCAGTTGTTCCAGCTACGATAAACCGAATGTTGCTGGAAGGTACACTCTCTTTTGATTATTACAGATTCCCATAGTTAGTAAGTTATAACGGACAGTAGGACCTTTCTGTTCAGGATCTACTATATGAGAACGTACCACCGACTTCGATGCTCCGGCATCCAGGGTAAGGGTGCATTCATGCTGTACCAATATGCCAATAACAGTGACACGTTTGTAATTTGCTCCTGGTTGTGTGATTTTAACGGTGCTCCTGGATCATTTTATTCCTTCACCAGCTGATACTCCTAAAAACAGGTATAACTTAGTTTTCCCGACTCAGTGTCATTAAATGAGACAAGTGCTTTTGCTCCTCGTCTTGTTCAGCATGTAACTGCCTCATATCTTTGCGTTTCTTGCCTCTTCCGTTAGCTTCTCTCGGGCGCTGCGTTATTTGCATACAGTCCCTTATGTAATGCCCGGGTGGTTGGCATCGGAAATATCGAGAGAGGGAACGCGATCGTTTCCTTCCGTTACCGCGAAAAACTGGCCGTGGTTTTCTTTGGGAAAACTTACTCTATAGCTGCGCCATATTCTAAAGCCAACGCTTATACTTCATTAATGGTTCCACCTCTAGTATACGTTCTTAAATTACTTTTGAGATGGTCGTCCTTGATAGCACTGATAAACGCGTTCAGTGTAATTCCGTTCAATGCATCTGCAGGTGCATTATCCCAACCAACAATTTGGAGTTGTCAAAACGTTGTACCATCTAAAATTTACAGCACTTAAGTTATAATAACTCTTAAAATAATAACAAACAACATGAATTTGTTGGTTTGTCACTGTAATGCCAGCAAAAATGGTAATCGTCATTTGCTTGGTAAATGTTTTAGCAACGTTTACTGTCTGACGTTATAAATGGTAAATTACTTTCAAGGCATCATTTTGATTAATTTAGTGACTTCGGTTCCCAAATAGTAAAAACGTTTTATGTGCAGTTTTGCTGTACTTTACACAAAGTAGTTAGAAAAGAAAAAGTAAAACCATAACAGCAAACATGTTTTAGATGAAATTCCTCTGGTTAGAAAGCAATATATGTAGTTAGTTAAGGTTATAAGTTTCAAATTAGCAAAAAAGCAGAAATACCGAACGAGCTATTATTTTGAATTATTGTAACAATAATAATTTGTGTAAAAATTATAGCAAAAATCTTTTTTTTATAATTGTCATTTTATTTATATGTTTTCCATATTCATACTTCAATAATAAATGTCACTATATATTTATGAAATATTGACAGGGATAATATGATTTTACTCATCATTTCCTATCGTAAAAATATGTGGCAAACAAGTTTTGTCGATCAGTTTGTAAAAGTAGCTCAGAAAAGAAAAACGCGACCTAAAAATATTTGATATTAAAAATAAAATCAAAATCAAAAATTATTTTGAAAAATTTATTTTTTCTGAAAAAAGTTCAAATCTGTTAAAAGCATCTTGTTTACGCATGTAGCATAACAATTCATGTAAACAATCAAAAAACTTCTCAAACGTCAAACCAAAATGTCGGAAAATGGTAGATGGATTCCCGTATATTATTTTAAATTCAGTGCATAATAATATCGAAAGTTGTACACGACGCGACATCTATGTTTGAGTTTTTGTACTAGATTTTTTAAAACATCGAACATTTTGATTAGGTTGGAGAAAGTTTTTGGTTTTGGATTATTCAATTTTGTAGTTTGACCAAGAAGCTTAAAAATAAAAAATTGTAACAAAAATTTAAATAAATTGCTTTGTAAATACAGTAGAGTCTCGATTATCCGATGTGGTCGGGACCGAAGACAATTCGGATAAGCGGATTTTCGGATAATCCGGAAATGCTCTGTATGCACTGTAAAATGCTTTTGCATTTTATGGTGGTTAAAATAAAAATGATATTTTGAATTTAAATTATTATTTTGAGTAATTTCAATGTTTTATTCAATCATATTTCACTAAACATACATATGTGTAATGTGTAAATAACAAAATAATTAAAAAATTAAAGAATTTATATGTATACTACAAAGAATCAATTTAGTTTTTTTAAATGGGAGTTCCCCTATTTGATTCAGTTTCTAAAATGAAAACATGAAGTAAACGGATAACAAAAAAACTTAAAAAATATATATTATTTTGTGTTCGGATAAAGCGGAGTTCGGATAAACAGTATTCGGATAATCGAGACTCTACTGTATAAGACTAAGAATAAAGTTCTTCGATATATTAAGTGATTATAAATATAATAAAATAAATAAATCTTCGAATATACGAAATACTTTTATTTCGTAATTGAAAGTTAGTGCGTCATCAAAACTATAAAGGACAGCTGACACATCTAACTAACCAAAAGCATGAAATTGGTGTTTTTGTACAATATTTTCATGTGATAAACTGGATTTTGTGGAAGTTTTTCTACTAGATAAATGATGCAGCTATTTTTATGCACAGAAATCCAAAATTAAAAGATAGCTTTACTATATGTAACACCTAAATAACTTTTCGGATTTACGAAAAAGTTGCCCAAATATCGTAAACGTTTAAAAATAACTAATCAGAGCTTTTAGATGAGGAAATCGGTAATCATAAAGCATTTGCTTTGTGCTAGGCGTTTTATAGCTGTAGGACTTTGCATGGAATAATTATTTATGTTAACCCTATATTAGTCATGTTTACAAATTTACAATTCACGATTTTAATTAAACAACTGGCACAATGCATTTTGCAGCTAAGTTTAAATTTTATTATTTGTATTTACAATGTAAACAAAATTACATAATGAAAAACTTTACATTCAGAGGATTATTTGAGAGAATATTAAAAATGAAACAGATTGCGATCTGATCTTCCGAAAAAAAGGATTAAATATTTGTTTGTCGCTTACACCCCGATTCCCTTAGTCGCATCACTTCATGTGAAGTGACAACTGTTGCGTCACTTAATGTTGAAATTGGTATTCTCTTAGTCGATCGAAGTGACGTGACACGATAAATGTCAGAAACTATAGTTATCTGGCACCACTAAAAATTTCCTTGCTTTTGACAAAACATTTGACATTTAAATATATTAGAAAATTTGACACATTAATTTTGTTTGATGGTTGAAAAAAAAAATCTAAATTAATAATAATGAGTAGTGTGGAACTATTTTATGATGATACTGATGATGATCTCGTTTGTGATATGCGTGTGAAACGCAATAGGCAATAGGCTTAATTTATTAAAAACTTTCGATTAAATAAAGAAGCATTCCAGTATTTGCTATCCAAAATTTAACCCTCGTTAAAACTGACAACAAGATCAGGTTCCGTATTACCAATTACCAAATTAGCAGCCACACTACGATTTTATGCAGAAGAGGGCTACCAGACCGGGGCTGCGAATGAATTTGTATGCGGGTTAGCCCAATCAACCTTTTCAAAAATACTTACACATGTAACTGGATTACTCGAAAACGAAATTTGCCTACAGTACATATGTTTTCCTTCAAGTGATGCAGAAAAAGAAAGCATCAAGCTACGATTTTTTGAAAAATATAACTTTCCCGGTGTCATTGGCTGCGTCGATGGCACGCATATCAAAATTATATCTCCGTCTAAGCGTGATAGACATTTATACATGAACAGGAAAGGTTTTTATAGTCTTAATGTTATGGTTGTAAGTAACATACTCGTAGTTCATATTTATAGTTTTATTAGTATTTAGATTTACAAATCATATCTTACATATATTTAGGTTTGCGATGACCGTATGCGAATTACCTATGTAGATAGCAATCATCCAGGATCATGCCATGATTCTTTGATTTGGAACTCGAGTAACCTAGATACGGAACTCAACACAAAATATGAAAATGGTGAAAGAAATACGTGGTTATTAGGTAATTTCCCAGTATTATCCAATTATTCTTTTTTTCTAATTTTTTTCAATTTTACGCCCTTGGACCATATGTAGTTACACCGTTTAGAGTTACTGAACAAAATTCTAGAGAAAGCCGATTCAATACAAAACACTCCAGTGCGCGAAATATTATTGAACGAACCATCGGAGTCTTAAAGAATCGGTTCCGTTGCTTGTTAGGGGCTAGACAGCTCCAGTATACACCGGAAAAATCATCAAAAATCGTCAACGTATGTTTCGCATTGCACAATTTGTGTATTTTTCACAATATTGATTTCGATGATCCAATAAATACAGATGTTGACAACATCAACTTCCCTAGATAGAAGAAGAATTAGAACACACAAATGCAGGGCAAAGAATACGACTTCAAATAATGAATTCCATATGTTAACTAAATATTTGGTAATAATAATTCAATTTTATTAAAATTTAATTTAAACATAAAAAATGTATCACTTATTCAAAAATACTTATAAATAGAAAATAAAAAAAAATCATAAATAAATAAAATGTATCACTTATTTCACAGCGTTAATAATATGCATATAAAGTTCATATTTGTTTTTTTAGTTTTCTTGGAACGCAAGTTTTTGTTTTTTATATTCCAGATTTTTAAGCTTGAATTCCATATTTTGCATCCGATATTTCTCTTTATCTAATTGTAAATTTTTCCACAACTGTAATTTTTTTTCTTTAATTTCGAAAATTTTTCGGGCATATCGAGCACACTCTTGCAAGAAGAGTTTTCCGCTCATGTTGAAAGTTCTCTGATTCTGGGCGTTTGTGGTATTTCCTGGTTGACGGAGCAGGTATATTTACTATTTCCAATTGATTGGCATTAATGTTAGGTTCCTCTTCTCCCTCAAATATAATATCTTCATCTCTAAGGGCGTTACTTTCGAGTTCCATAATTACATTTTCCGATTCAACTGCTAATCCAAGCTTTGGCCAACACTGGAGGTTTTCTGTAGGCTTAAAAGGCTTATTACGCTTTCCTCCTGGGCCGAAAATACATACATATTGTTAGATCCTCCCCCAGTTGCTGTGATCTCTTTTTTGTTGTGAGATAATTTTTTTTATTTTATGTTTTAAATCATTCCACACCTGAAATAAAAGTATATTTATTGCTATTCGCATAATTAGATACCTTTTATTATCCTGCTCCTTCTTCAATTGGAGCACCTATAATAAACAGCTTATAGGTAAAAGCATTCCATGTTTGAAATCATATATTGCCGACTGCCAAAGCTAAAAAATCATTTCATATGATACTTCATATGCAAAATGTATACATAACTTGGGATGGCTTCACGCGATAATTTTGTTACTATTCTCTCCAGTGGCACTATTCTGGCTTTCCCTGACAATATGGAATTGGGGAAAAAATATTTTCATAGCATTTTTGTCTTAACTGTATTTTCTGGAATACTGTGGCACTATTCTGGTAATCCCCCGTGAATAGGAAATTGGGGAAAGAATTTATATGTAATTTTTTTCTGGCATACTTAGGTAAAAAGGTAGTGTTAATTTTTTTGAAAACCAAATTAAATAGGGAATAATTTTCCCTATCAATTTAGATATGGAAAAATTATTCCTAATTTATAAATATTTACATCAAACTTTTCTCCTCAGTACTCAAGAAAAAAAAATATTTGAAAAGAAATTACATATAAATTCTTTCCCCAGTTCCCTACTCCCGGGGAATTTCCAGAATAGTGCCACTGAGGGAATAAATTTGGTGCAAATATTTTCGAATGGGAAAATATTTCGCCCTATAAAAATATTGTGGAACAAGAGTTTGCCAATTAACTTTGTTTTGAAAATTTTTGCACCCTCTATTCCCAGGTAAAGCCAAAATAGTGCCATAGGACGGACGTGTAGGTTTTCCCCACGAGCCGCCGGCATTGGAGTTGAATCTTGCATAATTCTCTGATGTGTGACTGGTCGTACCCTAGTTCTAACTCAGTTAGGCATATAGTTTGCAAGATATCTCCAACTTTGGCACGAAGAACCAAAATGAGCACCGCAGATTGAACTGTACTTTAAAATTTTCAAATACGATCTTGCCATCGAATGTCGGAGGTTTTAAAGTTCCTCTAGAGTTTCCAGAAACTGACCATCTGGAATAACTTGCATTGTATGTGTCCTGACGAGGCGGGCTTCCACTTGCTTATTTTTATTTTCAATGTTGGTCTGGTTGGCGGCTTGCTAGTCTAACTTGGCGCTTTGTTGGTCAAACTTGGCAGCCTGATCTGCTCTCGTTTCCTTCATTTGAAGTAACAGCACCTTCGTCAAAGCTCCCATCTTTTGGAGTAGGCGGCTGTATTTAAATGGTTGTTTCCGTTTGTTCCATCGCTCCGGATGCTTCAATTTTTACTTCTCCTTCTTAAGGCTGGACTTTCTGCTGATCGTTTTGGGTAGTTGGCGGCATGGCCCTGCAGTCATTATAGCAGCTCTTTCTTATTGTCTTCGTTTAAAACCCCAAGCTATTCAGCTTTTCAATCAACTACTGTGATGTATTAACAACTCAACCACCAGGTGATATGCTTGTGTAGTAGAATTCATAACAGTATATTGTCATTTTGTTCCAGTTGTAGTTCGGGAAACTGATCAGCTATTTTGAGTAAGACTTCATTCAGAATGGAATTAAATATTCTGGGAGATATTGAGCATCCTTGCTTGACTCCTTTGATTTTATTTTATTCTTTCTTTCTGTACATACGTTGAACCATTTAATCGATGTGCGGATCAGACCGGCGTCAACCGGTAAAGTGAGGTTTGGTCGCACACTAATTATCTAAGCATCTATTTTCTAAATTTAAATTTTGTGTAAAAAGAATATTCTAGCGTGTGATCACAATTTTTTCTTATTTATTTACCATGCAAGCTGTTTTGGGGCTCAGCCCTGCTCTTTCGTGGTTGTGCTTTTTAAGTCCTTACTTTACGCCAACTCGAGGACGTACGGCTATAGCATCGATTTAAGACCATCTGTACATTGCAAACTTCATGCTAGTCTATACCGGCATGGAAGATGGGTCAGCCCATGGGTTTTGTACACCGACAGGGGGGTCATAGATGTGCGACATTTCACCACAGATCGAAATCTGTTGATGAAATTTCACTTTGCATCCTGCCTCTATCGGGATTCGAACCCGGTACCTTCCGATCCAAATACCAAAGCTTACCATGGGCTACCATGTGTTAAATTTAAATTCAATGTGAATGCATTTGGTTACTTAACTTTTAACGCATTTAATTAATAAATAAAGTATTTTTTAACGGGTCACTATAAAAAAAATTTTAATTTAATTTTTGAGCTGCGAAAATACTAATTTGTTATTGTCGTGATCTTTAAAAATTTTAATTAATTGTTATGGTGTGTTTTTTAGAAATATTTTCACCTAGGGTATTAAATGATATCTTTTAATCAGTTTCTGGCTTCAGGAAATTCACTTGGTGTAGAGAAAATTATTTCATGCATTATGAGTTTTCGAGTTGCAGGAGCAGCTAACAATAAGCTCTTCATTAAATTATTGTCATGATGATTGGTTCATTTATTCATTTTATTGGAAATCCTATAAAAGAAAGATATCCATGGTAATATCCAATAATAGAAAAAAACACAACAAACCAATTTATGTTACACTAATCAATATACATTTATTTGCTATGTTTCACTTAAACAAATAACTTGACGTGCATGAACAACGAATTCGGAATCGATGGTTGTAATAAATCTGTAACGAAAACCATCAGTAATAATCAATCAGTAACGTAAAATAATTTGTATACATGTGACCTGTTATGTTTACATGATACTTATCATTTATTTAATCTAGTACATTTTGGCTTAACTACGATTCGAGATATTTCGATAATTTATTTTGTTTGTATAAATTAGAAAAATCAAAATTGTAATAGAGAATAAGAATAAAGTAATGGAGAATGTAATAGAGAATAAGAATTGTAATCGAGTATAAAAATTGTTGTCAGCCATCGTCGTCACATTATAAGAGAACAACATTTTTTATAACACATAACGGTCTTGAATTCAAAATGCATTCAATTTGTGCTGTGACGGTGTGCATTTCTTCATAGGTAAGGTGAGTGTTGCCAACGATCTAAAATAAATGTTCCTCAACCGATTTAACTGCCCGTTGTCATTTTCCACCAAAATGTGGTGAAAGAGGTGGGATGAAATGCCAATCAATGCGATTTCTTGTAGCATGTTCTTGTACCTTACTCTGACATTCCGCAGATGCTAACAAGTTATAATGTTCGTGCTACTTTCGCTTGGCTCCTATGATATTGGAACCATTATCTGTATAAATCGCAGTAGGTGTTCCCTTCTGTGCAGCAAACCTATCCAAAACAGCCAGAAATGCTTCAGTCGTTAACTCGGATGCAACTTCAATATGCATAGCTTTTGTTGAGAAGCACACAAATATCACTAAGAGACCCTTTATCACCTTGGCCCCTCTTCCCTTCTTTGTTGCCAAAAGTATCGGTCCTGCTTAATCAATACCAGCTATTGAAAATGGTCTACTTGGTGTAGTTCGTGATTGTGGTAAACTATCAATTTGTTGACTCGATCTTAATGTTGAGTGTCGAAAGCACATAACGCAATTACGACATAATTTCCGGCACATTTCACGAACTCCTAAAATCAAAAATTTGTGTCTCGATAATGCGGTTAATAACGAAGGGCCTAGATGAAAATATTGCTTATGTAAATCTTGCAAAATCATAACAGTAATTTGATGGGTTTTTAACAATAATATTGGGTGCATCATGTCATAAGAACATCGCGATTTTTGCAAGCGACCACCAACTCTTAAGACATTGTTAGCGTCAACGAACGGTGCTAAAGATATCAATCTTGAATTCGGTGGTAGCCGTTTATCCCTCCCTGATTAACAATTCGATGGCAACACGAAATTTAATCTGCTGGACGTACTTGATAATTTCCATTTCAGCACCCTGAAGCTCTGATATCGTAATCGAACCTAACAATCGTTCACCAACTAGACATTCTTGCTATTAAAACAGCTACTAGGTGTGCTTGCTTCTGGAGGACAGGAGATGTTGGCTCTTCTACATTCTGTATTTGAAATGCATCAACTTTCCTCACACGACTTTCTTGATCAGTTTGAATTATAGTGGGATGATTCATTGACCATAAGTCTTCTGACAAAGCTAGGCAGGAAGGGCCTTAAAACATTAACTTATTATTCGCTAGTTTATTTACCATTAATCTCCTAGTGGCTAGGTCAGCTAGATTTTCTTTCCCCTCTACGTACCGCCACATAATATCTGGAAGAAGTTTGATGAATTGCCGCTACCCGGTTCGCTACAAAGGTTTTCCATTTTTTGGATGATTTGATAACCAAGATAATACCACCATGGAGTCGGTCCATGCCCATGTGGAAACATACTCACAGGCCCCTTGTACTTTTTTTAATAACCTTGCTAACAGATTCAATTCTAATCTTGGCAGGCTTACCGGATTTATTGGTTCAATTTTTCTCTTTGAACTAATCAAGTTTACGAAACATTGCCCATTTATCTTTAGCACAGATCTGAGGTATACGGCCGCGGCATATGCTGCTTTGCTAGAATCACAAAATCCATGTAACTGACATTCAGTTATTGTGGTGCCTACAAAGCGAGGGATTTTCACTTCATTTAAAAGGTTTAATTCCTCATAATGTTTCTCCATTCCCTTTGTAGATCTACTGTGAGAGATTCATCCCAAGTTGCTTTCTTTAGCCACAATTTTTGCATAAACATTTTCATTCTAACCGTAATGGACTCAAGAATCCCAAAGGGTCAAAAATTTTAGAAGCGATAGATACAATATTACGTTTAGTACATGAGTCATAGGTACTTCGAATATTTTAAATAGAAATAAATCTTCTGTAGGATCCCAATAAAGACCTAACATTTGTGATATATTTCCTTCCTCTCTGATTAGTGCTTGATCCTTTACGTCATTTAAGGTATTTACATTTGATCGCCACTTCCTTAAATGAAATCCACTTTGAGACAATACTTCTGATATTTCTTTTTTTAAATTCTTCGCATGTGATTCGTCTTCAGCACCGGTTAACAAATCATCAACATAAAAATTTCTCTTAATGATATTCGATAATTCAGGATGATTATTTTTACATTCTTCTGCTATTTCAAACATTACTCGAATCGCAAGGAACGGTGCAGATGATGTTCCGTATGTTACGGTTTGCAATTCGTAATGACTTATTGGATCATTCTCATTTTCTCAATGTTCGAGCAAATAACTATCTTAAACCCTCGAAACCGTAATAAAATTGTCCACAAAGTGTTGCATCGTAGGCCCCACCATCAGGTTATTGTTAAGTGATACTCCAGTAGAAGTAGCAGCTGACCCATCAAAAACCACCCTTAATTTAGTGATCAAACTATTTTCCTTTAGTACCCCGTGATGGGATAAATAGTAGCATTGAGCGTTACCTATCATCACGTCATCAGCTGGTACCTTTCGCATATGATTCAAGTGTACATTTTTCCATAAACTCCTTATGCCTTTGGTAGAACCTCGGTTGTCTCTTAAATTTCCTTTCCAGTGACATAAACCGTTGCCACGCAATATTATATGATTGACCCAGTGGTTGATATGCGAGCTTCTATGGTAACTGCACGACATAGCGACCTTCTGGTGTTTTACAATACGTGGATCGAAAATTTTCCTCACATGCGTGTTCTTTTGGTGTTCACGGTGTATCAGCTAATACTTCTTCCTGTTCACAGAATTTTTTCAATGATTCTTCTAACACTTGTTCGTCTTTAATTACAACGGGAAATATTTGATCATTGTTATATATCTTGTTCATTGTTACCATTTCGTGGTGTTCCGGCAATAACGTAGCCAAATATCGTACCTTGGGCAACTAAATTTCTGTTTAATTGAACTCGGTTATTTCGTAAAATGTGAAAGAAATAATTAGCACCCAATAAAATATTTATTTCCTTAGCTTCACGAAAGGTTGGATCTGCTAGTTGTGAGGTTGGAACTTTATCGACTAATCCGCCTTGTTGGAGCAAATCAACATGACAAATACTTACCTAATATCTCACTCTGAAATACATTTAACCTAAAAAGCAAACAAATGTAAATACATAAAATAATCAACTTTATACTTACCCTTTATCATTGTATAAATACCAATTTGATCCTCCTAAAATAATTAATAAAGCATTAATTCATAATTTATAATTGTATAATGTATATTTATATACTTACTTAAATTTATTTGTATTACATCCAAAATGTTTAAACGTCACCCATCCAAGTGTCAATTGGTGGACGAATTCCTGTGCTTTATCTTCAGTTCAGTGCATGATTTAATACCGAATTTCCGTTCGATGCGACACCTGCGTTTGAGCTCTTTTACTAAACGACATTTTCGGAGTCGTCTACGCTAATAAATACGAGTAACCATTTTGACACTTTCTCTTATTCCAATTTACACTCCATTAACACAAGTTTAATTAAATACAAAATTATAAATAAATAAAATTAAGAACTAGGGATTTACGCAGTTTATTATTGCCTTCGTTTCGCAACATACAAATATCAACGCAATAGCAAATTGCCTCAACCACGTCGGATATTTGTATCACCGCAACACTAAACTATACTTACATTAATAATCGCTGTTGGAAGTATGGTAGCACCATCACCACACACATTTGAAATAGTCGACTAGGTATTTGAAGTTTTAGTACTGCTATTTGGTTCTTGTTCCTTCGGAGTTGTAATGGCTACATCGAATGCGTTAGATGAGACCACGTTTGAACTAATGGGGTAGATTATGATGCCGGCGATAACACTTTAGGCAGTTCATGGTACTGAGACATTGACTGGCTTTATGCCGAGCTGACAAACAATTGAAGCATACGCGAAATTTTGCTGTTTCATCTCGTCGTTGATTTGGATCCAAATTCGTAAATTTATCACACGAATGAATTCGATGTTCACCTTTACAATAAACACACTGGATTGGACCAGGAGTTAATACAGTGATCTGATGAGTTTTAGAGGTAGTTTGTTTAGTTGAATATTTCCCCGAGTCACTAGATTCCAAAGCATCACATCGTTCACTTAAAAATTTAAGAAGTTCATTAAATGAAGGG
Organism: Nephrotoma appendiculata; assembly: GCA_947310385.1. Lineage (NCBI taxonomy): Eukaryota > Metazoa > Arthropoda > Insecta > Diptera > Tipulidae > Nephrotoma > Nephrotoma appendiculata. Next base: position 174,671,884 of record OX371224.1, on the reverse strand, counting down.
TATTCTTTATTCACAGTCTTATGAGCCCAGGCCTCCTTTGTATGTGAATTCAACTTGTGCAATAACAAATGGATTAGCCATGGGTCGCGCCGCATTGCTTCACCACCCAACGCCTGTATACCTCGGTTCACATCGTCAGAAACGTTGCATAAATGTCTTAGTTTTTTTATCGAGATTTCATGCATGGTTGGCAGTTCGAAGAATGATTTGATCATTGCGTTTAATATAAACTTCCACTTGTCATATCGCTCACACAATTTATTCCACGCCTGGAAATAATTATCATCTGACACTGGTATATGCTTAATTAAATCTCCTGCTTCCCCCACGAGTTGGGTTTTCAATTATTGAAACTGCTGTGCATTGCTATACCCTAGTTTGCTGTGAACAGATGCCATTTATAAATCTTTGAAGCTTGGAAACTCTTCGTATCTACCAGAAAGTTTCGGCAAATTAAGATTGGGTAGTTGCGCGTACGTATGACGTATGAGGTTCATCTAATGTGTTGCTGATGGTTTGGTTTAAGGAACTTGTGAATGTAAATGACAGTGATGCGTCATAAATTCATTTTGTTCCCTCAGCAGTCGAGACATCATTTCTCCTATCTGGCTTGCTTCTTCCTTTATCGCTGCGATGAATTTGGATTTCACCTCCAAATATTTATTTTCGATCTCAGCCATTTCCGAAACAACATCATGCTTTGATAGTTTTACTTCACATTCGACAAATTCCGAGAATGCCCGCTCCAACAAATCTAATCTGGCCGAGACGTCTGCAACTCGGTTATTTTATCTGCATAATTAACCAGTATCGTGATGCTTCCCTTAGCAACTCGTCTTTTGCCCACTATTTCCTTGATTTCTTTCTTGTCCATTTTGATTTAAATACTCTCACAATCACTAAACCTTGCTTCGAACGTAATATCCGAAATTGTTCACCTTAACCGACGCGCTTAATTCCTCTTTTCGCAACAACTACCGTCGAATTCTCCACTAATCTCAACCATAATTTTATGGCTATGTTCGCCTACCTTGTTTATTCACTGGATCCCGGTTTCTATCTGTTCCCTCAATCTCGACACTGCCAGACAGCACACTTATTTATTCACTGGATCCCGATTTCAATCTGTACCCTCAATATCTACACTGCCAGCATGCATTGCCAATAATATACAGACACTCGATTTTAACCTTTTTAATATGGCACCGAATTTACTGTTTTGTTTTTCCACGCTGTAAATTCGTTTAAATCGTTTGCACAGTTTTATATTTTCTCGACACCATCCGGCTCGAAAGACCAAATTTATGTGAGCCAACACCTCGAGAATTTAATTTGTGTTTGTGGATTTTCGAAACACCAAAAAAACACGAAATTGGTTTTTTAAATTAATTTTTATTTTATCAACAATTGGGCTCTCTTATAATGTGACGACGATGACTGACTAAAATTTTTATACTCGATTACAATTTTGTTCTTATTCTCTATTACAATTTTGATTTTCCTAATTTATACAAACAAAATAAATTATCGAAATATCTCGAATCGTAGTTAAGAAAAAATGTACTAGATTAAATAAATGATAATCATCATGTAAACATAACAGGTCACATGTATACAAATTATTTTACGTTACTGATTGATTATTACCCAAGTATCGCTACTTCCAACTTATTTCGATTTTTATGGAACAATTGTTGAAACTGAGTTCCACGGTCAAGTTCCATTTAATTACAAGTTTTACTATGAACTGTGGAACAAAAACCCGTAACTCAATGAACTGGATATTATGCGAGTTCCATGTCTTCCATGAAATATCTCAAAAATGTCACGAAATGTGGAACTGTCAAAATGAGTTCCATTTTGTTATACTTGGGTACTGATGGTTTTCGTTACAGATTTATTACAACCATCGATTCCGAATTCGTTGTCCATGGACGTCAAGTACTATATTTGAATAAGTGAAACGTAGTAAATAAATGTATATTGATTAGTGTAACACAAATTGGTTTATTGTGTTTTTTTCTATTATTGGATATTACTAATGATGATACCGAACATGATGTTGTTTCGGAAATGGCTGAGATCGAAAATCTACTTCTACTGGAGTATCACTTAACAATAACCTGATGGTGGGGCCTACGATGCAAGATACTTTGTGGACAATTTTATTACGTTTTCGAGGGTTTAAGATAGTTATTTGCGCGGACATTGAGAAAATGTATAGGCCAATATGGATCGATCTCAATATAGACCTAACATTTGCGATATATTTCCTTCATCTCTGATTAGTGCTGGATCCTTTACGTCATTTAAGGTATTCCTAATGATGATATAGTAAATATTTTTGAAACTTTCAGTAGTGCTATTTTTTTAATTTAGTTTAATTTCGGAAGCTTGGGAAGAATTTTAGAATTAATTTTTAGGCAAAAATATTGATGTTTGTGAAATTTGATAAATAAACATTCGAAAGCTGTTTAAAATTCTAACTTTAAACGATTATAAAATTTAAATTTTTATAGAGGTTTAGTTTCTAGGAAGCACTTACTACATTTTCAAATAATACATACTTTACTAACTATTGACTACTTCGGAGTCCGTAATCAGGTCAACTCTATCATACTTAACAACCTTTCTTATCCCTCCATCTTGTTATATGTAAAAGGCTTACCGTATAAAGCTTGGCGTATCCGGGATCCCTGCTTAGTCTTAACCGAATCTACCAGTAATAAATTTTATGATCATCTATAAAATACTAAATACCTTTCACTTACGAGGATACCCGTATACCGTAAATTTTATCATCGTAAAAAGATTTATGGATCAAATTATCATATCGTGAATACTACACTTTAGATAAAAATATGACCTAATACATCGCGCAGTTTCCAGACCTGATGTTTAAAAAACCTGATATATTTTATGGACTACGAAAACTTTCCGACATCCTAGCTCTATTTATATCTCTAAAGTAATTTGATCACTTTGAATTTTGTTGTAGCTCTGCAAGAATTTTAACCTTCACATTGCAAAACCAAAAACGCAACGGGTGATTATTTAATTAAATCATGAATTTTGTAGTTCCTGAAATTCGGTGCGGTCATTGACTACTTAAATATATCTTCTTGGCACAAAGTAAAAACAAATGATGGATATAATTTTCTAATTAATTAGAAAATATTTCACCTGATTCTAGGGTACGTTAAGCTTTTATGGTTGATAGCATAACGAGAAACATAAATCTACCAACTGACTTCCACATGACATATACAGGAGGTATATATATATATATATATATATATTGTCATAAAGCGGATCAAAATAATTTTTATAAGATTTAGATTATTTTTTACTAATTAAGTTTTATGCGATAGGTGTGATCGGTATATACAGAAACAAGTTTCTAAACACAAGGTTAGATTAATTTTTTGTATAGTTCGCGCGTTGATTAATCGCGTATTTGGTTTAACTTATGGTCTTATCAAGACAGTAGTGAAAATGCTGTCGATTTGTTTATAAATATTAATGATTAATGCGATTTCAATTTTAATTTTATGGTCGCGCTGCTCTCTGCGCATTGTAACATCCAATAAATCCGATTTGAATGATACATTTATCATATCGTTAGTTATCGGCTCTAACAAATTTTAATTTAAGGTTAACCTAAATTTAAAACCGCTTTATATTACCATAAATTAATAGATCGTTTCTGGTTTAACTCAATATGTATGTCTTAGCATATATACAAAAATATTTTCGTATGTTGAATTCCAGGTGATAACACGTGTTCGTTAAAATTTATTGCAAGTGCGAGTTGACTCGCGCAACTTATTACATTAACATTGAAAAATTGTATTTCGCGGATCAATAAATAATTTAAATTGGCAAGTCTGTCGTCACCTCGTTAATGTCTAAAATGTCGCGTGCTTTATATTTTGAATAACACGCAACTTTTAAGATAATGACATATGCATCTTGTAACCACTGCTTTCAAAAATTATTTAAATTTGTATTCTGAATTAAATTTTGCTGAATAATCCCTCACTGATTAAGAGTTTATCAATGAATACTGTTTATTGATAACATTTAAAATAAAATAACTATTATAATTTTACAAATATGGTAAAAAAATTTAATTTTTTTTTTATTTAAATATTTAAATATAATGCAAACACAAAAGACTTTTGGAGTAAGCGACGAACCTGCTTTATGAGAATAAACTAGATTTGATCGTTTATTTTATGCATTTCGTACAGTAAAAAATTATTGTGGGTCGATTAGATAAAAATGTTCGATGAGTCAATTGACATTTCGATTTCAAACTGATTCATATCGAAAACTAGTAAAATTGAGAAGATTTATAAACCACAATTATGAGTAAGTCAGAACCTGTTACCAAATTTTATGAAATTATAGGAATTATTGCAACTTAAGGTTTTTTATGTGAATTATTCAAATAAAGATGTAATTTTGAATAGATCAGCGTTTACGTTGCTGCAATATGTCGCCTCATTCTCCTGAAATCTAGGTTCGATGACAAAATATAACCGCATTTAAAAATACGAAATTTCTAATAACTGCGTTTTCCAAATGCAACCAAACCGTTAATTTTTTACTCAATACATTTCTTTCGTTACATATAATCATTTTGAACCGGAATCTCAACAATAAAATATTTTTTATTTTTCCGCAGTAATCCCTAATGGTTGTTAGCCTTACCGATTTTAAACGGATACAATTTATTGTCACAGATTCTGAATGGTTCGGTTATTTTGCATTAATAATGTAATTTTGAGTCGATCAGTACAATTATGGTAGCGAATACATATGTCGTGGTGTAGTGATGACAATCGTGGTTGTTTAACTCATGATAATTTCCTTGGTTCTTTCTAAGAGGTTTCGATTTATTGAGGTTTCTAAATTCTTGATGTTGGTATCATCGATGATGATGGGCAATTTTAGCCGGTTAACTTATATCTCTAAATGACTTATACTGATAGGTAGTGTATGTTGTTTTACTATACAATGTGATTGAATCTCCCTTGAGTGTGCAATGCACAGGTAGTTGAAGTATCCCAGATCCTAAAATTGTTATTGGAGTGATGGTAGTGTTGCAAATGCTGTCGAAAATGTAATCTCTGTTTGTTACAAATATTCAATTGTTCCATGTATGAAGTTGCAACCAGACCATACTTGGTGGTGTTGAATGGATAGCACAGCCTTTTGGAATCAGATGTTCATGATGTAATATTCCTGTTTCGCAGCGACCGCTCTTAGACTTATCATTTTGTAATGGTTTATTTAGATCACACATGAAGTGAGCGTTTTGAATAATTTGACATGTTTGGAAGTTTAATTCTGTTGCACAATAATATGCCTGCCGTTGTAATGATACTAGCATGTAATTTGCTGATGGTTTAATGTAGATGTATTGTTCATTATGAAGTGTTGGTACCTATATTACCTGCAGAATTTGAAATTCCTCTCCATCGATCAGTGGGATTTTTATTCCGAAAATGTCTTTTCCTTGCATAATACTTGCTTTAATGCTTAAGAGCTTGTATAGTTTCATTACTTCGCGCGTTGGTAGATCCAAATGACCAGGTAATGCACGTTGGATATACTGTAGTTGCTCACTTAGTTGGTTGGGTGTAAATGGTAAGGTGTTGATGAGCCCGTGGTGCACATCTGAGATTACGTTTTCAGGAACGTCGAATTTTGGTTGCACTTGGCCGACAGTTGATTTTTGGCTTCTTGTAATTCATTGAACACCAGCCAATAGTTCGCTAAATCATAATACATGATTAGCTTCCATTCGCTTCTTAGTATATTGGCCCTACCAATTTCGTCAAAAAGGATCCCTGGTTAGAATTGAAAATGAGTAGTAGTTGATGTTGAGGGAAGGAAACAAAGTATAGTACCAACGTCCCGCTTTGCGTCGCAGTTCGGTTCCACACGTAGAGACGCAAACTGAATTACGACGCATAGCGAACAATTTAAAATATATGTGTTTGGCAGCAAGTATTACAATTTAGGACACATTTATCTAGATAAAATTCAAAATAAGACAAATATTAAGTTAAAATAAATAAAATCATTCTATTAATATCACTTTATTAATAAATCATATTAAAATAATACATAAATATTTATGTATGCATTATTATTCTCACTAAATGTTCTCATGACAACGAGAATTCTCATTAATTGTAACAAAACAAGAAAATATAAGCATAATGAAAAACCAACGCAGAGCGGGTGTTTTTTTTTTAAACCGACGCACGAACGAATAGACGTACAACGAATAGACGCATAGCGGGACCTTGGTGTAATTGGATATAGCATGGCTTTCATACAGGGTGTAATTTTGGTCTTCTGACGTTGGCAAGGTTTCTTCAGCTTTTTGGGTCACTATTGTATTGTTCATCCCTCTCATCCAGTTGTGAGTTGGTGTTTTTGCGATTCTTTTTTCTGTTTGAATATTATTTTCACGTTTTCCTAAAATTTTTGTTGGAGCTGTAATCGTATTAAGATTAATTGATAATGCTGAGGACGATTTTGGTTTTATTATGGTTGTTTTTACAGGTGTAGATGAACTTGTTTGTGGGTCATTTGCTTCCGTATGGATTTACAAAGGAGATAAGTTGGATATTGGTCTCTTAAGAGGGCTCCGCCCGGCCCTCGAACTGTGGCTACTCGGATCTTATTATCATTGCCTGGATGTACTTAAGTAATCTGTGCCATTAACCATCTGGTTGGAGGTACTCTTTCATCTCGGATTAGTACTAACTGGCCTGATTGTAGATTTTGTTGTGCATCTTTCCATTGTTGTTTTGGAGGAGCAATCAGGGTAGTGCCTATCAAAAAATGAGCTGATGTTAATACAGCTAAGTCTGTTAGATCGTTTGTGATTGAGCTTAAGGGCCGGGAATTTAGACATGCTTCAACTTGTGCAACTACTGTTGGTAATTCTTCGAATGTAAAAGATTGTTCTCCGACTATCTTTTTTAAATGATTTTTTCTCGATTTCACTGCAGCTTCCCAGAGAGCGCCAAAGTTTGATGCTGATAGTGGGATTACGTGCCAAGTTGTTCTCTGTCTAGCTAATTGTTCCTTAATTAGCTCATTTGCTTCGTTTAGTGCCTTGGTTTTTTCTGTTTGCAGCTCGTGATTTGCGCCTATGAAGGTTGTTTCGTTATCACTGTAAATATCTGTAACCGCTTATAACCGCCTATCTGTAATGTAATGAATATTACAGTGTAAAATTAAATCAATTGATAAGTGATCATAGACTAATTCAGGTGGTTAAAGAATATAGTAGAGTTACAGCAACCAGTGAGAGTTTAATAGATTTAGTGATCACTAATTCAAAAAATGTGCAATGTAAAGTAGTTAAAGAGCAACAAATTAGTGACTATTGTATGTTAAGCATTAATTTAAATTGTGAGAAGATAAAAGCAACAAGAAATTGTGACCCGATAGAAATACGTTCGCGAAAAAATTATTCTCATGAATTACTTAACTATACTTTAAATCAACAATTTCTGGGATGCAAAGATACTAACTTAAACGAAATAGACCAAGAAATAAACGCAGAAGCTGAAGAGCTACTGTTAAAGTTAAAAACTTGTCTGAATGAGTTGACATGTACAAAATTGATTCATAAAACTAGTAAACTACCATGGTTCTCGAAAATTTGAAATTACTAAAGCAAGATAAACTACGATCTTATGAAATTATGAAAATTATAAACTCAAATGAGAGCTGGGATAATTATAAAAGAGCCAGAAATAGATATAAACAATCTTTAAGGAAAGAGCAGTCCACTTTTTTCAAAAACAAATTCATAGAAAATCAAAATAATCCAAAACAACTATGGAGAATGTTAAAATCGATGTATAAAACTAAATCCACAACACAGTGGAATATTCAGTTTAATAATAAAGTAGTAACCGATAAACTAGAATTGGCCGAATCTCTTAATAATACATTTGTATCCAGTGTGATTGACATCCATAACAAAATTCCAAAAGTAAAAAATGTTAATGAATCGAATACGTATCCCTACACAGTTCCATTCTGTTTTCAAAATATTACAAGTCAAGAGATAACTAAAATTATTAGTAGTTTGAAGTCGAACGCTGGAATTGATGGTATAAACCGTACTATCATGTTAGATGCTATGAAGAACGAAATATTCTCATCAAAATTTACGAACTTAATCAATAAAAGTTTATATGAAGCTAAAGTCCCGAGATCATGGAAAATATCAACGGTTATTCCAATTCCGAAAACTTCTAAGCCAACAACACCAGAAGAACTACGCCCGATAAATATGCTACCAACCTACGAAGCTGTGTTAGAACGAGTAGCTAAAAACCAATTAATAAACCACATTAACAACAATAATATACTAGTCGACCAACAATCTGGATTTCGCGAACACCATTCATGTGAAACTGCATTAAACTTAATGTTAGATAATTGGAAATCTGAAATAGATGGCAATAAAGTAGTAGTAGCGGTCTTTCTGGATTTTAAACGAGCTTTTGAAACAATCGATAGACAAATTTTACTAAAAAAATTAAGTAAATATGGAATACAAGGCGCCGCGTTGGAATGGTTCAATAATCTTCAAGAAAGGCAACAATATACAAAAGTTGATAACTGTATCTCTAAGCCAATACCAAATAATCTCGGAGTACCGCAAGGATCTACTTTAGGACCATTACTTTTCATCCTGTACATCAATGATATAGTAGAAGTTATAAATAATTGTAAAGTGAATATGTTTGCTGATGACACCTTGATTACGATTGCAACACCAACCCTTAGTGAAGCTGTTCAGAATATAAATGAAGATTTGGAGAACCTGAGAAAATGGCTGATGTTCCATAAGTTGGCACTTAACATCTCTAAAACAAAGTACATGGTGATGTCAATAAAAACAATACTAGAATGTAATCAAAATATATTAGTTGATACTGAAATCATTGAACGTGTTAAACAATATAAATACCTTGGTGTTATCATAGATGAAAAGTTAAATTTTAATGATCATTTGAATTATGTTGCTAAAAAAATGAATAAAAAGTTAGGTTTATTTAATAGAATTAAGGATAAAATGCCACGTGAAACAAAAATTATATTTTACGAATCAATTGTTGGACCACATATTGATTATTGTTCATCAGTGTTATTCATAATGAATCAATCACAAATATATCGTCTCCAAAAAATTCAGAACAGATTCATGCGAGGTATTTTAGGAGCAGATATTAGGACACATATAAGTGAAATGCTTAAAGTACTAGGATGGAAGTCTATTAACCAAAGAATACACTACAACGTTTTGAAGTTGATGTTCATAACTATAATACCAGAAACACACATTATCGATTACCAATGTATAGTAAATCTTTTTCGCAACGATCCTTAGGGTATAATGGAGTCAAATTATATAATTCTCTGAGCAATTTCTATACTTTGGGAGAATTACGAGAGTTACAATACAATCAGTTTTTGGGACTATTGAGTGTATTTATTAAAGATAGAATTAGTATTTAGCTAGTATTAAGTATAATAATTATGTTCTATTTTATTAATTCAAGATAATAAGATTAAACAAAATGTCATTATTGATAAATAAATAAATAAATAAATAAATAAATAAATAAAATAAATAAAGTAACCAGACTGACATAAACGCCTGTGTTGTTAAATCTGATGCTACTTCGATTTGTATTGCCTTTGTTACCATGCATATAAATATCGCTAGATAACCTTTATATGATTTGTGACCCCTTCCTTGTTACGAATTTTGTTCGCCCCAAGATCAGGCACGGTGGTCATCCCCTAGTTTATATTATGTAACCTGTATTGAAATGTACTAGCGAAAATTATTTGTTTTTTTCCGTTAAAAGAAACGATAATCGATGGATAAACGAGATCGCTTTTCGATCTTGACAACGAAAAAAATATCGCACGATGATTATTACGGTTTTTTGTTTACCTATAAAAAGGGATTTGAATAAACACGCGGGGAGTTGAATATTAAGTTCGGACGCAGTAGCACCAAACGATTAAGTTTTCTTTTTTGCCTTAAATTAAGTAAAGTTTAAAATAAAATTAAATTCAATTATTGTTCTTATTCATATATATATATATAAAAAAAATACGAAACAGAAAAACCTAGAATAAGAACCCATATAAATATATAATAATAATAATAATAATATAGTCATATAAATATATAATTATAATTCATAATAATAAATTTCGTTCATAAATGCATTAATAATTCATAATGACAATAAACGCTTTAATAAATTGTGACATTAAATAGTGAAAAGTCCTTGTGACAACGATTCATGTGATTTAAATGAAAGGATTCTTCCAAAAATATTTGGCGCTTTCCAATTAAGAATCGGTCAGAGTGAAAAAAAAACGTTAGTATCAAGTGATATGTGCAAAGTCCGTGCTTGCCCAAGTTCCAAAACGGGTATTGTACTAATTTTACGTATAATAGAATGAATGAGTGGTACTATACGTAGAGTTAGAATTTTTCATACAAGTCTGTGAGATATAAAACGAAAAAAAAAAAATTGTTTATGTGTATAAAAACAGTGAACCATACAATTATTCATACACAAATAAGCAAACACAGTGATTATACCAATTAGTGATCACCCTAGTAGTGAAAGTATATGTGCACGAACAGTGAATAATCATATGATTAATGATTTCAAGTGATTACGAAATCCTAATTCCTGCGATATACCGTTCCATGACAACGTGGAACATTCTATACATCATGGCTTTCGTTCACCGTACGCGCTAACGTATGGTAAGCCCCAGATCAACCCAGAGGAATCATCAAGTGGATACCAACTGTTAAGTCCGTTAATGTTTTTTTTTCTTTAATAATAACCTTTAATATTAATCATTATCCTGATAAAACCTAATACCTTTGTGAAGTTAGCCCGTAAAATCATCCCGTAAAATGATTATAGTTAAGTATGGCAACACCATTATATATTTAAGAAATTATAATGAAACTATAACTATCACGATATAAAAATATAACGACAGTAAGAAAAATTATTATGAAAAATAATACACGAAATGGCGGCCATTATAAATAAAACCCGATTAACAAATTTTAACTTGCGCTATATATAGCTATAGTGTATAGCTGACATGATGACAAAATAAAAAATTACATAATTTGTATATGAACGAGTGGGTTTGTTTATATAAAAAGTAATAATTAAATTTGTAAACAACAACAATGTCAAAAAAATTTGGTTTCTTCTAAAAATTGTCAATTTCCAGATTAATTAATATTTAATAACCACACTTACGAATATAAATTACTGTGTACTTCAAAGTACTGTAGTACTAGGATTGACCTGTTTGTACAACAAGTGGCAAAATAATTCGCTATAGTCATCTGACTTCGTAGAAGAAGTCCATTACCTGAAACCGGACTATATAGGTTTTGTAGTTCAAGGATTGGTATGTTTAAATAATATGAGGCAAAAAAATTCTATGATTGAGAGCCTCGCTATAGTCATTTGAATTTAATTAACAAGAAGCAAAAAAATTCTTTGATTTAGAGCTCCGCTATAGCCGTCTGAGTTCTTAGTAGATGTCTATTACCAGAAACCACACTATGATTGACTATAGCGAGGCTCTCAAACATAGAATTTTTTTGCCTCTTATTAATTAGACAGGCCAATCCCTAAACTACAAAACCTTTATAGTCCGGTTTCTGGTAATGGACATCTACTAAGAATTCAGACGGCTATAGCGGAGCTCCAAATCAAAGAATTGTTTTGCCTTTCGTTATTTAAATTCAAACGAATATAGCGAGACTCTAAATCATAGAATTTATTTGCCCCTTATTATTTAAACAGGCCAATCCCTGAACTACAAAACCTATATAGTCCGGTTTCTGGTAATGGACATCTACTAAGAATTCAGACGGCTATAGCGGAGCTCCAAACCAAAGAATTTTTTTGCCTTATGTTATTTAAATTCAAACGACTATAGCGAGGCTCTAAATCATAGAATTTTTTTGCCTCATATTATTTAAGCAGGCCAATCCCTGAACTACACATCCTTTATAGTCCGGTTTTTGGTAATGGACATCTACTAAGAATTCAGACGGCTATAGCGGAGCTCTAAATCAAAGAATTTTTTTGCCTTATGTTATTTAAATTCAAACGACTATAGCGAGGCTCTAAATCATAGAATTTTTTTGCCTCATATTATTTAAGCAGGCCAATCCCTGAACTACACATCCTTTATAGTCCGGTTTCTGGTAATGGACATCTACTAAGAATTCAGACGGCTATAGCGGAGCTCCAAATCAAAGAATTTTTTTGCCTTATGTTATTTAAATTCAAACGACTATAGCGAGGCTCTCAATTATAGAATTTGTTTGCTACTTATTATTTTAACAGGCCAATCCCTGAATTACAAAACCTATATAGTCCGGTTTCTGGTAATGGACATCTACTAAGAATTCAGACGGCTATAGCGGAGCTCCAAATCAAAGAATTTTTTTGCCTTTCGTTATTTAAATTCAAACGAATATAGCGAGGCTCTAAATCATAGAATTTATTTGCCCCTTATTATTTAAACAGGCCAATCCCTGAACTACAAAACCTATATAGTCCGGTTTCTGGTAATGGACATCTACTAAGAATTCAGACGGCTATAGCGGAGCTCTAAATCAAAGAATTTTTTTGCCTTATGTTATTTAAATTCAAACGACTATAGCGAGGCTCTCAATCATAAAAAATTTTTGCCTCTTATTAATTAGACAGGCCAATCCCTAAACTACAAAACCTTTATAGTCCGGTTTCTGGTAATGGACATCTACTAAGAATTCAGACGGCTATAGCGGAGCTCCAAATCAAAGAATTGTTTTGCCTTTCGTTATTTAAATTCAAACGAATATAGCGAGACTCTAAATCATAGAATTTATTTGCCCCTTATTATTTAAACAGGCCAATCCCTGAACTACAAAACCTATATAGTCCGGTTTCTGGTAATGGACATCTACTAAGAATTCAGTCGGCTATAGCGGAGCTCTAAATCAAAGAATTTTTTTGCCTTATGTTATTTAAATTCAAACGACTATAGCGAGGCTCTCAATCATAAAAATTTTTTGCCTCTTATTATTTAGACAGGCCAATCCCTAAACTACAAAACCTATATAGTCCGGTTTCTGGTAATGGACATCTACTAAGAATTCAGACGGCTATAGCGGAGCTCCAAACCAAAGAATTTTTTTGCCTTATGTTATTTAAATTCAAACGACTATAGCGAGGCTCTAAATCATAGAATTTTTTTTGCATCTTATTAGTTTAACAGGCCAATCCCTGAACTACAAGACCTATATAAACCGGTTTCTGGTAATGAACATCTACTATGAATTCAGACGATTATAGCGGAGCTCTATCTTATAGAATTTTTTTGCCACTTGTATTAATATTTTGGTTTATTTTTAGTTGTCCTACTCGTTTACTTAATTTTCCTATATTATTAACTTTATGTATCATTTCATATTTTTTAGATATTATACACGTTTTTTTGTTTTCAAAAATTGCTTATTTTCTTGTTAGACAATTTATTGTAACATTATCTTTTCCGGGTTGTCATCAGTTTTCAATACAAATTGTTTATAAATTTTTATGAATTGATACAGTTAAAAACTGTTATGACATATTTTTTTTTCCGGGATGACATTCAAAAATATCGTGATATAAATATTTTTTCGGGATGACATTGAAAAATATCGTGATATTTGTATGTTAGTGTTGCCATCGCATTTTTCCGGGATCGTTTACGGGCTAACTTCACAGACATAAACCTAATACTAACTGAAAATCTATAAACTAAAGAATTCTTCAATCACCTAAACTTTCATAATTGTTAATAGATATAAAAATTTATACTTTGTTTTCCCACATAGCAAGTTACTTCCAACATTTTTGTGTTTTTTTTGTTGATTTTCTTTAATTTTTTTCCAATATTATTATGATGTAAATAATATTCCTACGGTTGGAAATAACTTGATATGTATTTTGTTTTGTTATTTCGTAGATTTAGAGTTACCAATACTAACCGAAACTAACTTTTTATACATTTAGTTCTTTTTTACATTTTCAATTTTTTTTTATGAAATAAAATTTATATGAATTGCTTTATTCCGAATTTAATAGCACTCGTTTTTCGTGTTGATTCGCTTTGGTTGTTCTCTATATTTTGCTCCGTGGAATTTCCGTTGTCAAGTGATTTAGTGGTGATGTAGTGATTTAAGTGAAAGTGAGGATGGGACCGTGACAGGATAGGTGAGTTCTCTGTGGTAAGTATGACTGTCTGAGCTAGTGGTATAGCGATCCAACTCTTGTTGACAATAAATATATATAATTCCATCTGGTGGCAATTCTAGAATTAGGCAAGTTTCTTCATCCAAAATCCTACGCCCAAACTGCTGAGTTATAGCCGCGCTTCAAGAGTCCACCAAGGAAGCCTCGCTGCCTGATTAATGTTTTTTTTCTGTTTTCGATCTGGGCTCCTAGTTCCACAATAGAAGCGTCTATTGTTTGTGACCCCATGCCTGTCTATTAGATCGTTACATGTTCGAATTTGGAAGATACTTGCATAATCTTCACCAGTTTTTCAAAATTGTCTCACTGGTATGACTCTAGCTCCGGGTAAATTTCCCATTAGTTGATGTTTTACCACATTGTTAAACCAATGACATCTAACACATGATTTGATTTGTTGTGAATGCATCTGCGTCCATTTGTTATCCAAAACCTCTTATACGGATATACGCTATTGTTAGTTGTGTTCCTCCGTGCAGTGCTGAATTATGTGCTTCTTGTATTATCAGTTTTGTTACTTGATGTTCTGGAGGTATTATTGCAGGATGTTTTTTTTCAAATGAGCAACTGGAATTGTGTAGCCTGCCTCCTACTCTTAATATCCCTGTTTCATCTATGATTGGGTTGAGTGAGAGTACGAGTTTGTACGTTTTTTATAACAAATGCCAGAGCTAGTGCTCGTTCTTCTGCAGTTATGCAGGTAGTTGTTGGTATATAGTGTTTTTGACTACTCTTCAGAAATCGTTGCATGAACGCTATTGTTTTCAGTATTTTGTTAATTGATGAAAACCTTTGCAGGAGATGTTGGATGATGGATGAATCACACACAATTAATGATTAATGCTTTTATTATGCTTATCTACGTTTTATTTGAGAGAGTAAAACAAAAATATACAAATTATTTCTATAAGGAAAGAAATTATCTAGAAATAAATAACGTTCTCAAGAAGGGGAGTAGTATTTTATGCTCTTGCGTTCTTCTTCTCTTGACTATTTTATAGAATTACATCCATTTCGCTCTTGTTTGTTGAGTATATTGCATAATATTCAATTTTATTGTTCTCTTTTTCGGGGGCGTGTGATCGAGTCATATTATTTTTTTCTTCGTTTTATTTTTTTTTACGAAAAATAACATTTTTGGCGTGTTCTTTTCTTCCTCTCAATTTTTTGAGAAAAAGTTCTATGTAAACGGTTAAGCGAAATACATGTGTGTTTTAGAATTTTTATATTTGTAATATTTTTCGACGGTTTGTGCACTTATTAGAGAAACAATTAACATGGGTAGAAAACAAGTAGATCCAGTTAGAAATTATTTTAATTTAAATAATGAGACAAACTCACAGATTTGTAATATTAAAAACTGCGGTACCACAATTTCCAATAACCAATTGTCGAATATGCGTCGTCATATAAAAATTATTCATCGTGAAATTTATGATCAATATCGAATGGAGCTAATTAGAAAACCAAAAAATAAAAAAAAAATCAGCGCGAGAAACAATCATGATTAAAACAAGCAGGCAAGAAATAAAACAAGCCTGTGTCGAGATGATTACGAATTACGGATGCACATTCAGCTTGATGAATTCTCGAGGATTTAAACAAATTGTTGGGCCAATTGCAAAAGCATTGGATATTACAATAAACGCTGCTACAATCAAATCAGAAATCTCGGCTACATCAACTGCAATAAAATTATCTATTAGTAATGAATTAAAAAACAAAATTGTTTCCGTAAAAATTGACGAAGCAACCAGACTAAACCGTTCTATTTTGGGAATAAATGTGCAATACATCATCGACAATACCATTCATATAAGAACCACAGGCATGATTGAACTGACGGAACGCCACTCAGCAATTTATTTAAAAAATATAATTATTGAAACCATTTCTTCTTTCGATTTATCGTTGGACCAAATATATACCATAACATGTGACAACGGTAGAAATGTGCTAAAGGCTTCTAGTTTGATAAACAATGAACTAGATTCAAACTCGCTAATAAACAATTTAGACCCCATAGATGACGAGGATAACGATGAAATAGATGATGAAATCAGAGACCTCACCGAGATAGCCGAAATGATTGTTGCAGAAAATAGATCAAAATTTTTAGTTAACACAATTAAATGTGCTGCCCATACAATTCAATTAGCGGTAAATGACACACTATAAGATGCCAATTTGAAAAACAATATATCAACAATGCGTAATCTAGCAATATATTTAAGAACACCTACACACAGAAATTTCCTGAAACAAAATAAATTAAGACAGCCGATTTTAAATACACCAACACGTTGGAGCGCTACTTACGATATGTTGGAACGATTGTTACTATTGAAGGACTACTGTGAAACCTATCAGCATGAATATGTGGAGCTCAATATCCAAGACCATGTATGGAATTTTGCTGTAAATTTTCTTGAAGTATTTAGTCCGGTGAAAAAAATTACATGTTTTCTACAAAAAACTCTACTACCTATTGGCGATTTTTTAAAAAGTTGTTTAGAGTTAAAACTTTCGGTTAAAAAACTAACCCAACCATTGGCACAAAGTTTACTTACTAAAATAGAACAACGTGAGAAAAATTTAATAGACAACCAAATTATTTCAACCGCAATGCTATTGGATCCCCGGTTTAATTGTATGGTGTCGGATGAAAATAAAAAAAGTAGTATAATTCATTTAAAAAATTTATATGATCATTGCAAACAATTAGAAGGAATTGTGCACACTGATGTAGATTCAGCAGTAACTGTGACCCCCTGTTCATCATCCTCTTCATTTGCATCATCAGCTTCGATGAATATTAACCAATTGTTGAATGAATATATATCTACACAAACTGAAATAATTCGTCCTTTAAACATTGCACAGGAAGCAGCATATCGCGAAATAGAAAACTACAACCCGAGACGGTTAGATGTAAATGCAAATGTATTGGATTATTGGATGGTGATGCAAGAAGAATACCCCGTATTAAGTAAACTTGCAAAAATTGTACATGCAGTTCAAGCCACCCAGTGTAGTGTTGAACGATGTTTTTCTTCTTTAAAACTTTTAGTTTCTGATCAACGAAACCGTTTATCCGCTGACTCGATTAACGATATTTTAATTATAAAATGCAATTCTAATTTTGAGTACGAAATGGAATGTTAATATTTTATTTAAGAATAATAGTCTTGCCTCAGTGATAAATAAAATTAAAAAGAGACATAAATCCATGCTAATATAGCTACTATATACAAATCTATAAAATATATTTTTATTTAATTTAATTTGAATTTATTGAATTTTATTGAATAAAACTAAATAAGTAAATTTAAATACATAATATGAAATTTGTTATTATTTTTTTGTTTATATATACTGAAATAAATCATAAAAACATAAAATAAAACGTTTATTATTTTTATTCGAGGAACGATATTATCATTCCGAAAAATTCTTTCTTTATTATGGAATAGAATTTAAAATTTTTATTTACCTTTCTTTGGTGAAGAAGAGGGAAGGTTATTTTAATTTTTTCGTTTCCTTTCTTTGTAGCGATACTAAACCGAAATTATCGTCGCTCCCAAAAGAAAGTTACATTTAGTCGTAATATTTTTCAACAGAGAAAGAGAACGTAAACGTAAAACATAAAATAATATTGTTGAGAAATGGAACTAAGAAAAGCACAAAGAACGTTAAAAGAACGAAAAATTTAAGCTCTGGTTTTTTGTTCTGAAGGACCATTTAACAGGATATGTTGTTCTGGGTTTGGAATTGCCGATCGTTGTAGTCAGTTTCGTCTATGCCACCATAATGGATGTGTTTGTATAGTTGTTCGGGATTTACACCTCTACTCGCACAGTCTGCAGGATTTTCAGTTGAATTGACGTAATACCATTGCGCCGGCTGTGTAATTGTCTGGATTTGTGCCACTCTATTCGCCACGAAGGTTTTGTATTTGTTAGGATTGCCTTTGATCCTTCAATACTTTGTCCAAGCGTATGTAGGTGTCACCTTGAGACCCATGTTTTCATGGGTCATTGTCCAAATGGATTTGAGTGCGATTTGAAAGGAATTATTACTATACGTAACTCCCTGTTGATTCTCGGCAATGCGTTCTTATAAAATATTCTTCGGTAGACTGGATTTCTGAAACCTGATTGTTTGTTGCTCCGAAAATTATCCATCCTAGTTCAATTCGTTGTGTTATTGGTTCGCCGTAGCTCTTTTTTGATAGTTTACTTAGTATTGTCATTGGATAATAATCAGCCCCTAATAGTAAGTCGATCTTGCTTGGATCATTGTAGTTTGGATCAGCCCACACTAAGTCGTTCAGGTGTTCCCACTGCCAAGCATTTATGTGTTAGTCTGGTAATATTTTAGTTAATTTGTCGATTACTAATGCTTTTATCTCCATAGAAAATTTTGACGGAAACCTTGGCTGTATTTTACAATTAATGTACTTGTTTATTATTCCTGCCTATGTTTGTCCAATTCCGGATATATCTATGTGTATTTTTGCCACTGCAAGTTTAACCTACTTGCTACTTCTTTTGTTACGAATGTTCCTTGTGACCCTGGATCGATTAACATTCTAAGATATTCATGTCTGCTATTCCGATCGTGCATTGATGGATATCTCACATTGTCTCTTTCCACTCTATTGGAAGTTATTAGAGTTGTTGGTCTATCGTTTACTGTTGTGGCTTGGTAGTTTGTTGTTGGTGTGGCGTTGGTGAATGTAATAAAGGATGATGCCGTCCCTTGCAGGTGGAACATTTATTGTTTTTTCTGCAATTTATTATAGGATGATTTTGTAAAAGGCAGTTCCTGCACAGTTTATGCAGCGTAATGATTGGATTTATTTCAGTAAGGCTTAGTTCCTTGAATCGTGGACATGCCTAAAGTTTGTGGTTCTTTTGACAGCATACGCAAATGGTTGTTGCTGATTTGTTGTAGATGTGAATACCTGCCTTTGTGGTTGGGCCCTTGGTTGATGAGCTGGTGTGAATCTGTTACCTCCAAATGATTCCAATGATTGAAATCGCCTTTCTAAAAATTTTAGGAATTGGTTTGTGGTTTGAAATTCTTTTGGATTCTCCAGCGAACTTTCATATATATACTCGCCTTGATTCATTATCAAGTTTTTTCGATAATGTAAAAATGATGAATGAATTCCATGTTTCAATGTCGATTCCTGTGTTTTTTATAGCATACAAACACTCAGTTGATATATCATGTAAATGTTTGATGGCTATTGTGTAATTTTCTCCAGTGGGTTCTAAGTGGCTTAACAGTTTTCGTGCTGTGTCTCCTATGTGGTTTTTTTGGTAATTCATCCTGTGTGTGTTTGTTAGGTTCATGTTTTCGTGGACCAACCTTTTCAAAAATATCAGCAAAACCGGTCCATTTCATATAATCACCATTGAATGTTGGAATTTCAACGGCTTGTAGGCGAATTACCATTGGTTTTGTGTCGTAATTTTTCTCTTATAGTTCTGTAGTTATTGTTATGGATATCCGGTCGTATTGCTGTTTTATGTTATCATAGTAATTTCTATGAAATATTTTTTCTGAGCTTCATCGTCCGCAAATTTTCGCATTAAGTTCCATGATTTGCATCATCATCCTATCCTGTCTATGTTTTTGAGTTTTAAATTTAAGGCTGTTCTTGATCTGTTGTTTGTGACTATAACTTCTACAGCTAAGCCTATTTCTGCATATAATCTCCATATTCGGATGTTTTGTTGCTTAATTATTTATTGGAAGAGTTCTCAGTGCTCTGATTCTTCATATCCTGCATGAATTTGTTGAATGTCTCCACGATGTTCTCCTTTCATGGTAATATCCGTGTGTAGACTCGATTCCTGAAGTGCAGGCCTTCCTTGTGAATTTCCTCGTGATTTTCGCAATATATTTGTCGAACAGGCCTTGTAATTAACTCATTTTTATAGTTGGCGAAGAGGCGTGCTATGTTTTCCGCTATAACCTGTTGTTTGTGCAACAGATTATCCATTTGATCCGTCAGTGAATTTACTTTTGCTGTGTTACGTCCGCGGGTCGTTCCATGCTCAAAGTGCGAATTGGCTGTCATTAGGTTAAAACGCTAAGAGTTTCGATATTCGAATTAGCTTAGGCAGCACCTACAAAAATTGAAAGAGGGACCAAATATTTTTTTTTGTACGCGCAAATTTTGGCGGGAACGCAGAAAAATAAAAAAAATAAAAAAAAAATAATCGAGATGACGAAGAAAAAAGTTAGGGCGAGGAGTCAAATTTTGGGTCTCGAACGAGAACATCATTTTTATTATACCTAAAAATAAATATAAAAATAAAACAATAATTTATTATATATATGAAACTTTATCGTTATAAAATTATTGAAGTACCGGTACCGCTAGTAAAAGTTCGCGTTCGCGAAAGTGATGAGTTTTTTTTGTGATCGTGATGATTGAATCGGTTGCTATTTTTTTTTGTGCGAGATATAGAAATATCTATCAGACATATAAGTATATCTAGTAATTTTTGTAACAATTGATCGCAAAAATAAAGAAAAAAAAACATTTAGTGAAAAGAATGGGTGTTGGTCGTTTACGAGACATTTATTACCCTAATAGAAAAAAAAACTTTACAAAAAATTAAGCATATAAAATTTGTGCAATTTATCGCCTAACGGTAACTTTTCAACCCACGCTAAAATAATTGGCGAAAGCGCGGGAGTAGTGCTTGTATAATTATAAGTATGTTTTTGATATGTACAATTGTTAAATGTAGGGCCATGCGTTACCAATTAGAAAAAAAAATTATTAAAAAGGGGAAAATGCATCAGTAAAGTGTAGTATAAGGTTGTGCCTTAAAAATAACAATTATAACTGTGATTTTTTTTTATATTTCAAATAAGTGGTCTAGTGGTTCAATAAATCTCCTGTCTTAAGAGTTCCTCTATCATAATAATAATTATAACATTATAATACCAATAATAATTCTAATAATAATAAAACCATAAAAGAAATAAATAAAAATAAAGGAAATTGACTGTCGTAGAGATATTATTATAGTCGTACAGATAATATCATACATATACTAATAATCGAGCACCAATCATATACTAATTCTGACCGATGAATGTAATGAGTGTAAGGAACGTTTATGCAGTTTTCTTAATGATAAACTATATTCTATGTTAATTGAAATCCATTTAATTTGGTAATAATCATAATAATTATAATAATACTAAAATTCTCTAATAAAACAATAAAGTAATAAAAATTCGGAAAAAAAAATTTTAATTTAACCCTCGTCAGGCGGCATAGGTACAATTGTACCTTTTCTGTTTTTAAATACTAATAAGTCTTCTTGTAGAAACTGGAGAGAGTTAATGCTTTGTGAGATCTCTACATTTTATTAATGTGGGAATTCCAAATATTATCTATTTACAACAATTATGTCTATAGTGACGATTTTCATATAAAATATATGAAAGTACATTTGTACGTCTGCGGCCTTTTAGCGTTGTAATATTATGCCGCCGGACGAGGGTTAAAAATCCTAAGTATATAATATAAACCTCGAACGTTATATACATTGTATACTATCAACGCTGGCATCAATCAACATCCAGCTGTTTATGACAAAGTATTTAAGTACCATTTATTTATTTTTTTTTTATACCTTTTATATACATTTACCTTATTACATTATATTACTAGCTGACCTGTGACTGAGTAATTTTACTGAATTTCTTGCTAAGAAATGATTAAGAAAATTTTTAAGCTGTAAATTTGATGCACTTTTATCAAAAATAAAGATAATTCATATAGGCGGTTAATTTTTAAATCTTAAACAGCAAGCGTTACGCAAGACTTACGTGCCAAGTCAAATATTCATATCTCAAACGGGAAGAGCGCGCTCGGGATCAGATAACCACTTACGCGCCCAAACCAAATATTCAAATCTCAACTTCGGCTGGAGACATTTTCATTATCCACTGCAGCAGTTGTTTTACGAAATGCACACAACTGCTTTTTCTTTAACAGTTGAATTCGTAATTCAGCTTCTTTGGCTTCTCGAATTGTATCGCAGACTTGCATTTCTACGGGACTTCTCGATGGAGTTGGTCAGCCGATCATAGCGCAAGAAAGTCCGTGCTGTATAAGAATTATATTGATATGGTAGAGAGCCCGATTTTTTGCTACATTTTCAATATGGTGTCGGCTGTAATCAAGAGTCATGTTATCTAGCTACATACTTCATCAAGAGATGAAGAGGTTTTGAATGTTGACAAAAGCAACAAATATAAGCGAAAGTCTTTCGAAGCTGTCTTGGCATTTGAAACACTGCTGTTTCTGTTAAGCAGTGATCCCATTCATCATCGTTTACCAGACCCCGTGCAGCTATAGCTTCTTTCACGGTTTTGTAAATAAAACCATTGAATTTTCGTATGCAATTTCAAAGCTGGTGGAACCTCGAATATGTAGCAAAAGCAGCCGCAGGAAGAAACGCTCTTCATCTCTCAAGCTTACTGCATACATTCGTGCAACAACCTTCTCTCTACCTCTTTGACGAAGCTGCCATTTGCCAAGTACGTAAACGTAATGGTGGGGAATGTCAGTAAATAGAAAATGATGTGCGTTTTGATCATTGAAGTTGAGCTGAAACCATGACTTAAGCTTCGTTCGGCCAGTTTGTGCTGTAAACAACGCTTTAACTTCATTACCTGCTTCGAATGTAAATATTTGTTGATTCGTTAGGTGGACAAAAAGGCGCATCACGGCATAAGATCGATCATGCATTTTCGACTCGATAATTTGATATAGCGATTTTCAACAAAGTAGCTGGTGAAAAAAATATAAATCATAGTTTGCTATGAAGCAAGGGGAATTAAAACTTTCATAACAATGAATTTGACAATTCTCGTCCCCCTTGTAGACGTAAAAACTAACGCTATCGATATTCGTTGAAAATCGCCAATAACAAATTCAGGGTTTAAATAAAGCAAACTCATGGCAAGCTCACATAGCGTCAAATCTTGGAAATTTTCTGAAACCACCCATTTCGGGTACTTCCCGGTGAAAACTTTCCAATTTTTCTAGCCTATGCACAGCGCAATATTTATGTCGACTTACCATGAAAAATCTAACGGATCGGATCATGTTTAGGGGTCATTTTAGGGTTTAGTTTGAAAAAATTAAGAGTATTAATATAATAGATATAGATAGAAGCTGACCTGTAACTGAATAATCAGTCACATGAATTTCTCTCTCTCTGGCACTATATCCCATCAAGGGATTTGGCCGCCTCATATGAGGTTTCATAATCATTTTTTCATTTCGGATAATGAGTGATTAATTCATTGATCCTAAACCAGCCGTGAAATTTTTTCCTTGTCACCACCGGGAATCGAACCCGGGACCTCCGGTCGCTGGAGCAAGCATGCTAACCACTTTGCCACCGAGGCGGCGACACATGAATACATTTTACTGAACATTTTACTGAATTTTTGGTTAAGAAATAAGATTTTTTAAGATGTTTTTGATTTTTTAAGATGTTTTGAATTTGATGCACTTTTATCAAAAATAAAGTAAATTCATATACGCGGTTAATTTTTAAATCTTAAATAGATATAGAGTGTCATGACAAAATTGTATTTTTACACTCACAACTATTAACACCAAAATGTATGTAAAATCATTTTATGTTCTCTGTTTTGTTTAATTGAGAGTCAAATACAAATTTTCTACTCATTTTGTCATCACAGCACAGTGTTATGACAAAAACATCGGCAATTTTAATAAATTTTGTCATTGTCACGGTGTAATGCGCATGATCATAGATTCAATATAAACATATTGTTACGATTTTGCTTTGTCACTCAAGGTTCGAATCACTGGATTGTGAATAAATACAACTGCTTCAAATTTGAACTCACACAATTTATTTACACCACACAATTTATTATACAACACAAAATTAACAATTAATTATTACAATTATAACACACTTTTTAATTATCACTTTAATAATCGCTTTAATAATCACTTTAATAATCTTTCTATTTAACCTTCACTGTATCACGTTTAAAATAATACTCAGCATTCCACGTCAACGCGCGCCTTTATATACCAAAATATTTGTTTCTAGAATAATCCTAAATGCGCAGCAAATATGTTAGTATAGAAATACGCCTAAATGTTGAGTATAAATTATAAATGTAATTGAACAATTAATGAAATTAACTTATTCTATTCTATTCTAGGTGTCACCGTAACAATATTTTGTCATGGCATTCTGGCGTCGTGACAAAATTTTGCTGAAAACACCTGAGGTACCCGTTTCAAGTACTTACCGGTGGAATTTTTCCGATTTTTCTAGCAAAGGCAAGCCGCTATATTTATGTCGACCTACCCTGAAAAATTTAAACGGATCGGATCATGTTTACGGGTCATTTTAGGGTTGAGTTTGAAAAAATTAAGAGTATTAATATAATAGATATATTAATTTATAAATCTTATCATATCGTCACCTTAGAATCATACTCTAGTATCTAACATTTTTTCATAAAATGAGTTATATATTAATACCCACTAAAACGAACACGCTCTTTCTAATGCAATTAACGATAATGCTCTATCTCCTTTCGTTTTTAAAATTTAAGCGTCAGATAATCGTATTGAACAGTCAAAGTGAGAAAATTTTGGGGACATATAATAGTATCAGGCATTTACAACTAAATAGCACATCGTTTTACAGAAGTGTTTGCTTACTTTTCTAAATGATAGTATGTACCACATACAATTAAATGAAAATTTGTTTTTAAGTGTTACCAAAACAAAAATATGAAATATACAGTTTTGTGGCATAAGAATTTTAGTTTAATAACGGTATTTCTTAGTGACAGTACTCTTGTGATGTGATCATTGCAATTTTTAGTTAAATTATATTAAATATGTTGAGTAATTAAATTTAATAGAAATATTAAAAACGCCCAATAAAATGGTAAAGGATTTAGTTGTGTAATACGATATACCAGTGTAGTTTAATATAAATTATTCGCTTTATTTTAGGATCACGAGTGTGCATTAGGTATAATGATTTAGAATCAAACGGTGTTTGCGGAGAACCATTTGTTCTAGAATCAAATGGTTTAGACAATAGTATTATGCCGGACGGTATAAACTGTTTATTAATTGAAATTCCGTATGTTAAAGCTTCACAAAATGCGGTCTTACTTGAAGTTGCAGAATTTATATTAATTGACGAACCAGTAGACAGCGTGACAGAACAGTTTGAACATATTGTCAATGCTAGCAGCAACGTCGAACCGGATTTAACACCTCTTATGGAAGAAACAAACGATAGTGATAATCAAGAAAATGTAATCCGAGATGAAATCATAAAAATCAACACTCGAAAGAGACTACGAAATCTGAAAAAATGGGGGCGAAGAACATGTAAACTCTGCCGGGAAACTAGTTGGTAAAAAGAAAGTGGCAAATAGAAAGGATTGTAAATTAAAGTGTAGCACTAAACTTGCTGAAAATGATCGAAACAAAATTTTTCTGAGTTATTATAAGTTAGACCAGGACCGAAAGTATGATTTTTTAATCAAACTTACTAAAAAATCGGAAATAGCCAGAAAAACCAAAATACAAAAAACTAAACGGCAATATACTTACAAATATTTTTTTGAAGTTAAGGACCAAATTATTCAAGTATGTAAGGAATATTTCCTCGGTACGCTTTCTATCAGCCAAACTCCAATTTACACGGCACATTCAAAGAAAAAAACTACTGGCGTTGTACAATCATCGGAAAGAGGAACACACAATAAGAGTCGAATTTCAGATGACGACAAAGCGTTCATTATTAAACACATTTTGTCGTTCCCTATAGTGGAATCACATTATCGCCGATCGTTAACGAGCAAGCAATATTTGGATTCAAACCTGAATATCAATAAAATGTACGATTTATACCAAGTTAAATGTGAAGAGGAGAATATGACCAAACAGAAACCCAACTATTATCGAAACATTTTCTGTACCAAATTTAATTTAGATTTTTACAAACCACGATCAGACCGCTGTGCAACATGTGAAATGTATACTGTGGCAAAGAGGAATAATAAATTGACCACAGAAATACAATCTACTCTAGACCAACACTACAAAATTAAGCAGCTTATGTACGAAACTAGGAAATTGGACAAAGTGGCGGACATTCCTATTTTATGTTTCGATTTACAAAATGTTTTAACAGTCCCTAAAAACAGAAGTTGGGCCAGCATATTATTTATCTAAGTTAAATATGTATAACCTAACAGCGCATCTTTCATTCTCAAGGCAAGCTTTCTGTTGTATTTGGACAGAGTGTACTGGAGGAAGATCAGGTAATGACATCGCATCAGAATTTCTTCAAATTCTTCAAAGGGTTTTTGAAACATCACCATTTACTCGTCTTGTAACCTGGAGTGATTCTTGCGTGCCACAAAATAAAAACTCACACATTGCGGCCGCAATCCTTTACTTTATAAATGCGCACCCCGAAATTGGAGAAATTACGATGAAATATTCTGTGCCAGGACACAGTGCTATTCAGGAAGTTGATAACATCCATTCTCAAATTGAAAAAGTTTTGAGAAAATCGGAATATTATTCACCAGTGCCGCTGGTTCGTCTTCTGAAGCTGGTAAATCGAAAAAGACCTTTCTCGATAATCCAAATGAAACCACAAGATTTCAAAAACTTCGCTGAATTTTCGAAAGCAAATTATAATTTCAAGGACGTACCGTTTAGTAAACTCAAAATTCGGTTTACAAAAGAAAAATATACAATTCAGTATAGCAACGATTATGATATTTTGAATTTAACCAGTACGAACGTTCAAACATTTTTTAGGAGAACAAATACTCTAACTGCGACTTATGGATTATCTGAAGTAAAGAGAGAAAGCCGAGTTAACCCCAAAAAAGCTCACGATTTACAGCAACTGTTTAATTTTATGAGTGAAGAGGATAAAGCTTTTTACCGCGTAATATTAAAGCTTGGTAATTTTTAAGCATGTTAATTAATTTAAGTATATGAATTATTCATATTTTTGTTTTTTCAGACAAACCACAGGAAGATGATTTATGTGAAGACGCTTTAGAAAATGAGCCAACAACCAATATTGCAATGTCCACAGTTACATCAAATACGACTCAATCTACATCTACAGTATCTCCACGGAATTCAATAAGGGGAGCCAAGAGGAGTTCTCAATTTCAGACACCGAAAGGCAGAAAAATTAGTAAAATAATGGCTAAAACTGATTAATCAAAGTTCCTATTAAGAATCGTTGTTATGATTTACTTTATTATTTTTATTTTATTGTACCTTGTTTTGTGATATACAATGTGAAATCATCTTGTGAAATAGGATTTAATTATAATTATATTTAATTTTTGTTAAAAACAATTTTATGAATTTGAAATAAATATATTTTTTTACAAATAATTTTCAGTATAGTATTAACTACATACATGCAATTTTTGTACCTCAAAAAATTACTCGTTTCTAAAGCCACATAATAGTAGTCAAAATTTCAAATTATTATTTTTTAAATTTAACTGTTTTATCAATCTATTTTTTGTTTGAATATAGCGATTCCATTTTAATAAAATTTAGTTTAATCGGTGTTTTTGATTTTCAGAATACTTTAAGTAATAAAATCACGCTTCAAACTTTAAAACTCTGTTTTCTCGATTTTTCCCCTTGTGCAGTTACTACATTATGGAATTGAGGTGACGATATGTCTCCAGCTACCAAATTTTTATTAGTTTATTATTTTTTTGTTGTTTCTCTA
Source organism: Nephrotoma appendiculata (assembly GCA_947310385.1). Lineage (NCBI taxonomy): Eukaryota > Metazoa > Arthropoda > Insecta > Diptera > Tipulidae > Nephrotoma > Nephrotoma appendiculata. The sequence goes on along the minus strand of OX371224.1, from coordinate 174,643,647 downwards.
AAAGTTCGAGGTATATGATGAAGAATTATAAATCCCTTTAATGTTAAGTCAAATTACTGGTAGGGTTAGCTAGCACATTAGTTTATAGTGTTACTTGTACACAATTGATTTCAGCGCTTTATTTTGTTTTGGCAATACAAGCTAATTTTCGTTTAGAAGTAACCGTAAATTGCACTTGTTTTATTCTATGGGTATTGTGGGTTGGTTTTTTTTCGGTTCTTTCTTTATTTTCTTTCGAATGATTACATAAAATGAATTAAAATGTGATTGAGATGAGGATGCAGCTGAGGTGAGTATACAGGTTAGGTAAGTCGTGTAGTTTATAGCTGGTTCCCCTCTTCCGTTGACGGTCAGCACAGATCTCGCTATGTTCTGGATTCCCAACCCCATCTGCTCCTGAGCCCTAGCCGGCGTAATCGACCGTTCCAGAACCTCTAGCGGGATAATTTCATCTGTTAATGAGTGGTGAATCTTGGTCACTCGGTGTTTTTATACCCACCAGTGCTGGTACAAGCACAATCTCATTACAGCTGGTTGTTGTACAGCTTTTTTGTTTGTTATTATTGTATTTCAAATAACGTTGATGCTTTGATTCAACGTTGATTAGGTCGCCGGTTATTGTTTGGCTTTGAAGGGCCAATGTTCGGGAACGTTTCGAACGTTGTCTTCTCGTTGACTGGAAGAACCATTGTTTGTTTAGGAATTAGTGCGCCTACCGTGGGTCGGAGCTAGTCCACAACTAGTTGAGAAGTTAAAGGTTATTTTAATTCTGTTTTTTTATTTGAAATATTACAGTTTATATATAAAATTATTAAATTATTTACAATAATAATTAAATATACTGGAAATAGTTTCTTGTGTTTATATTTATATTTAAACTTAATACGAAATTATGTTTAACCGATTTGTGATCATGTTCCATGGTCTGAGCAATGAATATAGCAATACGAAATTTCCAATACCGCGCTTTCCAAATGCAACCAAACCGTTAGCTTTTTACTCAATATATTTCTTTCGTTACCTATAATCATTTTGAACCGGAATCTCAAAAATAAAATGTTTTCAATTTTTCTACAAAAATCTCTGATGGTTGCCTTAACGATCTAGAACGGATAAAATTTATTGCCACAGATGCTGAATGTTTTGGTTATTTTGGTCCGTCACGACATTAGGAATCATATAAGCTGGAACCAAACTAACTATGGCACAAGTAGCGCGATGCATTGTGCATCATTGCTCCTTATATAATTTTTCAACCATATACATACTTATAAATCTAAAACTATGTGATTTTTCGGTAGAATCCCTAGAATTCCTTCCGGAACCATACCCGCTATAGCCAAACTAGCTATGGCACAAAAACCACAATGAATTCGCATCATTGAGGGCACTATAACATTTCCGTTGTGCATTCCTCGTTGAGCAAATTTTTAATGGTTCCGGCTGATAAAACTCTGGTTCCGGCTGGCTTAATATTGGTGCCAGCTGTAAAATTAGAAAGTGTTAGTTTGGCTATAGAGGTAAGGCCGGCCCTCCCATAGAACAGTATGAACAGCTTGCCGGGGCGCAAACATTTCAGGGCGCCAATATATTTAAAAAAAAAATTTATTTATTAGAAAATATTTAATTTTAAATTACATTTTACTATACTGCACAACTCTATTAAAATTTGCAGAATAGCTTTACAGTCATTACATTACCATATACACAAAAATATTTTCATTTTCAGCACAGAATTTTAACGTTGTTCATAGTTCATATGTAAAGAAAAAATATCAATAAAAATTCCCCACCATTCCTTATATAAAAGCATCTCGCCAGAATCTACTTAAATATAAGTCCTGCTAACTCCACACATATAAAATAAACAATAACTAAGTAAAGATGTATTGGAAATATTTTTTCCATAGTAATTTTTTTTTAAATAACTAAGTATAAATGTGTTGGTGCAGAAACAAAAAAAATGAGCAAAAAAAAATTCAAATTTACGTTGCATTGTTAGTGTAACCAACACACTCTTTGTTAGTTTTCTTTAAATAGGTATCTGTCAATGAGAGAGTAAGCAGGACTTATATTTAAGTAGATTCTGATCTCGCTCATGAACAGTATTTTTATTCTGTGCGCAAGTGCAACGGCTTGTATTTATACACTTGCGTGAATTTTGAATGAACATAATTTTACGCATACATAGATAATTAAAAAATAATATGCCTAATAATGGAGAGCGAATAAAGAGTATTCAATATAGAAAAAGGGGAATTGAAAAAAACAGCAAGTCATTTTTTCCACGTCGGTTTCTCTCAATTTTGTGTTTACACTTTCCGTTTGATGTCGTCAAGATATTCATCACATTCTCAAAATTGGAAATACATAACTAATTTTTATATCATTATTATTATAAATATAAGAAGTAAATTATTTTAATAATTTAATAGAAATTCCAAAAACTTAATTCCAAGAATCCTAGTTTCCACAAACTGTAAAAAAAATAAAACGGAAAAATATTTTTTACGTAAATCTGAAAAAATGTTCGGGCAATCATACTTCTCCTTCTACTATTGTTAATGAACTAAAACTAATTGAAGAAAAATCAAAAATAAAGTATAAAACCAAATAAACCGAAATATGCACAAAATCAAAAATGTACTAAACTATGTACTAACAACGGTTAACCCTTTGAGACCCGACTCTGACATAGGAACATTTTCAATGTTTTGAACAATGGTTTTTAGTAATTTGGGGTCTCTGATTTCAAAAAACAAAGTTAAAATGTGTTCCGGATAACGGTTTACTGAAAAATTTCCGGCATCGTATGTTGACAAAACGACTCACCGGTTGTTGCACATCGAGAAATTTGTAGGTAACTTTAAATTGTTTTTCTGACGTTTTTTTTCTAATTTTGGACAAGCTAAAGTAATTCTAATAACAAAACTACTATGTTTTATTAATCATAAAAATTATTCATTTTATTGTTAACAATATTTATTTATCCATTTATAATATAATATTAATAATTAATTCATTTTTAAATTAAAAAAATTGTAACAGCTTTTTTCTTCAGTCTTTTGGTTATGACTACCAGGTACAAATAATATAATAATAACAGTAATAAAATAGGAAAAAAAACTAAAATATAATTATTCGTTCTATAATTAGATAGACTATGATTCTTAATACTATTTTGTATGGAAATCAAAAAAGCAATTGTTTTTTGAGTTTAAACACAAATGTACGTGACATTTGATACAGAGGACACGAGATCTACCATTGCAGGCGAGATTTTTGCATCTAAATGCTGAATGGGATGACTCATATATAGGTAAATGATCCATTCTATCGTATTTAACATCCTCTTGAGGACGGCTTTCTTTTGAGCGTCTGGTATCAATGGGTTCATCAACATTACCAGCAGAACGTTTTCTGTCTCTGGTAGGTACTTGAATTTTTATTAAACATGATTCTAATTTTAATTTAAAGTCCATAAATTTCAAAACTTCTTTAGTGAGTATATTATAAAGCGCACAATTTTTCTTATATTCAAAAAAGCTCGCACATACTGCTACATCTACAAAATGAAAAATAACTCTAAGAGTCCATTTGCGTGATTTTATGAATATCCTGTAGTAACTCATGTACTGGTCCAATAGATCGACGCCGCCCATACCGTCGTTGTATCGTTGAACTATTTCCGGTTGCATAATTTTTACATAACTTTTATTTCTTTTATCCCATCGCTCAACCTCAGTTTCGTTCTCTGTTCCAATAAAATTTGACGCTAAATACACTGACCGGTTATCCTGCCATTTTATCAATGCTATATCACCATTACGACTGGTCAACTGCTCAGAAGATCCTCGTCCCTTTTTTTTCATAGCCGCGTCAGAACTAAAATTTGGTTTATTGAATCTGTTTATTCTAACAGTTCCTGCCGCGTTTATTTGTTTAGAAGTTAATATTTCAAACAACTGGTAAGTCGAGAAAAAATTATCGAAGTATAGGCAGTGACCTGATGTGGTCAACCGTTGAATTAAATGCTTGACGATGGCAGCACCTAATCCTAAATTTGTGTGACCAAAAGGGTCTATTTCAGTTGAACTACCCTGATGCAAAATGAAGTCATATGGGTAACCTGACTTACCACATATCATGAATACTTTTAATCCCCATGGATTAGGTTTGCCTTTTATAGACTGTTTTATCGCCAAATGACCTTTAAACGGTATCATTTGTTCGTCAATGCAAACCGATTGTTCGACTCGCATCTCATTGCATCGGTTACGAACCGCTTCAATGATGGAGCGTGTATAAAATGTATCGCTATCGTTAGTTGTCATGCGATTATTATCAACCTAATGTAAATTGGTTCGTAACTAAAAAAATCGTTCCTTTGACATTACTGATGATATTGCTCTTAATTCAAGATGATGACTCATAATTTCTTTGGAAGTGGCGTGTTTGAATTTGTGTTTTCCTGTCTGCATTGCATACGTATTCGTGAATTGTGCCATATCCTCAAACAGTTTGTGTGGAATATAACGACTAAATATTTGGAAAGGAGTCTCGATGGCATCCGCAGAATATATTTTGGATGGTTCAAACGGAACTGGACATTGATCAAATTTCCAATGTCTCCATTGTACATCAATTTTATTAGTCAGATTTAATGATTCATCAATAATTTCTATGTCCACTTCGTCGTCTACATATGAAGCATTTGGATCCGCTATATCTAAAGGAGAATCAGGTTCATCCATTACCATATTTAATAAATTTGTTTTTTTGAGTGGAACTGCTGCTCGATCAATATCAGGAGGCTCATCATAATCACCATTCGGCTGTGTTGTACATTCATCATCCTCGGACTCAGAGTCTTCCGCACATATTAAATCTGCTGCCTCTTGCAAAGAAAAATATTTTTTGTTTCTTGCCATTGTTAAAAAAGATTTTTTTTTAAATTTTGTACATAACTATTTTATTATTTTGCGTGCAATAAATAATGAAAATTCTAGAAAAAAGTGACATGGCAACAATTGGTGACATAACACTAGAGACCGGATGGCAACGTTTGTTGACAATATTTATATGTCTCAAAACAGCGGGATTAAAGTTTTTTTTATTGAAATAGTTATTAAACTATTGCTAGAATTGTATATACTATAATTGGCACAGTTTTTATACTTTAATACAAATTACACAACAAAAACTTTAATTAAACTTACCGAATATGACACACCACAAATTTCGGTGACAGCGACGAAGTATCTTTTTTTTAAGTTGTCAGACAAGTACAATTTACGAAAATATGGCCTCTCACACACTACTAAAGATTATTGAACAAGTTTACATTTCACTTATTACAGAAAAGCGCACCAATTTACGTTATTTTAAATATAAATATCATGGCAACAATCGTTGCCAAATAGACTCAAAGGGTTAACGAGTAACGAAATCATTTGTTTCATTTCATTACAAAAAATTAAAAACGGAGCAAAAACAACAAACGAAATGAGTGAGATACACAATAAAATCATATGAAAATCCTGTGCGAAAGACAAAGGAACTTATACGTACTATTTGCTTTTAAATCCGGCCTTACACATACATTTACTATTTCACAATTTAGAAACAGGCGATTGGCGAAACAGAATAAAAATACTCACGTTATATTTATATAAACAAAAAGCAACGGACAGTTCAGTTCAGTGAGTGAGACTTTCAGTGGTGCATATGCAATTATTAATGTGATTTTTAAAAAAAATACAAAAATATTTGGTAAATATTTGATTTGTAATTAAATTTTTATTCATTTTTTGAACTGTTTTTGTTGTGTTAGGTGCATTTTTATATCTAAATATAATGTTGTCCAAGCGAAAATTGTCTGGTCACGCTAACAGACAAAAAAAAAGCAATTGTCATTTTCTGTCAAAAAACAACAAAATGATCTAAATAAATTTTTTAAAGCAGGAAATGCAAACATACAGCAACAAACAACAGCTACCAAATCAACACTGCCAATGACATTGAAAGTATCAATGTTATTGATGATCCACCACCACAAAATAATTCAAGTTGTGATGATAGATCTGTATTAGGTAGATCAGAAGACGCTGGTGAGGTTTCATTTTCTAAAACGATTTAAAAAAAAATGCCAATTAGTTCAAAATTAGATTTAAATGATACGGCAGTCTGGCCAGATTTAAATGATAGAATTTTAACCTACCTTGTTGAAAAAGGCCCCAAACAAATCAAAGATATTTGTTATCCTGTGACGTCCGGTAGGAAATTTAATAACAAACAGTTTACAAGGATTTTGTCAAATGGGGAAACAGTTGTACGATCGTGGTTAGTGTATTGCGTTTCAAGTGATTCCATTTTTTGTTTTTGTTGTAGGTTATTTAAGAAAAATTCCTCTTATTCCAATTAGTAGTATAGGATTCAACAAATGGAATCATATAGCTACGGTTCTTAAAGAACATGAACAGGGGGTCGTTCACATAGAGAATTTTAAAAAATGGAAGGAATTTGAACTAAGACTTTCGAAAAACTCCACAATTGATAGCACTTTTCAAAATACAATGTCCAAAGAAGTTTAACATTGGAGAGACGTGTTGAAACGACTTATTATTCTCGTTAAATTCCTTTCAGTGCAATCTTTGGCATTCAGGGGTGGGTCAGGCAGATTATACGAGAAAAATAATGGTAATTTTCTAAAGTTAGTGGAAGCTATAGCTGAATATGACGGTGTTCTTTCAGAACACCTACGGCGCATATCTAATGGTGAGACGCAAAACAGATATTTGCATAAAAGAATTCAAAATGAGCTTATTTCGATCGTTTCTAATGTTATTGAAAAAAAAAATAACATCATAAAAGGAGCAAAATATTTTTCGATAATTGTGGATTGTACTCCAGATCAGAGTCGCAATGAACAATTATTACTCATTATTAGAGTTGTTCATAGAAATCAAAATAATTTTGAAATTATGGAGCTTTTTATGGGTTTTTTAAAAGCTACAAACACAACGGGTAAGGGCTTGACTGATTTAGTTTTAGACCGACTAACTTCTCTAGGATTTTCAATTAGTGACTGCAGAGGGCAAGGTTATGATAATGGCTCGAATATGAAGGGAAAAAACATTGGAATGCAAGCTCAAATTAAGCATTTAGAACCTAGAGCATTTTTTGTGCCATGTGCTTCACATTCAGCTAACCTAGTTCTTTTGGATTCAGTTCAATGTTCACTTCAAGCAGTAACTTTTTTTGATACTATCCAATGTTTATATGTGTTTTTTCTAGTTCTGTTTCAAGATGGGAAATTTAAAAAAAAATGTCAAAACACTAACTCTAAAGCCATTATGTACGACAAGATGGGAAAGTCGCATAGAAGCTTTAACACCCTTAATATATAGTTTAGATAATATTTATGACGCTTTATTTGAAATAGGAAACGACACGGACAAGGACGGAATAACAAAAATTAACGCGAATAGTTTGTCTCTTAAAATTATTCAATTTGAATTTATTTGTTCTCTATTTATTTGGTATAGTATTTTAGAAAAAAATAATATATTTAGCAAATATTTACAATCACCTGCTATTTGCTTAACGACGGCAGTAAATATGTTACGGGATACAAATCAGTTTTTAACAAATTTAAGAAATGAGGAAACATTTGAGGGGTTTATCCTTCAAGCTAAAGAAATGGCTTTAAAATTAAATGTTCCATCACATTTCCCTGATGCTCTAAGACGCCCCAGTCGAAAATCTTAACTTTTTTTATACGAAGGTAGAGACGAAACTATATCAAATCCTGAACGAAAGTTTAAAGTTGAATTTTATTTCCAAATCCTTGATAGGGCTATTCAATCTGTTAGCGAACGGTTTGAACAAATTTCGGAACACAATAATATTTTCAAATTTTTGCATGATATTTCTGTAGTTTCATTAAATGATCCTGATCTTTTACGTAAACGCCTTTCCCTAGAAAAGCATTTCACTTTCAACTCAAATTCCGATATAGCAGGATTAGAACTATCAGACGAAATTAAAATATTTCAAAGTACAGTTTCAGGAAGTTTTTTAAGCCAGAATCGTTAGATTTTATATTTAATAAGAAATTAGAGTCGATATTACTAAATCTAGCAGTAGCGCTTTGAATTTTATTGACAATACCAGTTACAGTAGCTTCTGGAGAACGTAGCTTTTCCAAGTTAAAAATTATTTACGTAGTACCACGGGACAAGAAAGACTTGTAGATTTAGCTAGAATATCTATAGAAAGTGATTTTCTGAGCAACTTGGATTATACTGACTTGATAGACGATTTTGCAAAACTTAAAGCACGGAAAGTAAACTTAATTAATTAATCTATTTTTACAAAATATTTGTTTTATTTATGTATTTAAATGCACCCGTGAATTTTAGTGCTTTTTGTACAAATATTTTTAGTTTATTTTTTGTTATAGATATTTTGTATATATTTTGTTGTGTATTCGTACGCTGAGTTAGTACGATAGTAATATTTAACCTTTTTATTTATTTTTTAAATATATATTTTTGAGGACTATACCTACGTGGGACACCTCGTTAAAAAAATGCATTGCAAGTCCCACCTCACGGGTGATGTGGAAACGGATTATTTAATGCAAACCTTTCCTTAGGGCGGCATTTTTGAAAAGTGCATGGGGCGCCAAAAGGCCTAGCGCCCGTCCTGTATAGAGGGTATGGTTCCGGTGGGAATTCTAGGGTTTCTACCGAAAAAGCATATAGTGCTGGATTTATTGGGGTTTCGGCAGAAAAATTATATAGGGCACAATGCATCGTGCGACTTGTGCCATAGTTGGTTTGGTTCCAGCTGATATGGTTCCTGATGGCATGACGGATACAAAATATCTCACCTCCCATATATAATTTGCACAAAATTTCTTTATCAGATTGACGATCTGAATATTTCTATATATCGCCGTCTATATCCGGTAGAAAAAAATTTAGAATATATTTTTACAAATTAAGCGAGGGGTACCCCATCCCTTTGCTATAATCACCGAAAAAGTATTTTAGGATTTAGCAACAATCTTAGTGATATTGGTGAATTTGGAAGACCGAAAGAAGTGTCCCTAGTTTCATGGAACAAAAAAAGTGTTCCATGAAATTTAAAAATGTAATTTTTTAATGAGCAACAGGTACATTCCAATGAACTTAAGCGAATGGTTTTCATAAAGCTTTATGTTTTTGCATGGTCGACCCTTAAACATTTATTTAGCACAGGGTTCATCAATCGAAGGTAAATGCAACGCCGCCAAGAAAGCGTATTTTTGACAAAATCCAGTTTTCTTAAATTTACCCAAGCTGGGTCATCAAAGCACTAGGCACAATACTTTTTATTTAAAATGCATGAACAACTAGTAAAATTTGACATACTTTTAATTAATGAAAAATACTTTCTAAACTTCTCGTATTATTTCACCTCGACGCCATAAAATTTCCGCTTAAATATTCCACCCATGTACCAAATCGCATACTTGTTTCGTAAAATTTCACAAAACGACTTAATTGTGCACATCCTCGATTACGCATAAATACGATTCACATACATACAGACTAGACTAAATCAATTCTTCCAAATTAGGAACGATCAAGGTCAAACAATACGCGCACGCGCGATTCATTTATATCAAATTATACCGGAAAACCGCGCCTAATTTTTTACTCTAATTTTTTTTAAACTGCTAAACAATGAAACATGTGCGAATCTTACCAATACGGTAACGGTCACAAAATCTAAACGGTTTAAACCTTATAGGGCTAAAATGTTTCGGCTCAAACATTCTTAAATGAGCGATACCAAAACATAAATAATTCTCACTTTTATTTTCTTTGTAATATCCAAATTCAAAGCTATTAACATTTACCTTGCTATTTTGACTAGGAATGAGTGTGAGATGATGATCATCATGATCGCTATATTGATGTTGCGATCGTTTTATATTCAATGTGTGCGTTTTTGACTATACTAAATTTTATTGCTTTTTTTCTAAAAAATTTTGGGGTATAAAAGCATTAGATTATACAATCATGGAGCACTTTGCAATTGATACTCATTGGAATAAAGTATCCTATCTTGTGACAGTTTAAAAATGAAATTGGTAATTTTGTGAATATTATTAAGTGAAAAATATTTTAATTACTGTGTTATGTGAAATAATTATGGAAAATTAATTTTTTTGTTTTGTTTATAAAAAAAATTATAGTTAGTGTTTATTGCTCTCATTGGGGTTGCCGTTGCCCAAACTAGTTACCGGCCATTCGGCGGTTCATTTGGATTCACAACCCAAGCACCACGGTACCAACCATTCTCATTTTCAACTCAACCACCACGATACCAACCATTCCGTCCCGTAAGTCCCAATACTGATGGTAAATACCGGGCTGGTAATGATGGCCAATACCGTGCATCCGATGATGGTAAATATCGTGGAGGCAATGATGGAAAATATTCAGGTGCTGGTGGTAAATACAATGGTGATAACTCAGGACAATACTCTGGTGTTGCCAACCCCTACCAGTAAGTAATCATACATTTATTATTTATCGGGTATTCTCAAATAACCCCACATTATTTATCACAAAAAAAAAAATAGACATCAAGGAGATAAGGTACGTACAGATGGTGCCTACAAACCATCACCAACAACTGCTTACGTTGCCCGACCAGCCGCTGTTGGACCAACCGGATCAACATACGGTCGTAAAATCGGATATAACAATGAAGGCCAATGGAGAATATTCCGTGATGTAAAACATCTCGATCAAGATGGATACGCGTATGAGTACGAAACCGAGAACAAAATTAAGGCCGCTGAACAAGGTCGTCTCTTTAACCGTGGAACCGATTTGGAAGGTATGAAAGCATCAGGCTTCTACGAATATGTTGGTGACGATGGAAACACTTACCGTGTCGATTATACCGCCGACGAAAATGGTTTCCAACCCGTTGGTGCCCATCTTCCAACCCCACCACCCGTACCAGAAGCCATTCAACGTGCCTTAGCTTATGTTGCAGCCCGAAATGCAAAATAGGAGACTAGAGAGAGTGCGTTAAACAAATTTATCAAATTAATTTTATTTTAATTTGCGTTAAAGTTATACGGAACAAAAAGCTTTCATGAACATAATACTCAACTGTCTATATTTTAACACACCATAGAATACAACAACAAAAACAAAAAATTGAAAACTTTATTTTTTATGATAATTTATACAAAAAAAAACAACGACAAAAAATAAAATTTTAAACAAAAAAATTTAAATTATAATTTTTAAAGTCCCAAGCCACGCGCCAATTAATCTTTCTCCCAAGCTGCTTATTGTATTTCTTAAGTTGATCTTGAAAAATAGTTTCGCCTCGCACAATGTCGCTTTTTAAACCAAACATAAAATAAAAATTTACATAATTTTTAATTTATGGCTTTTTGCCGTCAATTTGATTGGTCATCCACTCTAAACAGTTGTCCTTCGAAAACGTTTAAGACCATAATTCTTGTTCATATACGCATTGAAAAGGCGGAGTCGTTTTGTATTCACCGCTTATGTGTAGGAGAATTGAATATTGTTAATAAAACGATCTATTTACGATTACAGTAGCCTAGATAAGTGTGTTACTACATATATGAAGGTTGATAATAATTATTTCTCGACAAATTTGATAGATTTTTGTTAACACTCCGCCCGCCATGAGACCATGAATCATATCTTCTGCGTCTCGATATCTTCTGCTTCGGTCTCGAATTCATGATAACCTTTATTTTTTGTCATCAATGTGCTAAACTCTTCCATGGTAAGTATATTTTCGACGACCAACCTCGCTAGCTGCATTTTCGCCTGCTTTTCTGCCGCCTCCCATGTACGATATCAGCAGATTGTTGAGTTTTGTCTTATTTGAAATAATCATTATTCCCGCATGATTGTACAGATTATGAATGTCTCTCACGATGCATTTTAAAAGATGCCATCGACCTTTGAATCCGGCCTGTAATACCTCAGTGTCATGTAAAAATGGATTCAGACTGATAAGCTTAGTGCGCTTCAAGAGCTCCCTTCGGTTTTCTTAATGCATCTATTTCTACTTTAAACACGGTCTGTTGTATGTGTCGTATCAGCATCATCTCTGCAGCAACCATTTCTTCTCGCTTGGCTAACGTGAAATTATGGCTCATCCTACAGTTGGTGATGAACCGCCTCATCAATAAAAATTCCTTTGTCATCTTATAACAACTGGAGTACCCCTCTGGTCCAACGTGCCCACAATTTTCTCCCTTGTATGTTTGAATGATGTCGCTTGTTCTAATGGCTACAAATGTTGTCCAACGCTTGGGATGTACCGACAACCAATCCAACACTATTTTTGAGTCTGTGAATAGCAAAATTTTTGATCGGAATGAAGTTTATGCTAAAATAATAAAATATACATTAGCCCCTCGATTCTAACGTACAGTCACAGACGTATTTTCAGTCTTAGCAAAAACTTTTGTCTTATCGAAGATTATAAACTTTCAGTTCTTATTCTGCACTTAGTCTTATCTGTCAGTAGTCTTAAAAAATTGTCTTCGTTAATATCAGCGAAATAGGTGGTCTTAAGAGTCATAATTTTAACATTAAACAGAAACAATAATTATATGTATTTCGAATTGAACTGTCGCTTTTCGTTCATAAATTTGAAACAATATGATGTAAATTTGGTTTGACAGCTCTACAAAAGTGTTTGGAGAGTTTATAATATATTATTTAAGACTACTGCCTTCAGAATTTCAATGAAGACTTAAGTCTTAAAAAAAAGTCTTTAACAATAAAGTTTTAGCTAAGATGGTCTTAGTAGTCTTATCGTCAGAATCGGGGGGTAAGACTGTGTGCCTGAGAGCGATTTTTTCGACTAAATTGCCGACTAAACTAAATTAATGAGTAGTTTTGCTATTAGCCACCAGGTTTTATCATTTAGACTCCTGCTGAGGTTGCTTGACTATTTAGTTGTCAGTTTCATTTTTTTGTTTTTATTTATTTATTTATCATGTGCATACGAGTAAAAAAAGGAAATATTGTATTTAAATTTCAATTGTAATCTATAATCACATTCATGAATAATGCGATTTTCATATCCATATTTGTTTTATTTTTGATATTTCCTTGATTTTAAAGAATAACAAATCGGTATTGTTGAAAACAATATGACGTATAAAAGTCATAATTTAGTTTAGTTTACAATTTAGTTTACAATCGGAGGCACAGCATATTTAAAAGATACTAGTGCCACCTTTGAAAGAATGATATGAATCAGTAATTAATTTAGTTTAGTCGGCAATTTAGTTGAAAAAATCGCTCTCAGGCACACAGTCTTAGACTCCTGCTGAGGTTGCTTGACTATTTAGTTGTCATTTTCATTTTTTGTTTTTATTACTTTTTTATCGCGTGCAAACGAGTAAAAATATCCAAAAGGAAATATTCTCATTCTTAAATTTCGATTGTAATTTATAATCGCATTCATGAATAATGCGATTTCCATATCCACAATTGTTTTATTTTTGCTATTTCCTTGATTTTAAATAATAACAAATCGGTGTTGTTGGAAATAGTATGACGTACGAAAACTTATAATTTAGTTTAGTTTACAATTTAGTTTACAATCGGAGGCACAGCATATTTAAAAGATACTAGTGCCACCTTTGAAAGAATGATATGAATCAGTCATTAATTTAGTTTAGTCGGAAATTTAGTCGAAAAAATCGCTCTCAGGCACACAGTCTAAGTCTATTTTTTTAAATAAACCCGAGCAAGCAGGCTTGCCCTGGATATTGTACACCGAGCACAGGTTGTGCAGTGCCAAATAATCCAGTGTGCATAGAGTAATAATTTGTTTTTTACTTTTGGCCTATTTTTTAATTCAACCTGAGCAATCAGTGCGCTGTCGAAAAATATTCTGTGTTTTTTTATTCAACCTGAGTAATTTTACTCTGCACACTGCGTTTTTATTTGTGAACTGTGCTTACACCGAGCTCGGTTCTTCAAATTTTACTCTGAAATTAATGTCAGTGTACGAAGAGTGTGCAAAGTAAAAAACAATTTTTTACTCTATGCGCACCGTATAATTTTACCCAGTACAACCTTTGCTCGGTGTACACTACCCGGGATAAGCCTGCTTGCTCGGGTTGAATTAAAAAATAGACCCTTTGCAAACCCTTTGTACACTGGCATTCTGTTTAGAGTAAACGCGATGCCACTTACACATTTCTAGGGACGACATCTAAAAACAGATTTCGCATTTACGAATTAATTAGAGCATATTTTTGACTCAAATCAATGAGATAATGTGTAAAATATCTCAAGTTAGTAGCTAAAATAATAAATTTTTAATTACTTAATAATTTTAATTGAAAAATTATCAATTTTCTATTTACCCGTTCCTAGAAACGATTTTTTCTCTGAATGGTATAATTTTACACGTGAACGAACGCACAAAAATCTAAAACGATTTCCGAACTCATCAACAAATTTTAAACGATTTTTTTCTCTGTTGTCTGTGAACTTCAACAAATGTCAAACAATTCCAAAACAAAATATATATTTTTCAAAAATTTAATATTTTTATAAGGCTCATCATGAATATGATGGTATGGTAAACTTATTTAATTATAAAATGAATTAGCTGCTTATGTATTATGAAAATTTTATTTTTTTAGGACGAATTTGAAACTAAATTAATCAGTGAAGTGGACGACCATCCGATTATATTTAATAAATCTTTACCGGATTACAAAAATAGATAAAAAAGGCAGACAGCTGGAATTCAATTTCTAAAATACTTGGAAAACCTGGTTCGTACTTAATATAAATAAATATTCGATATAATGTGTATCCAGTTTGCTTAATTCAAATAATTTTTTTATATTTAAGTTTCAGAATGTCAAAAAAAGTGGATATCTCTGCGAGACCAATTCGCGAGATTATTTAAAGCGGAACAACAAATTCCAAGCGGTTCGGCACAAGTTGCTTTCATCAAATGGAAGCACTATAATAGCCTACAATTCTTGAGTGAATTCGTTAAAATTCCTCGGTAATAAATAAACAATCTTAACAACAGCAGTTGAATATCACAAACATAATTATTATTATTTTTACAGTACGCTGAGTAATTATGAATCCTTGAATAACGAGCCCCTGAACGAAGAGAGCCAACTTGATAATGACAATGATATTTTTGATGAACTGATTGAAGTGGACGAAGATTATGAAGAAGAAAATAAAAATTTGTCACCGCCGGCAAAAAGGAGTCGTTTTTCTTCCGGGGATGTAGCGGAAAAACTGTTAGATGCGGTTAAATGCATTAAAATTCCTGTATCACCACCACCACCACCTCCAACCCCATATCTGGAACAATTCTTTACATCTTTGGCCCGGCAAGCTGCAGCTTCAAAATTAACCCAATTTGAAGAATTAAAATTACAAATGGGATGTTTGGAAATATTCCAAAAAGTTGTGTCCGAAAAATCGCAAAAAAAATATTCTTTTTAATTTTAAGTGTACAGTAGAGTCTCGATTATCCGATGTGGTCGGGACCGAAGACAATTCGGATAAGCGGATGTTCGGATAATCCGGAAATGCTCTGTATGCACTGAAAAATGCTCTTGCATTTTATGGTGGTTAAAATAAACATGATATTTTGAATTTAAATTATTATTTTGAGTAATTTCAATGTTTTATTCATTCATATTTCACTAAACATACAAATGTGTAATGTGTAAATAACAAAATAATAAATATTCATACCTAAAATATTTTAATACATATGTATGTTACATAATTTTCGGACATTCGTAGCGCACGGCACAAAATACATTAATAAACTAAAAGAATTTATATGTGTACTACAAAGAATTAATTTAGTTTTTTTAAATGGGAGTTCCCCTATTTGATTCAATTTCTAAAATGAAAACATAAAGTAAACGGATAACAAAAAAAAAAAAATATATTTTTTTGTGTTCGGATAAAGCGGAGTTCGGATAAACAGTATTCGGATAATCGAGACTCTACTGTATATATTTATTAGTAGGATTCCAATTGTTACGGTGACACCTAGAATAGAATAGAATAAGTTAATTTCATTAATTGTTCAATTACATTTATAATTTATACTCAACATTTAGGCGTATTTCTATACTAACATATTTGCTGCGCATTTAAGATTATTCTAGAAACAAAAATTTTGGTATATAAGGGCGCGCGTTGATGTGGAATGCTGAGTATTATTTTAAACGTGATACAGTGAAGGTTAAATAAAAGGATTATTAAAGTGATTATTAAAGCGATTATTAAAGTGATAATTAAAAAGTGTGTTATAATTATAATAATTAATTGTGAAAATTGTGTTGTATAATAAATTGTGTTGTGTAAATAAAATTGTGTGAGTTAAAATTGAAGCAGTGTATTTATTCACAATCCAGTGATTCGAACCTTGATTGACAAGGCAAAATCGTAACAATTGGTGACAGCGGTGGGATTGTGAATAATAAGGAAAATGATTCTCTACGAATTAAAGCTTGCGCAATTAAAGGAGCAACTGAAGCAGCGAGGTTTGGCTAGTGAAGGCACAAAAGCTAGTTTGGTGGAGCGACTACGTCAGGCCATGGAGAAGGACGGTTTAAATCCAGATGTGTATGATTTCGAGGAGGACAACACGGATGAGATCAGTGTGGACAAGAAAGAAAAGGAAGAACAAACGATGGTCGGAACAACACAAAACCCATCTGGAAGTTTCGATTTATCGCAGTTGATGGCTGCTATAAATCAGATGATGGGACAACAGTTGGAGGGAATAAAACAATCGAACGAGGGAATTAAACAGCAGATGTTACAAGTGGAGCAACAAGGAGCGGACATTAAACATCAAATGAAATTGTCGAACCAGGACATGAAACAGCAGATGGAGAAACAAGGGGCGGACATTAAAAACCAAATAGAAGATGGCCAAAAGAAAATAGACGAGAGGTTTTTGGAGTTATCTTCTACACTACACGGTAAAGTGGAAAAACTGCAAACAGAAGTACACACAGAAATTCAAAATGTTAAAGGGACGGTTCAACAAAAATTTGAATCGGTTGAACAAGATTTTAAACGTCTCGAGAAGGAGCTCAAAGATGTCAAGGCGAATGGAACGACACAGCAAGTGATCCAGACGGTTAATGCAGTTAAGATAAAACCACCAACATTTGATGGAACAACATCCTTCAGTATTTTTAAGTTCCAATTCGAAACGGCGATTAAGCAAAATCAATGGAATGAAGAACAACGAGTTGCAGCGTTAATTGTGGCTCTTAAAGGCGAAGCGGCAGAAACACTACAAATCATTCCCGAGCAGGAACGGAACGTTTACATGGGAATTATGAAGGCGTTAGATCGAAAATACGGAAGTGATCACAAACGAGAAATCTATCGCATGGAATTGAAGGGTCGATACCAAAAAGGAGGAGAATCGCTACAGGAATTTTCATCGGCAATTGAGCGGCTCGCGCATTTAGCCCATTCAAATATGTCGGCCGATTACATGGAGCGAATTAAAATAGATGCATTCATTGACGGTATTCGAGATCCTGAGACGCGCAGAGCGGTGATGTTGTCACCTAAGACAACTTTTACGGAAACCATCGCATATGCGTTAACAAACGAAACTGTTCAGGCCATCGTCAAACCAGCAATGGAAATTCGCCGAGTGGAGATTGATTCCAGAATGGAAACCGAGCGGGCTACACCAAGGTTCAGATATGGAAGTAGCAGGATTAAATGCTGGGTATGTAATAGAATGGGTCACATCTCACGGGACTGTTGGGAGATTAAGAAGAAACGAGCAAGGTCGCCATCTCCTATGAAGCGCAGATCAAACGAGGAGCAGATAGAATCCAGGAAGGAGGGTCGGATGACATTGGAGTCGTTAAAAAGAGACAGCTTGAAGGAGCAAAAGCTGACTTCCACAACCGATTGCCCCATAACGTCCATCCAAGTTTCGAGAGTAGAAAGAGGCGGTGACAGCTTGACAGATGAAGCCAATATTGAACATCGAAAGGAAAGCGCACATGTAAATGCCGACACGTTATTAAGAAGACCATGTCCCGCGGAATGCAAGAATTGTGGGCATGTGGAGGTCAAGGAAAACATCGTCGATATTCGACTCATGCAAGCGTTACCTGAGGAGCAATGGACTGATGAAATGATCAAGAAGGAGCAATTACGGGATGCTGACCTGTCATTCATCATGGAACATAAGGCAAAGGAACACCGGCCCACATGGAGTGAGATAGCTGACAACACTCCCATTGTAAAAGCATATTGGGCTCAATGGGATAGCCTCCACATAGAAAATGGATGTTTAAAACGAAAGTGGGAAAGCACGGATGGTAAAGTAAAACAATTGTTGGTAGTGGTGCCAAAAGATCGGATAGCGGAAATCCTCAAGGAGTATCATGGAGGAGCAAGTGGAGGTCACCTAGGGATTAATAAAACATTGGCCAAAATTCGACAACGTTTCTATTGGTCCGGATGTAGACAGTCAGTAGTAGAATGGTGTCGAAGATGTGACCAATGTGCGGCAGTAAAGGGACCAGCACGAAAAAGCCGTGGAACCATGAAACAATATAATGTCGGGGCACCATTTGAGAGAATTGCAATGGATGTGGCGGGGCCATTTCCGACCACCGAGAGCGGAAATAAATATGTGCTAGTAATAATGGATTATTTCAGCAAATGGCCGGAAGTGTACCCCATACCCAATCAGGAAACAACAACAATAGCTGATGCCGTGGTCAACAACTGGATTAGCAGATTTGGTGTACCTATGGAAATTCACACGGATCAAGGAAGGAATTTCGAATCGGTGGTATTTCAGGAGATATGTCAGATGCTTGGAATCAATAAAACAAGGACGACGCCTTTACACCCACAGTCGGACGGTATGGTGGAAAGATTCAATGGCACATTGGAGGAATATCTAGCAAAAGTTGTAGAAAGGAACCAACGCAACTGGGATCGACATATACCAATGTTCCTGATGGCTTACCGATCAGCGGTACATGACACAATAGGAGTGACACCAGCTAAAACCATATTTGGGAACAATCTGCGATTACCGGGAGATTTAAAGTTTGGAGCTGTTCCATCAGCAGCTCTATGCGGACAGGATTACGTCGACCGGATGAAAGAGGAACTCAATGAAATACATCAATTTGTACGGGAGAAAATTCGAATATCAAGTGATCGAATGAAAGCTCGATATGACATACGAGCAAATAATCAAGGCTTCGAGGAAGGGCAATTGGTATGGCTTTACAACCCGCAACGGCACAAGGGATTATCACCGAAGTTGCAACCCACATGGGAAGGACCTTACACTGTCATTAAAAGATTGAACGACGTGGTTTATCGCATACAGAAAGGACGGAAAGGTAAACCAAAGGTGGTGCATTTAGAGCGTTTGGCGCTCTACAGAGGAGGTGATCTGGATCCTGTTCGGGACGAACAGGCTTAGGTGGGGGGTAGTGTTACGGTGACACCTAGAATAGAATAGAATAAGTTAATTTCATTAATTGTTCAATTACATTTATAATTTATACTCAACATTTAGGCGTATTTCTATACTAACATATTTGCTGCGCATTTAAGATTATTCTAGAAACAAATATTTTGGTATATAAAGGCGCGCGTTGATGTGGAATGCTGAGTATTATTTTAAACGTGATACAGTGAAGGTTAAATAAAAGGATTATTAAAGTGATTATTAAAGCGATTATTAAAGTGATAATTAAAAAGTGTGTTATAATTATAATAATTAATTGTGAAAATTGTGTTGTATAATAAATTGTGTTGTGTAAATAAAATTGTGTGAGTTAAAATTGAAGCAGTGTATTTATTCACAATCCAGTGGTTCGAACCTTGATTGACAAGGCAAAATCGTAACAATATAATGAATTAATGAATTGAAATGTGACATTTTTATATATATAATGAAATTAAAAACTAATAATTTTTTATATAGATTATTTTAATATCTAAAAAACGTCTTATTTATTTTATCCCTTTTTCAAACAAAAAAAAAAAATATTGGCTCTTTTTAAATCCAAACCACACAAATGTGAGTAAAAAATCATAGTATGTAATGGCGTTTTTGATAAAAAATTTCGCTTGATTTGAAGTACAACCAACACAGTTGTGTGTATAGTTATAGTGCTTTTTCGGACGAGAATAAGTTTGAACCGAATGCACAAATGTGTAAGTTTCTTCAAAATACATACAAAAATAAATTCTTGACATGATCCTTTTGCCGTACCCACCCAATTGTGTTAGCGGACACCAAAAGGGTTATATCATATTATATTGAAATGGAACATCTCCTTCATTAATACACCAGTTGGCAAACATTTCTCTTATGTCATATCCGCGTGAGGCATGTACAGTACAATTATTGGTAACCGTTGGAGTTGGAGATGATGGCTGTATATTACGCAAGAGTTCCAATTCATTTACATCGGATTTAACTATGCTATGTAGAATCACACATGCCATCACAATGTTATTCATTGTTTTGTGATGTTTCTATCCTTTTTAATAAAATTCTCCATTTATTGGCTAGTATGCAAATGCATTCTCGACAATCCGCTTTGCGCGAGAGAGTCTAATAATAAATAAATAAAATTTAAATATCTTCTTAAAAAATTCAATCGTTTAATACTCGTATGTACCTGTAATTAAATATTCTACGAATTTGTGTCAAATTTTGTCCCGGATATGGTGTTAGTAATGTCGGCTTTAATGAGAAAGCCTCATCTCCTACCAGTACGTAAGATGCTTTTTTATCCGAGTTAGGCAAACACAAATCTTGCGGAATATGTAGTCTTTCTGGGTTGTTAAGCCACATTCTGCCGAATTGAGAATTTTTAAAAATTGATGAATCAGAATTTAATCCATATGCACCTATGTCTACACTAATAAATTTGTAATTTGCGTCCACGACCGCCATAAGTACTGTAGAAAATCTCTTTTTATAATTAAAATGTAAACTTCCCGATTTATTGGGGGCAAACGTGTCAATGTGTTTGCCACCAACGGCACCCAAACAATTGGGAAAATTCCATTTAGTAAAAAACTCATTGGCTATATATACGGGTCCAATCATTACATTTAGGTTTTGGCAGTGCAATGTTCATAAGTAGCTTGTTGATAGCCAATATTGTTTGGTAAATGAATTTTTCTATTGTAGACCTTCCTATTACAAACCTTAATGCAAGATCAGTGAAGCTGCATCCAGTAGCTAAAAACCTAAATAAAAATTATGTTTTAAATACCATAATTTAATTTAATTATTTCTAAGCTGGGTACTTATCGTGTCTCTCCTAATTGCCACTCCCGAGGGTTTAATTTCATTTTATATAGTCGAATAAATAAAATCAAATTGTCTTTTTGACATTCGAAAATATGTAAAATATTTATCTGGGTATTTTTCAACTAATTTTACAATAGTAAAATATTTACCCAATTGCTTTCTACGGGAATTAATAGGATGGACCCAATATTTGCGACTGCGCTTATTTTTGTAGTACAAGTACATCGCCGAGTATAATAATATTTTACTTTTTAGTTCATTTGATCTCACCATGATTAAACGTACGATTACAATTTTTCACTTTGACACTTTGGATAGAAATGGCGGTATAAACATTCAGCTCAAAACAAAATATAAAGAATTGTTGTTGTAAAAATCGTCTGTATTTTTTTTGGTATGTGGCGAGGCAAAATAAATTTACGCACGAATCGTCTGTTATGAGATGTGTATGGAAGCGTTGCCACATACATATCTAATAACAGACGATTCGTGCGTAAATTTGTTTTGCCTCGCCACATACCAAAAAAAATACAGACGATTTTTACAACAACAATTCTTTATATGTATTTTATTTTGAGCTGAATGTTTATACCGTCATTTCTATCCAAAGTGTATATATTTATATAATTGTATATATTTATATTAATATATATTTTATTTTGGGATTTTTTGACATTTGTTGAAGTTCACAGACAACAGAGAAAAAAATCGTTTAAAATTTGTTGATGAGTTCGGAAATCGTTTTAGATTTTTGTGCGTTCGTTCACGTGTAAAATTATACCATTCAGAGAAAAAATCGTTTCTAGGAACGGGTAAATAGAAAATTGATAATTTTTCAATTAAAATTATTAAATAATTCCAAATTTATTATTTTAGCTACTAACTTGAGATATTTTACACATTATCTCATTGATTTGAGTCAAAAATATGCTCTAATTAATTCGTAAATGCGAAATCTGTTTTTAGATGTCGTCCGTAGAAATGTGTATGTGGCATCGCCTTGTGGCAACGCTTTAAAATTTAAAGAACCGAGTATGCTCGGTGTAAGCACAGTTCACAAATAAAAACACAGTGTGCAGAGTAAAATTACTCAGGTTGAATAAAAAAAACACAGAGTATTTTTTGGCAGCGCACTGTTTGCTCAAGTTGAATTAAAAAATAAGCCCACTGTGTGCTATACTCGTAAGTACTTAGAATTGAAAAAAACACTCAAAAACTGAACTGTCATAATAATATTTGAATATTTTTAATAAACAAAAATATTTATAGACTATAAGTAGAAAATATTTAATGTTGTGAATAGTTTTGAGTGAATTTTCTAACATTAAATTTTTCAAAAAAAAAAAGAAAAGAAACACTTCGAATCGCACAGCGGCGGTCGAAGTTGTTCTGAACTAGTATTTGATGCAAGAAACAAATCTTGTTTATTCACAAGCTTATTTCAAACAATGCCCGAACTCTCTTTTGGAAAGGTTAGATCACCATAAATCAGAAAATATTTAATACCATATCGCTCATTTGTTACAACAGTGTCACAACACAACTCAAAATTCACTCATTTCTAAGATATTTGAATCAAACGATTCCCAACAATTTATATTTTTATTATTTTGGTGGAAAATTTGTGAAATCAAAAATTCAACATATATGGGACCGGAAGTCATGTTTTAATTTTGTGATTTTTATGTTTTGAATGTGTAGTACTAGGTAAAAAAAAATATTGTAGAACTCGATTTTTGTTGTTGTTGTTGCATAAGATACAGTCGGTCAAAAATTCAAGAATTTGTTGAAAATGGTCATGCATTTATACAAATATAAAAACAAGTATTTATCTGAAAAATATAAAATAGGGCTCATTTTAATTTTACCTTTAAATAAATAAGAAGAGGAATAAGGATTAAGAAAATATTACAAAAATGGTATATCATCTATAAGTTTTTCATTTTAAAAAGGGCCTCCAAACTGGTTTTTCTCAATATTCTGAAAAACCTATTTTTTTTTTGTTCGCCATTTAATTCTCTAAAACATACTGTAGTAGCGGTCATGTCTGGAATTGGGTATGCCTCCGGCAAACAGGTAAACCTGTCCACGATAGTTAGCAAATGACTGTTGTTATTCGATGGTGGTAACGGACCAACTATATCCATGTGTATGTGTTGGAACCGCATTTCCGGCATTTTGAAGTTGCCATGCGGTGACTTGGTATGTTGCACAACTTTCGATTTTTGGCATGACAAACAGTTTGTAACCCAATTTTTTAACATCTTCATTTAACTTGGGCCAAAAATATCGAGTGGAAATAAGTTTCGAGTGGAAATAAGTTTCTGGTAATGAATCAAAAATACAGTGTAATGAATCAAAAACTACCCGTCGTAATGATTGAGGAATGTAAACTCGTTGATTACCTGTGAAGATTTCACAATAGAGTTCGTTGCCAGCGAATTGAATAAGTTGCAGTTTGTATTTTGTATTTTTCTACATAGTTCTGTTTATCAGGGTTTTTAATTCTTCGTCCGTGCGTTGTAACTCTAATATTTTATGAATATTTGGAATTTCGCTGATGGAGGCTGCTTGTGGATTGCATGAGCGTGACAAGGTGTCTGCGACCACATTATGTTTGCCTGAAATGTGGCGAATATCAGTTTTAAATTGGGTTATGTAATCTAAATGTCGGCTTTGACGTGGACTACGATCCGTCTTTGAGTAGTTTGCGTTAACCAACGGCTTATGGTCCGTGAAGATTGAAAACGTACGACCTTCTACGAAATAACGAAAATGTTTAAGCGCTAAGTAAATAGCTAACAATTCACGGTCGAATGCGGAATACTTGGCTTCAGTTTGCGAGAGTATCTTAGAAAAAAAACCTAATGGTTCCCAATTACCTTTATTAAATTGCTGTAATACTGCAGCTACGGCAATATTTGATGCGTCACATGTAATATTGTATTGAGAATTTTCAATTGGATGGGCCAATAATGTTGCTACAGCAAGCGCTCGTTTAACATTAATAAATACATTTATGCATTCATCAGGCCAATCGAAATTCTGGGCAGTTTTGGGCTTGTTTGATAAAAGTGCTAACTGCGCGTGAATCGATTGAAGAAATTCGGCTAATCGTGGGATAAACCGATGATAAAAATTCACCATCCCAACGAATTTCTGAATCGATTTAATTGAATTTGGTTGGGGAAACTTTGTTATGGCTTCTACGCGTAGCGGCGAAGGTTTAATGCCATCTGGAGTAATAGAGTGGCTGAGGAATTCCAGTATTGGAACACCGAAAACACATTTTGTTTTAATTTTGACATCGTACTTTGCAAGTCTTTCGAAAATTTTCTTTAAGTGGAATAAATGTGTTTCCTCAGTTTTACTCGCAATCAATATGTCATCAATATAGACGAAAACGAACTCAAGGTCTTTACATACTTCATTCATAAAACGCTGAAACGATTGAGTTGCGTTCCGAAGTTCAAACGGCATTCGTTTATATTCAAATAACCCAAATGGTGTCGTAATGACCGCTTTAGGAACGTCTTCAGAAGCTACAGGTATTGCGTGGTATGCCCTGATTAGTTCAATCTTTGTAAATATTGTGCATCCCTGCAGGTGCACGGAAAAATTATGCATATGCGGTATCGGATAACGATCCGGTACCGTAATGGCATTCAGTCGACGGTAGTCTCTACATGGACGCCAATCTGTACTGTCTCTCTTTTGAACCATATAGAGTGGGGATGAAACCGGAGATGACGACGGTTGACATATCCCTAATTCGATCATATGTGCGAACTCGTTATACGCTGCCTTATGTTTCATAGGATCCAGTCGTCGTGGTTTAGAATACAGAAGTTCACCGTTAGTATATATGTGATGAACCACACTGTGTTTGACCGGGACATTAAAATTTGGGGGTTCAGTAAGGGTCGGAAATTCTTTTAATAATTTTCCAAAAATATTATCAATTCCCCAGTGTTTCGGTGTTGGCGTATTATCATTAACTGTCATTGCCGAGACAGTTAATTTGGTGGTCGGATCTAGAATGCGTTTTCCACGCAAGTCAACAAGAATACCGAATTTAGTTAAAAAGTCAGCTCCGATTCGACTTTCTGCCGTAAAGACAGTCGAACTTATTCGTTTAACGGTAAATCAGTAAGGAAAGTTGGAAATTTGAGATCACGGATCGATTATGGCGTCTCGTTGTTGATAAATTTGTTTCCGTTTGTTCACTTTCGTCAAAGACAATCAGGGGTGTCAGCTGTATGCCTTCATTCGCTGTATTTGCTTCAGTGGTGAAGGTGGATTAATTATAATTTTACAATCGGTAGATGATGTTTGATTATTCACGGTTGAGTGTGTCAATCCATAAGTTCGGTGGACTTATCTTTTCAAAAGATAAAAGGCTGACAACGCTTTCATCCAAAGACGAAAACACGTACAAGTTATGTATTTAATTTTTTTGTTATTGTTTAATTTCAAATGATAGCGAGCTTACCGCTGGTGAGGGCTCACTATTTCTGAATTAAAATTATTTTTGAAAACAAAACTAAAACGTTACTGATATAATTTCGTTCTGCTTTATTATTGAGAATTTAGTTCTTTAAATACAAAAATAAGTGCTCATCATTACAATTTATGTTAGTGCAAAAAATGTTGTATTATATGTCACTAGACAATTCACACGATAATTTGATGAGTAAGCTTATACATTATGTATGCTACAAGCCTGCTTACTTATATACTCGTACATATTACATTACAATTATAAAAATAAGTGCAGATCGATGCCCTGTTGATGTTGAACTCAACATATTCCGGGCCGCCTACTTGGGATGATTAGACTTCTGCATGTTGAAGTGGCGTAGGTGGTCGGCGAGGATTTTTTGTCTTAAACATTTTATGCCCCAAATGACACCTAAAACTAAAATGATCCCAGAAATGACATGAGTCATGGTATAATGGTGGATATGATGATTCTTTCCCTCATGTATTTGGATCTTCATATTTTCGAGCGTCTTTATCTCTTGTTCCAATTTGTTGGTATCTTGAAGCGTTACATACTGTGGATGATTATGTCGGACTGAGCTATCTTTGATCCGGGTGATGAACTTCTTTAAGTGAATAGATTCAGCTAACGTATTAACCGATCTATTGAATCCCTTTTCCAAATGGTTAGAATAGGATCCGATTGCAACGATATAAAAATTTGCATCCCGTAGCACACAACCAGCTTTGATTTTTACTATGCCTGATCCTTGAAGGTTATACGATTTGCTTTCATGACCGCATATTACATCGATTGTTGTTTCATTGTGAATGGCATATACCCATTGTTGGCATTAAGTTTTATCCAGTGATTTGATGCATTTACGGTTCCGATGGAACATAATTCCTCAAGATTCCTCTTCCGTTGTAGGATTGCCACCTCGCACTGAGCTTGGCTGCTCATGATGTTATATATTGGCGATATTTCACACAAAAATCTTCTTCCTTGAAATGATTGACAATTTTTTACTTGCTACTAGTCATTAATGCGAGCTGTTCCCGGTGAGCATCTGTTGCTAAAAATTCTGCCTTGGTGTCGATGTAAGACTGCGAATTCCTGTGTTCGATATTAGGCACTGGAAAAACGGCTAACAGTGTGTACTCCCGCGTAAATGATAATGGAATGGTGAGTTCTACTATAATGTTCCTTGGAGTTACTCTACTGCGTATTTTCATGCTATGATATATGTGAAGAAGATCCAGAATGCCATGCCCAGGTATGGTGATCGTTGCTGGTATATGTCTTTTAATAATTTCCAGCTCTTGATCCAATTGAGCCGGGGAGAGTAATGAAGGATGCAAAATGTTCTTGTGTGCATTATGGATTACGTCAAGTAAGGCTTGTTGCGTGTCCTCCAAATTTTTCAATATTAATATCAATTCAATGCTTGAAGTTAATATTAAACGAATTTGCTTTTCTCGCATGAAGTACTCGTTCAATTGTTCTAGTTCAGCCTTTAGCATTCCATGATCATTTATCAGTTTGTTTAATGATTTCATAGTAAGAATTGAGTTGTGCTTTATTAGCTTAACTGTGTTGTCTATTATTGTGGTATGATTCCTTATCAGTGCCTCTAATTGATGCTGATCATCGTTTATGGCTTCAAATTGACTTTCATATTCTCTTGCTTCACGCTCTGTAAGAATCCCAAACATGTCGCCTAACACAACGCCTATTGTGTCGCCTAAACCTCGGTTTATTCTGCGCACTTTCTTGTTGCTGGCTAATAATAATTCATTATTTGCTTCCAAATTATTGAACTGCCATTGAATTTGTTGAAGAATTAATTCGCAATTTATTTCGACAACGTCTGTGCAGGACTTCTTCAGTTGACTTTGCGCGGTCTTGAATGCTTCAATTTCCTCCCAGTAATTACTCATATTATAATAGATTATTAGTGACCATTTCATGGCTACTACCTCGAGTCTGCCTATTGATTCAAAGTGTATGCCTGTAGAATGGTTGAATGGAGTAATGTCTATGTTGGCCTGAGCAGGTCCCAAAATGCAACATATGGACAACGTCGCAAGCATCAGATGTTTCAATTTGCTCTGGTTTTTCACTTGTCGATGAGGGTGCTGCCGCAGAAACCTCTCGGAATTCTTGGATATTTGCGACTCCTTCTCCTCTTCACTCTCGTTGGCTTTTATGGGCATTATATCCTTTAAATTTTCCTCAATTGGTAGTTTGCACAATTTCACAATTGGCCGCTTGAAAATATTGTTCTCGCACTTCACTGTAGCTACTCTAACTAAATCATCGCTTCCGACATGTGTCTCGATAATTCGCCCTAGTTTCCAACGTGTGGTTGGTTGTTGGTCATCCTTTATTAACACCAAGTCGTTGATTTTTAGGTTCGCTTGGCTACATTTCCATTTAGTTCGTTGTTGTAGTTGATGGAGATATTCAGAGGACCATCTTTTCCAAAAGCCTTGCACCATTTTCTCAACAAGGTGCCATCTTGTTTTTAAAGAGATGTTATCTGTATCAGCGACCGGCAGTGACTTGAGAGAATCACCTATCAAAAAATGTCCTGGTGTTAAAGCTGATAAATCTGTTGGATTATTGGTCAGTGGAGTTAGCGGTCGAGAATTTAGACACGCCTCGATTTGTGTAACTACTGTGTAAAGCTCCTCAAAGGTGAGGGTTGCTTCTCCTATGATTCGTTTTAAATGGAACTTGATAGATTTAATGCCCGCTTCCCATATGCCACCGAAATGGGGTGTCATGGGCGGTATGAAATGCCAATTGGTTTCGTCGTTGGCTATCATAGTGGCGATCTCGTCCGGTAATGTGGTTATTGCGCGATGGTGTTCTTTTAACATTACCTTGTTCGCTCCAACAAAGTATGTCCCATTGTCAGAGTAGATATCCGTGCATAATCCTCTCCTGGATGTAAATCGCTTGTAAGCAGCAATAAATGATTCGGTTGTTAAATCGCCTACAATTTCAATATGTATAGCTTTTGTTACCATGCAGATGAACAGTGCAATGTAACCTTTGTGAGTTTTGTGACCTCTTCCCTTGGTTGTTCTCACTTGAATGGGGCCAGCATAATCGATACCCGTTTTTGCGAACGGTCTTCCCGGCCGTACTCTAGCAGATGGTAAGTTTCCCATTTGTTGTTGTGCAAGATGCTTTTTGTTACGAAAGCAAATAATGCATTTTTGAATTACTCGACGTACGGCACGTTTACCGTCAATAATCCAATATTTATTTCTCAAATGCGATAATGTTAGTTGAGCACCCCCATGTAAGGTACTGACATGAGCATTTTCTATAATTCTTTGTGTTACAAGGTTGTGTTTATCCAGGATGATGGGGTTTTTGCTGGACCTTGATAATGTTGAATTTTGAAGTCGTCCATTTAGTCGTAACAAGCCATTTTCATCTAAAGTTGGATTCAATGATAGTAGCTTGCTTCTTTTGCTAATTTGTTGAGCCTGGTTAAGACAGCTAATTTCATTAGAAAAATCTTGCTTTTGTAGTGCCTTGAGAATTGTTGTTTCCGCATCCCGGAGTTCTATACCTGTTAGCTGCTTATGATTATTGTTGCCATGCTTGGCATTGTTGATAAATCGTTTACAGTACGCAACTATGCGTTTTAATCTGTTGTAATTCGAACATCGCTCAAATAATTCATTAAATACGTGCTCTTCTCTGCTTATTGTCATTAGTTTTGAATGTTTTTCTTCTAATTCTTCACGATGATGTGTATGAGTAAGTGAGGAACTATAGATTTCCTTCCAACTAGTTATATTTTGTCCCAGAAAGTCCGGTCCTTCCCACCATAATTTGTTGTTTGTTAATGCGGATGGTGGTATGCCTCGTGAAGCTATATCAGCTGGGTTGTCGCCAGATTTTACGTGATGCCATGTTGTGGTCGGTATGAAGGATTTTAAGCAGAAATTCTGTTTGCCACGAATGACTTAAATTTGTTTGGCTCGCCTGTGATCCAACATAGTGCAATGGTTGAGTCTGACCACGCATACATCCTGCAGTTGTTTAGATTTAAGGCTTCTTGGACGTGTTTGAGCAGTTTTGATAATAATAAAGCTGCATTTAGCTCTAGTCGAGGAATTGACAACCTCACTTTAGTTGGAGCGACTCTTGTCTTCGATGTTAAAAGTTGTGTTGTAATTGTTCCATCTTCGTTTACTGTTCGACAGTATATAGCAGCGGCATATGCGTATTCCGAAGCATCAGCGAAACCGTGAAGCTCTATGTCGGTATTTTCAGTTGTATTGATCCACCTTTGAATCTTTATGTTTTGGATATCACTTAATTCTGCCTTATATTTTATCCATTTTGTATTGATATGTTCTGGTAGATGTTCATCCCATTTTATTCCGCTTAGCCATAATTGTTGCATCATAATTTTTGCTGTAATTGTTAGTGGAGAGAGCCATCCAACTGGATCAAATAGTTTCGATGATTCGGATAATAATGAACGCTTTGTAGCTTGGTTGCTGGATAACTGAAGTTTTGCAACATCAAATTCAAAGTTGTCTTCTTGTGGATCGTACAAAATGCCTAGGGTCTTGATGCAATCGTTTAACTTGATTTCCATATTACCCTTACCGTGCAGCTCTCTTGGTATATGTTGTAATAATTCACTTGAGTTAGAAAACCATTTTCGTAAGTTAAATCCACCTCGATCTGTTAGCAATTTTAATTCGCGAACTGATTGACATGCCTCCCTTATATTGTGGCATCCGGTCAGCAAATCGTCTACATAAAAATCTTTCAATATGATGTGTGCTGCTTTTGGATACTCATTGGCTCCATCAAGAGCTAACTGTCTCAATGCTCTTATCGCCAAGAAACTGGGTGCTGTTGTTCCATATGTGACTGTCTTGAGTTTATAAGTTGTCATTGGTTTAGACGGTTGCACGGAAAAAAAAACTGGTTACAACGAAGAAAAAACTGAATGATTCAAGAAAAATGAGCACTTGATTTTCAGCTAAGATAACTATTTCATAATGCAAACTTTCAATTTCTTCATTTGATGTTTTTATTTAAATATTGAATTAATAATTTTTTTATTGCTGAAAGAAATTCAATTTCTTAAAGCAAGAAAATATTATTTTGTAGAGCAAATCGCTTTTCTAAGTTTTTAATATCTATTTCTTCATTAAAGATAACAAATTCTTGTTTTAAGGTGACCGTATCTCAAAATACAATAAATTGAGGCTTGTATTAAGAAATTTTACATATCATTGTATGATCTACATTTCTTTAGTTAAGAGTCATTTTCTTATAATTAAAATGCATTTTCTGTCAGAAAACATTTTTTTTTTCGTGATAGAAGAACCCATTTATAAATTGTAGAGAAGGAATTGCTTAAATACTTCAAACGCCTTTCTTGGAAAAACTTTTGAATTTCTAGATTGCGGAAAGTAACTTCTGAAAGCTGTAAAAGTATTTCTTGTTTCCAGCTATTTTTCCTGTTTATTGGATCAACATTAAATAAAATTTC
Organism: Nephrotoma appendiculata; assembly: GCA_947310385.1. NCBI lineage: Eukaryota > Metazoa > Arthropoda > Insecta > Diptera > Tipulidae > Nephrotoma > Nephrotoma appendiculata. The sequence goes on along the minus strand of OX371224.1, from coordinate 174,612,211 downwards.
CAAAATAATAACAATAGAATTTAATTATATATTTTTTATTTTAATTTATTATAAGAAATATAAAGATTCGGTTTAATATTAATTAGCTATGTCATACAAATTACAATAATAAATACAATAATAAAATAAAAATTTAATTAAACAGAAGACATAATTGACTTCAATATATTTACGCTATGATTTATCAAGAAAACTTTACAACTAGTTTTTACAATATCAACAATAATGAACAGTTTAATATTTTGATAGCTTAACTCACACATATTTTAACATGCAGCAACAAATAAACGTCGATAAGTTTTGAAAAAATTAACATTTAAATTAACAGCTAAACATTAGTTTTTTGTTTACAGTCGTACCTGTAGTTTCTGCAGTAATGATTTTTTTGTTGATTTTTTTGCATTAAGATTACTATTTTTAAATTTATTTTTCAAATAGCCTATCTTCTGGAGCTTACATTAGTAATTTCTATGCTTGTTGTATAAAAAGCTTGCTGGCTTACACGCCCTATAATACAATTCCTGAAAATAAGACAATAAATAGCAAAGATTTTTATATATAACTCATTGTTAGTTACCTTCTTTTCTCCAGGAATAAATACCCGATATCACTAGCAATTGTTTTTAATAAATCAGCTGATACCGGGTTTTTGACCAATATATCACCAACTGTAGATACAAGTAGATTGCGGGTCCTTCCATCGAGTTGTGGTGGAGTTGCTGCATTAAAATGTCTAAGATTTTAAACCCTTTGGTTGAGTCGAGAAACTGGTCAAAGCTGCTGATGACATTTTTCCACTTGAAAAAGAAGAAGGGGCTGGTTAATGCTGTGTCCTGATCCAGTCATACATCGATGAATTTACAGAACCAGTTACTGTTACTATTTAAATTTAGTATTTTCGTCAGCAATTTCTCTGATTAAAAAAATTTAAATAAAACCCTAAATTCATTATGCACAAATTACTCACACAAAACACACAAAAGAGAGCGATCACTTGTTAATTTAAATTATAAATATATGTAATATATATGTATATATAACTTACATTTAATTACTTAGCTTCACCTTAATTATTTTTCAACACCACTAAAAAATATTTTATTTGACAATCACAAAATACACGTTGTTTCTATTAAACTGTTCAAGAGATAATAAATATTACTTATTTGAGTTATATTTCTCAAATTTTTCAACGTTTTCTTGATTTAAAAATTATAGAGTGTACATAAAAAAATCCTTTTGTATAATTAAAAGTGTTCTCTCAGGATGAGACATACATATTAAACCAAGAAATATTATATTAAAGTTTAAAAAATTACTTTTTTGTGATAAGAAAAACATTTCTCGAAGTAACATAGCAAATTGTATTGAAATTATTGAAATTTTTATCTTCATTAAAAAAAACTTGGAATGAGTAAAGATTCATTATTTCTTCAATCAAGATAACTTTTTTGAAATTCTAGAATTCATTAGTTTATCAGAAAGAGAAATAATTTTTTTATTATCAAGAAACGTTTTCAATTTTAAAATGTTGTATTTTAATAAAATTTATGTTTTTGATTTAAGAAAATATTAAATTTCTCGTTTTAAGAAAATGAAAGATTAAATTAAAAGTATTTCTCTTCAAACTAAATTTTTTCTCTTATTATAAAGAATTTATTGCAACGATAAATACAAGAAAAATAATTCTCAAGATGGAATTTAATTTTAAAACTTCAGTCAAGAAATAATTCTCTTCGTAAGAAAACTATTTTTATAACTAGAAAAACTGGTATCGACATAGAAATTTGGTTTTTAAAGTAAGCAAAACTATTTTTTATTAAATAAAGAAAAATATTTCTTTAAGATAGTATGCTTATTTTTTTCCGTGTGAGTTCTCCATAATATTCGATGGTAATTCTGGTCTTGTTCGTTTATCCAGATTTGGCGATACATTTTCTCTATGTCCGCCGTCATTACGATTTTGTATTTTCCCCATCGCAATAATATATCCGTTAGGTCATCTTGTAATTTGGGACCATTCATCATGCAATCGTTTAAAGATACTCCTGTCGTAGTTTTAGCCGAAGCATCAAACACTACTCTAACACGGAAAAAAAAACTGGTTACAACGAAGAAAAAACTGAATGATTCAAGAAAAATGAGCACTTGATTTTCAGCTAAGATAACTATTTCATAATGCAAACTTTCAATTTCTTCATTTGATGTTTTTATTTAAATATTGAATTAATAATTTTTTTATTGCTGAAAGAAATTCAATTTCTTAAAGCAAGAAAATATTATTTTGTAGAGCAAATCGCTTTTCTAAGTTTTTAATATCTATTTCTTCATTAAAGATAACAAATTCTTGTTTTAAGGTGACCGTATCTCAAAATACAATAAATTGAGGCTTGTATTAAGAAATTTTACATATCATTGTATGATCTACATTTCTTTAGTTAAGAGTCATTTTCTTATAATTAAAATGCATTTTCTGTCAGAAAACATTTTTTTTTTCGTGATAGAAGAACCCATTTATAAATTGTAGAGAAGGAATTGCTTAAATACTTCAAACGCCTTTCTTGGAAAAACTTTTGAATTTCTAGATTGCGGAAAGTAACTTCTGAAAGCTGTAAAAGTATTTCTTGTTTCCAGCTATTTTTCCTGTTTATTGGATCAACATTAAATAAAATTTCCAAAATAATAACAATAGAATTTAATTATATATTTTTTATTTTAATTTATTATAAGAAATATAAAGATTCGGTTTAATATTAATTAGCTATGTCATACAAATTACAATAATAAATACAATAATAAAATAAAAATTTAATTAAACAGAAGACATAATTGACTTCAATATATTTACGCTATGATTTATCAAGAAAACTTTACAACTAGTTTTTACAATATCAACAATAATGAACAGTTTAATATTTTGATAGCTTAACTCACACATATTTTAACATGCAGCAACAAATAAACGTCGATAAGTTTTGAAAAAATTAACATTTAAATTAACAGCTAAACATTAGTTTTTTGTTTACAGTCGTACCTGTAGTTTCTGCAGTAATGATTTTTTTGTTGATTTTTTTGCATTAAGATTACTATTTTTAAATTTATTTTTCAAATAGCCTATCTTCTGGAGCTTACATTAGTAATTTCTATGCTTGTTGTATAAAAAGCTTGCTGGCTTACACGCCCTATAATACAATTCCTGAAAATAAGACAATAAATAGCAAAGATTTTTATATATAACTCATTGTTAGTTACCTTCTTTTCTCCAGGAATAAATACCCGATATCACTAGCAATTGTTTTTAATAAATCAGCTGATACCGGGTTTTTGACCAATATATCACCAACTGTAGATACAAGTAGATTGCGGGTCCTTCCATCGAGTTGTGGTGGAGTTGCTGCATTAAAATGTCTAAGATTTTAAACCCTTTGGTTGAGTCGAGAAACTGGTCAAAGCTGCTGATGACATTTTTCCACTTGAAAAAGAAGAAGGGGCTGGTTAATGCTGTGTCCTGATCCAGTCATACATCGATGAATTTACAGAACCAGTTACTGTTACTATTTAAATTTAGTATTTTCGTCAGCAATTTCTCTGATTAAAAAAATTTAAATAAAACCCTAAATTCATTATGCACAAATTACTCACACAAAACACACAAAAGAGAGCGATCACTTGTTAATTTAAATTATAAATATATGTAATATATATGTATATATAACTTACATTTAATTACTTAGCTTCACCTTAATTATTTTTCAACACCACTAAAAAATATTTTATTTGACAATCACAAAATACACGTTGTTTCTATTAAACTGTTCAAGAGATAATAAATATTACTTATTTGAGTTATATTTCTCAAATTTTTCAACGTTTTCTTGATTTAAAAATTATAGAGTGTACATAAAAAAATCCTTTTGTATAATTAAAAGTGTTCTCTCAGGATGAGACATACATATTAAACCAAGAAATATTATATTAAAGTTTAAAAAATTACTTTTTTGTGATAAGAAAAACATTTCTCGAAGTAACATAGCAAATTGTATTGAAATTATTGAAATTTTTATCTTCATTAAAAAAAACTTGGAATGAGTAAAGATTCATTATTTCTTCAATCAAGATAACTTTTTTGAAATTCTAGAATTCATTAGTTTATCAGAAAGAGAAATAATTTTTTTATTATCAAGAAACGTTTTCAATTTTAAAATGTTGTATTTTAATAAAATTTATGTTTTTGATTTAAGAAAATATTAAATTTCTCGTTTTAAGAAAATGAAAGATTAAATTAAAAGTATTTCTCTTCAAACTAAATTTTTTCTCTTATTATAAAGAATTTATTGCAACGATAAATACAAGAAAAATAATTCTCAAGATGGAATTTAATTTTAAAACTTCAGTCAAGAAATAATTCTCTTCGTAAGAAAACTATTTTTATAACTAGAAAAACTGGTATCGACATAGAAATTTGGTTTTTAAAGTAAGCAAAACTATTTTTTATTAAATAAAGAAAAATATTTCTTTAAGATAGTATGCTTATTTTTTTCCGTGAAGTTTTGTAGTGGTGCTATCCTGTTTGATTACACCATGATGTGGTATGTAATAGGTGTTACTTGCTATATTGTGATCTTCAACCTCTTCCTGCACAAGTTCCATGTGCTTTAGATTTATGTATTCCTGCATAAATTGATGATATAACTGTTTGAAAGACGAATCTCTCTTGAACCGATTTTCAATTTGTATTAGCCTGGCAGCGGCTTTTTTCTTGGATTCTCCTAATTTGATATGATTATCCTTGAATGGAATTCTTACCACATATCTTCCATCTGATCCCTTTCCTCAGGTTAACTGGAAATGATGTTCAACCATGTCTTCCTCTTCCGTATTAATTCTGTTTTCTGGTATCGAATCTACCTCTATGAGTAATTTCAATTGATCTTCAATGCCTTTAGTAGCTATCATTGTTGTTGGCTGGTTTGTTCTGGTGCCGCCTCTGCTGCCTATTATTATCCATCCGATTTCAGTTTGTTGTGCCATTGGTTCTAATTCACCTCCTTTTATGATGTTGTTGTTTATGATTGCTGGATAATAGTCGGCACCAAGTATGAGATCAATTGGTTGTGACTTGTTATAATAAGGAGCGGCGAGTTGTATTTGTTTGAGATGGGTCCAACATCTTGCATCAAAGTCCACCTCCGGTAACTGTTGGTTGAGTTTATCAAATATCAACGCTTCGATATTTAGTTGAAAATCGGTTTCGAATCTTGGCAAGATTTGTATATTGATTGTATGTTTACAATCACCTGCTTTCCCTCCTCCTATACCGGAGATAGAAACGTTGACCTTCTTCTTCTTAAGGTTGAGTAGGTTAGCGGCTTTTGATGAGATTAATGTCACCTGTGATCCAGGATCGACTAATGCTCTGAGCAAGATTTGATTTCCCGTGCTAGTTATGGCTTTAACTACTGCGGTTGGTAACAAAACTTGTCCCTGTTGATTTACTATAAGGGTTTTCGCGTTTTTAACTCCAGTTCCGCCATTTGATAATGCGTTATTGCAGTGTAGTAGGGTGTTATGTGACCCTTTACATACGACGCATGGTTCTGACTGACAATATTTACTTTGGTGATGGTTTAGGCAACGTACACAAAGGCTTGCTGCATTTATTAGCCTTGATCTATCTAATGTTGACATACTTTTGAACTGTTGACATTGATCCAAGTTGTGTCGTTCCTTGCAACTATTTACCCAACATGTTCTGCTTGCTGTGGTTGTATAGGCCCGTTTTAGCGGTGGTATATACTGTGGTTGGCTTGTCGTTTGTTTGTTGCTGCCCATGGCTTCCAGTGATTGAAATCTTTTTTCAAGGAATTTGAAAACTTCTTCTAGTTGTGGAATATCTCTGGGTTTATCTATGGATGATTCATAGAGCCTGATGGATTCTGGGTCCAGTTTTTTCATTAATATGAAGCTTACGAATGCTTCAAAAGATGAACTTATGTTGAGCCGATTTATGTTATGCAGAATTTCTTTTGCTGTATCGTGCAAGTTCCTTACCGCTTGTGCGGACGCCATTTGAATTGTTGTTAGTGATAATAACGCACTGAATTGATGGTTGGCAAGTAACCTCGCGTTGTTATATCTATTTTGTATTATGCTTCAGGCTGTTTGGTAATTGTCACCTGTTGTTGTTAGATGACTTATGAGTTGAGCTGCTCCTTTTTGTAGGTGTGATTTTAAATATGTCATCTTCACCGTGTCAGATATTTTGTTGTTTTGATGAATCATTTCGGTGAATATATCGTTAAATGTTTCCCATCGGTCATATTCACCGTAAAAGTTTGGTAGTTCTATTTTTGGCAGTTTCATCTGGACTGATTCTGCCGTAGTTATATTATCGCCGTGAAATCGTTGTAACTCGATCATTGTGGTTTCTACTTTTTCTTGTAGCTGGCCAAAATAATCTTTTTTGAAGTAGTCAGACGTTTGCTCGTCTTCTTCTGTTTCTATTAAGATTGCAGTGTGTTGGTTTGCTACTTCTTGGATGTCTTTTTCTAGTTGTTTTAATTTTATATTTATGTATTCCTTGGATATGTTGTTAGTCTCCAATGAATGATTGACTGACGCCAATTTTTGATACATTTGGCGCATGAGGACATCTTGCCGTTTGAATAACTTTTTGTTGTTCTTTCTTTTGAACTAGTTTCTTGTTGCGCAGTTTGCCCTGTTGAACTCGTTGATGTGGTATTTAGGCGTTCACGCATATCCGTTATTAATTTTTGGTATGCGTCTGTGACTTTCTTCCATCTTTCTAGATATGCATGGCCCTTTTCTAGAGGTGGGGTCATGTTCAAGATTTTCGTATCATTATCGACGTAGTCGTTATAAATCGCCTTTAGAGTTGCCAACCTTTTTTCCAAATATATCTTCGTTTTCCTATCCTCCCCGTCTTTGCGGTAGTTTGTTTCCATTTGGACGATTTTGTCACCTGCTTCATCTTGTTGCTGGAGTATGCTTTCCATTTTTGTTGTTATTTTGATGTGTACAGGTGTTTTAACTTAACTTCAGATTTGTTGTTATTCTTAAGTTTTCGTTTGTTTACTGTTTTTAATGTAAACTTATCGCGTTTAACTTAGCGATGCCGGTTGTTTTAATGGCTCGAAGGACCAATGTTTAATTTCAAATGATAGCGAGCTTACCGCTGGTGAGGGCTCACTAAATTATTTTTGAAAACAAAACTAAAACGTTACTGATATAATTTCGTTCTGCTTTATTATTGAGAATTTAGTTCTTTATATACAAAAATAAGTGCTCATCATTACAATTTATGTTAGTGCAAAAAATGTTGTATTATATGTCACTAGACAATTCACACGATAATTTGATGAGTAAGCTTATACATTATGTATGCTACAAGCCTGCTTACTTATATACTCGTACATATTACATTACAATTATAAAAATAAGTGCAGATCGATGCCCTGTTGATGTTGAACTCAACAGTTATTTTACTTTTCAAAACCTTCCACACCTGAAATATTTTTATATGTACAAATTAATTTGATAATATTGATTATGAAAAAATATAATAAATATTTAGTATGTACCTTTTGCCATCCACCACCTTGTCTTATTGGAGGGCCTACTATTCAATTTCTTAGTGAAATCATCCCAAAGCGTGTTAAACTCTTCTATGGAACTGCCATATGTGTAAAATCTTTTAGCTAACTCGACATGTTTTTCCATCAGCTCAACTAATCACTCAAACTGCCTATACTGTTTGTCATTTTAACACTGAAATGTTTAAACATATTTACAAATTATATATTATAATAATTAAATATATTAAATATTATTAAATTAGTATAAGATTTACGATATAATACATTTAAAACTTACGTTTTATTTGATTCCATTTTGTAGCGTCGTTTCAAGTGACGAACAACTTGTCAAATAAAATATTCTGTTTGCCACTTCAAAAGACAGGTGTTACTTCGATCAACTAAGGGAATATCAAAATTTGATTGTCGGAAGAAGTGACAGGTGACCCAAGCAAGCATGCAGGGGAGAAAATGTAGGTTTAAGATTATTTATTTTAACACGATCTAACGACACGACTAAGAGAATAGGGGTGGAAATATATCATTCCAAGTGACACTTATCATTTCATACGAAAAAGAGAATATGGCGTCAAGTGATAGTTATTACACCAAATGATAAACATCACATCATGTGATAGTTTTCACTTGTATTTCAACAAGCGGCATTTTGATAATCGGTCTTTAGAAAAGCGAGATTTTGATTTCAAGATCTTGAAAACGGAGCAAACGACGCTCTGAGACCGCGTGGCTGAAAAAGATACTGCGACAGCGTCATGACCATCAACGGTAAGCAACTGCCCCTCCCCCCTGTATGCTTCATCAACAATAGTGGGCGCCTTCCAGCAGCTCTGCCTTTATTGCAAAAAATAACGGTTGACTAAAAAATTTAAATGTGTATTCGTGGTGTACTTTGGATTGATCACACCTTGTTTAAAATAATACCCGGCTACATATGTGGCCAAACGGCTTCCGCTATTACATATTATAACTCGTATTTTTTAAAATCGCTGGTAACAGAAGAATCCAGATATCATATGCCTCTAACTAAATATGTTTTGAATAATGTTACAAATCCCGAAATGCCAAAAACATATAATATGAATTGACTATTCATAAAAAATTGCACGTGCAATTTGCAATCCCACTCTACTTTATTATTTAACAAATCCCATACTAATAAACATAAAATTTTTATATTATTTGAAAATTCGTGTGGCAGTTTTATATGTGTGCTATGCTGATTAAGTATTCCGGTACCATAAGCTAACATAAAAATATTCAAATTTGTCTAAACGCGAATATAAAAATCACTTAAGAAAATTTTAATAAATTTAAAATAAACTAATGAATTTTATGGAAAAGTCGTTAAATTGAAACAGTAATTACATAACATAATTTTTTAGATATCCGAGTATGTATCATGTAAATTTTACATCTTACAATGGACTTGGTAACAAATTTACTCGATTTTTAAATATTTTTAGCGGTCTGATAAAATGCAACGATACGACGCCTCCATGATGATAAATCGCAACTAGATAATAAATACACGTTTATGGGGAACCGCGCCGGTCGCATTCAAGAATTAGTATTCATTACTGAAGCAAGAAATGATTCACAAATTATAGGCGTTTACCCAGATTAAAATAAATATTTAGTGCAAAATTTTTTGTGGTCTCGGACAAAATTTATATGTGAAATTTGAGTCATCAAAGAAAGGTTAACCGCTTTCTAAGCAGAGTGTGTGTATCTTATTCTTAAATTCCTGTTTCGATCATTACATTACAAACTATTAAAATTATATAATTTTGGATGGTATATAGAAGACCGTCCGTTGTCAGATCGTCCAAATTCAATTGATATTATCTCCCCACACATCCCCACATAAAATGATTTAAGTTTGCCTATAAATCGTGGTTTAATTAATTTGATTTTAATATTCATTTAATTATTCATAAATATACCAATCGAAAAATTTGTATCTAAATTTAAATTATTAATTAAGATATAATAAATTATTATAATTTATGCAAGTAAACGAAGCTAAAAATGAACGAAAAAAATTGTACGTGATGAATAGAATAAACTTAGGCGAATATTTAACTCGTTATATATATACTATAATGTAGCTAACATTTAGGGAAATATTTTCTTGTTTCTATTTTTGCCAAAATTTTATGCGGTCAGCATTAATCGAACGCGAGATCATCGATAAAAATCAATTTTTATTTTGTTTTTAGTTTTTGTAGAACACATTACTACTGTATTGTGATGCCAAATTGCTCTTTAAATTAGACGATGAATATAAAGATACCAAAAAAGTTGTTAGCTTTGATTTCGTAAAAAAAAAAAAAATTTGAATAATTTTATACAAAAAACTTGATGGTCTAAGATTGTCGATGTCATGCAGGTCAAATATTTTATATTTAAATTCGATATCGTTCAAAAACGATTTGTATTGTTTTTTAAATTCCAAATGTTATGCTTTAAATTGCAAAAATTCTTTATATCGGCGAGTGTCATTTTGAATTTGGAATTTTGATTATAGTGTTAAGCTTATGTATTGACGCCTCAAATTTTGAATAGATTTTCTAAAAAAGTCGTTTTAGAATAATTAATAAAATAGTTTTTTGATTTTATTTTTGTTTGCATAAACAGATATAAACACGGAATTAAAATACCGTATCAAGTTCAAATTTAAGATGAAAAATAAATTCCGCACTGAAATTACGCTGAAATCGAAATTGGACGCAACGGAACTTATTATCTTAACAATTAATCTTAAGTTAATTAGTAAAAGTAAGTCTTAAGTTAGTAAAAGACGTAAACACTAGGAAGAACAAGTTCTATAAATATATTTGTTCTAATTGCTTCCCATATTTTGTGAACGCATGCAGAATTGACGTGAAGATTGTTTCAAATAAGACCCTATCAGCCTAAAGTTATCAAGGTTACCCACCTCTACACGAAATCCAACGAAACATAAAAAAATATTACAAATTGTATCAATCTCAAAATAAATGAATTGCGAGACTAAAGAAATACTTTCTGCTTTTGGTTCTGAGTAATAGTTTTTGATTTCAGATTAATACATAAGTGGTCCTTCGAATCCTAGCCGGATCCCCGGTCTGGTACACATCAATAATTTATATTCAATTGATCTTGATATGCGTTCTAATTTGATTTTTGGTCCGATTTTCGATTTGGGGTCTGCTAGTTTGAAAGTGATGATAAAATTTTGAATCGAGTATTTAATTAGCCTAAAATTAAACTTTAATTTTCTAATTGTTTTTAAATTGTTTTATGATATGTGTTCTGCTAACTTTTTCTAAAGCTAGCAGAATCCGTGGTTTAGTTGGAAGGGATGAGTCCAACATTTTTTAATAGAGCATTTAATTAGCCTATTGTTAGCCTATAATTATCCATACCATCTTGTAATGCTCTGCTGTATGAGTTCTGCTAGCTTAAGGGACGTCCAAGCTGTGGATACAGTTTTTGTTTCGAAGATTTATACGGCAAACAGCATATTAAGCAGAGAATTTTTAGTTCGGTTTAGTTGCCGTTATGATTATCAATGAAACCCATGAAAGGACATAACCAACATTGTATTTAGTTTCGTTAAAAAATTCACTCGATTCTGGCCAGAACTGAAATGATCTGAACGTCAATGGACGTTATCGAATTATAGTTCATAGTGCAGAACATTTCGTATGGTACAGCGTATAGGTGCTCGCATCGAAAGTAAATGATTGCTGCATGTTGCGCCAAACTAATAAAATTCGATACATTAGGGGTATCGAACGATTAAGAAAAATCAGATCTAAGCGGACCAATTTAATTAAAGTTCAAGTTGATAGGTTGGGTTAGGTTAGGTTAGAGTGGCTGCTATCGCACACTTAAGCCAGTAGTGGCCCATTGTGATACCACAGGATCCTATCTCCCCTTTACTCCTGCTGAAACCATCCAGAGCTACTTATGTAGCGTAAAATATCTCACATTCCACAGCCCGCGAGTTGCGAAAGGCTGTCCATACTGCACACACCTAAATACTTATGCCTTCTGTATGATAGTGCAGGACACGAGCATAGGTAGTGATCTAAGGTCTCTTCCTCCTCTTCGTCTAAACAACTTCTACAAAAATTATTCGTCTGTAGACTCAGCCTTCTTGCAGGTTCCCCAAAAAGGCAGTGTCCTGTCAGTATCCCTACGACCAATCCTACCTCTCGTTTTCCCAGGGATACTACAGTATTCCCCCGAATATAACGCCTAGGCATCCATTCCGAAAATTTATGTAATAATTCATATTTTAAAATTTTATTTTTTAAATCTTAATGTACAATGGGTATCACCATAATTCAATAGACTGCTACATCATCTAAAGATTATACATTAAATTTTAAAATATATATTATTACATACATTTTCGAAATGGATGCCTAGGCGTTATATTCGGAGGAAGACTGTAGTGCTTTGGAGCGCCGCAGGTCCAGTTTCGGCCACACCTGTTTTGCTACCCTGCACGTCAGGGTGTTGGTCCACCTCTCGTTTGTCAAGGCGATTGCCTTTTTACTGAGTACCGATTTAAACGTTGCTATAGGCCTCCCCAGACCGGCCCTTTCCGGCTGCATCTGGAGAGTCGTACCGTACCTAGCTAGTTCGTCCACCCTGCAGTTCCCGTGATGTCCGAGTGACCAGGGACCCAGATTATCTGGATACTGAAATACTCGCTCATCTCATTAAGAGATGATCGGCAATCCAGCGCCACCCGTGACTTCAGACAAACCGCCTATAGCGACCTGACCGCCGCCTGACTGTCCACATAAATCGCGATATCCCTAACGGATACCACGTTATGGTTCAACCATGTCCCGACTTCCCCTATCGCCACCACTTCAGCCTGGTACACGCTGCAGTAGTCAGGGAGACGATCGGAAATATTAACATTAAGCTTCTCACAGAAGACTCCGGGCACCTACTTTGCCGTCTAGCTTAGAACCGTCCGTGAAAAATTGCAGTGCCTCGTTTTCCAGTATTGATCCGTTCCACCAGGATTCTCTCGAAGTACAGATGCACAACGTTGGTTTAATATAATCTAGATTCGCCAGTTCTTTCCTTAGCGATCTAACTATCGTTGAGTGTCCCGCCTGAAGACACTTCCACTGAGAGACAGCCGAGAGCCTTGTAGCCACATTGGCTGTCATCTGCTTACCAAAAAATTCGATTGGAATAAGGTGGAACATAACCACTAAAGCGCGTGTAGGTGTTGACTTAAGCACCCCGCTTATAATCATGCAGGCCGTTCTTTGCACCTTCTCCATCATCTTCCTATATGTTACCTTCTCCAGAGCTGGCCACCACACACCCACCCCGTACATCAGCACAGGTCTTACCACAGCGGTATAGAGCCAGTGTACCAGCTCTGGTTTTAGACCCCATCTCTTCCCTATGGCGTTCTTACACGAATAAATGGCTACATTAGCCTTATTCACCCTTTCTACAATGTTAGGCTTCCAGCTTAGCTTACTGTCCAAGATTATGCCCAGAAATCTCGCTCTGTCAGCAAAAGCCAGTCTAGTGCCGTTCACGGTAGGAGGACTAACTACCGGAATTTTATATTTCTTAGTAAATAGTACCAGCTCTGTCTTGGAGGGGTTAATCCCTAATCCACATTTGCTAGCCCATTTCGTAACGATCAGGAGTGCATTCTGCATAACATCCCTAATCGTATCCAGTTATTTGCCTGAGACAGCTATCGCTACATCATCCGCATACGCTACAACCCCTATCCTCTCTCCCTCCAGTTCCAAGAGCAATCCATTCATCACAACACTCCAAAGAAAAGGGGACATTACACCTCCTTGCGGGGTTCCTCTAACCATCCGCCTTCCAAAGGTTGGCCTCCCCCAGTTTAGAGGTAATAATCCTGCTTACCAGCATCTGATTTATCAACCTACATATGGGGTAGTCCACGTTCAAAAATAGCAATCCTTCCATGATCACCTCCGTTTTAACATTATTAAAGGCACCCTCAATGTCGAGAAATGCTACCATACAGAACTCTTGCGAGTAAATTGACTTCTCAATCATGCGTACTAGATCGTGCAGAGCTGTGTCCACCGACTTTCCCTTACAGTACGCATGCTGCGACATTTCCCAACTCCTGGGCTCAATTTTTGATCGAACACCTATATCTACCAACCTTTCCAAGGTTTTCAACAGAAAGGATGATAGAGTTATAGGTCTCAGATCCTTTGGATAGGCATGCGAGCTTTTTCCCGATTTCGGGATAAAGACCACTCTGACCTCCGTCCATTTTTTAGGAATATAGACCAGTTTCAGACATCCCATGAAGATACCTTCCAGCCAGGGGAGGATGACTGCTGAGTTTCTCTGGATCTCTGCTGGTATAATCCGATCCGGGCCCGCCAATTTATAAGGTTTAAACCCGTTCAGCGCCCAACGGATTCGCTCCTTATCCGCGATGCCCTCCATCTCTATTGAAGGTGTTACTCGATTAGCTCCAGGCTCTGTCGAGTCTTCAAAGCTTCCCGGAAAATGGGTCTCGATGAGGAGCTCCAATGATTCCGCACTTGAAGTAGTTCATGACCCGTCTGGTCTAATTAAATAACTAGGACTGGTTGGGTTAGTAGCTAGAATTTTCCTAAGGCGAGAAGTCTCAGAGACCTCTTCCATTCTACAGCAGAAGAGTCTCCAAGACCCCCTTTGTGCCTTTCTCAACTCTTTTTGTACTTTCTGAGGTCCTCTTTATAGGAGTCCCAATCCCGAACCTCCCTTGTGTTCTTAGCTTTATTAAAAGCTCTCCTACACACACTCCGATATGTTCCCAAATCCTTGGTCCACCATATCGGTTTATGACTGCCCCTAGGCTTCATTAGGGGACACGCAGCCTTAAATGAAATATTGCATGCCTTTGTGACAATATCAACCATGCCATCTAATTCCTATACTGTCGCCGGAAGTCCAGGAACCTCCAGCAGCAGTAGTTCCTTCAACACCTCTCCATATTTGTTCCAGTTTGTCCTTCTGGGATTCCTGAAGGATTTCCGGGTAACAGGTTTAATGTCGAGGTTATGTTTTACATATCGATGATCAGAGAATGAGTGCTCTTTCGCCACTCTCCACCCTCTGATCATATGAATGATCGTTTCTGACACAAAGGTGACATCTAAAACCTCCTGTCGATTTGTAACAATAAATGTCGGTTCTCGTCCAATATTGCAAATTAAAAGGTTGGTATTTAATAAATAATCAAAAAATAACTCATCCCGCTCGTTGATGTCTGTGCTTCCCCAGATTGTGTGATGCGCATTTACATTACATCCGAGTACAACACCTACCCTTCTTTGATCTGCTTCCCGGATCAGTTCCCCCAGGTTATCCGGTGGACTCTCCTTCCCGCGATCCATATAGACTGAGGCTAGCCATAGCTTTTCACAGCCAAGATCAGAGCTCATCGCTGTAATGTCTCCGCTACTAAATTGTGGAAGAAGGAAAATATTAAAATTATTTTTCGCTAAAATACACGATCTGATCTTCTCAGAGTTGCTTGAGTATAGTAATTTATACCCTTTCATTCTGAGGCCACAGATCCTGTTATTGTTAATCCAAGGTTCTTGGATTAACACTAAGTGCTCATCTGATTTAGTCAGTCTGAGCACGAGAGCTGCCGAGGCAGCCCTCGTGTGATGTAGGATTATTTGTACAATGCTAACCATTGTAGTCGACCTTACTCACCTCTTCCTGCACTCCCTGCATCAGGATAGTGCCATCTACCTCATTGTTCCGGACGCTGTCTTCCTCTCGTCGAGAGCCTGACAGAATGTTACCATCAGGCTCCAGAGAGAGGAAGCTACCTCCCCTAACTGTGCTCCCCAGAGCCGAAGCATCACTCTCCTGGCCGTCCTCAGCCCGCTTGATCGTCTCCTGCTGGGTCCGTTCGCCGTCACCCCCAGGCTGGTCTTTCGCAGTTGCGTCGGTCTCGTCCTTTTTATATACTTTGAGAGTGATCGACCCGAACCCGAAGTTAATCACTCCCTTTAATTTTGCAAGGGAAGCCAAGGGTTCTTTATTGATCAGCATGATTGCCAATCTAAAGCCTCCCTTACCTTTCTCTCGCTTTATAATCCTCCAGTCTTCCGTTGAAAGATCGGGATTGCTGGCCTGAATGATCTCGAGGATCTCTTCTGGTTTATCCGGCTCGGTTGGCAGTCAAACACGTGCCCTCGGCCTGCTCGGGATTTCCTCCCTGCAGACTGCCTCAAGCCTCGCGCCCTGCCACACCTCGCCTACTTCG
The DNA here is from genome assembly GCA_947310385.1 of Nephrotoma appendiculata. Taxonomy (NCBI): domain Eukaryota; kingdom Metazoa; phylum Arthropoda; class Insecta; order Diptera; family Tipulidae; genus Nephrotoma; species Nephrotoma appendiculata. The sequence continues at coordinate 174,596,302 of OX371224.1, read as the reverse complement.
GCCACTGCCCTTTTGTAAAGGACGACCGATCTCTGATCCGAGCACGCAGTCAACTTCACGCGCCCCCTGGTACCATCCCGCATCTCTGCAGGACGCGGAGGGGGGGGATCCCGGATTTTCTCTCAGGATCCGCAGAAAAATAGAGTTTAGTGCATTAAATACTACTCTCCACTTCTCTGACGTGATGCTCCCATCTTCCTGACTTCTGTCAATGATGCCTAGCACCAACACGTGCTCCTTTAGGATCTCACTGAATAGCTTCAGTTTTTGATCCCTAGGAGCACCCGACGTCTTTTCTACCTGAACCTTCGCTCACTTACTCTCGCCCGTTTCCAGCTCTTCCTGGGACCTCTGTCTTTTAGACACAAGGGCCCTTTCCGAGCTGTCACAGCCGACATTTTTTTTAGCCCATGTCACAGATCCTCGTTGTTCTACTGTAAGCTGCCCCTCAGGGGTCGCAGCCAGTTTTTCTAAAATTCTGTACGCCGACCGTCTTTCCCTGTATCGACGCTTCGACTGAGGGATCTCCCTCAATCCCCCTTTATTTCCTTTAGCGGTTCCGCTTCCACCTGGCTTCAATGCCAAAGTGTCGCTTAACCATGCCCCTGATGATGAAGCCCCACCTTCACGGTTAGGGTTGCTACCTTCTTCCGGTTTTTGAAGGGTGCCGGCCCCTTTAATTTTATTTTGTTGTTTTTCCATGTTTCTCCCACGAGTATCGGAGAAATATAGGTCAACCTGCGCAGAGATCCGTGTACGCAAGCAAGGCTAAATACAACTGGAGGTTGCCAGGTATCCAGAGGGCTCCGTTCTCGACTGGGCTTTGTTGAATGGGCCCCCAGCCTAGCCGATCATCAGCACGGGTCGCGTAACACCTTAATCCAGCCCATTGGCCTAGCGCGCACCCCACCCCCCGCACCCTCGCCCTCCTCCCATATTCACTCTCCCATTCACCCATTCATGTGGATATCCCAAACAAATGGGACCCACTTGATTCATGGGATTACCGTTTATAGTGTTCCCCACTCACTACCTATGGCGCCATCAGTTCGCCTTTCCCTACTGGGTATCCTAGGCACTCAGAATTTGGTGAACAGAGGTTAACCACTCCCCCGTTCCATGAGACTCTCCTCCCAGCAGAGCTGCGGTTGGGGATGGCTTATTTACTTCACCGCTAACCTACCTATCGATAAGCCATTCACTATCCACCACCTGTGACCCCTCCGATAGCTGCAGCTCGCCAAATATCAAGTTGATATTTTCTATTAATTTTTTTTGAAAATTGTTCACAAAATTTTAATTTCAATTACCGAGCGCAGTCGACACTTTGAATTTGTCAAAAACTCAATATTTTAAAAGTTAAGTTTCGAATATGTTTTCGAAAATAAAATGACCACATAGTGACATCTGAGTCAAAAATTGTCTATGCAGAAACCAATAGTCGACAATTGCGAAATACACGTAGATGCACAACAGTGCCCATAATTTTAAATTCGATTACAAAGCGTCTATACTGAACAGTTTATCCGTTATTAACGCTATTGATAATTGGATATGTCCTTGCAGTTTTGTTTCAAATTTCAAACAATTAGCATTAACGGTTTGTTGATGATCTTACAGATGTCTAATCGCCCACTAGCGATAAAACGAAATATATAAAACGAATAATAAAATTTTTCAAATAATTAAGTAATCACCCGAAATTCTCAGTTGCACGAATATTATGTAACTTGAACACAACCTTGGCGGCTACCATTTTACCAAATGCCAATTTTCACATGTTTGATACAAACAATAATATTCCATAGACTTTTTTTCATATTGAGATCACACATGAGAATAAATTATGCAGAACAGAGAAAGAGGCAAAATGCACCTACACTATATAAATCAATGGTAAAGCGCTCACTAATTCAACAAAATTTTAAAAAAGCTCAGCCGCCCATGGACCAAACAAATCAAGTTTTAAATGCAGTTTCGCTCGGCATTGATTATAGACACTCAAGGTCGTTTTCTAAAAACTTGTTATCCTAAAATACATTTTTTGAATGACCAATCTGGTATGATTTTAATTTGATCTTAATATTTACACCAAAAAATTCAAATTTTGACAAATTAATAGATGTACGACGTACGAGTATGTTTATCGAAATTTATAACGAGGTCCAAAACAGCGCCATTATCTAACTAATCTAATTTGAAAACAACTTTTTTGCTTAAATTTCAGTTTTATTATTTTTTAATGCGCCGTTCATGTTAAAATACGCGATATGCTGCTAGAAATATTTAAACGTTTGTACTTGATAAATACCGAAAAAAAACCCAACCCCTAAATTTTTTAGAGAAATTTTGTTAAATTTTGCAATTTGAATGCCATTTTTATCACTCACCTTACACCTTGATCTTTATATTTATTAACGCTCAGTTAGTACAAAAAAAATAAAGATCTTAAAGATCTCCAAAATTATTCACTAACTAGCTTAACTTGATTTTTCGACAAAATATCTCATAAAATAGAACAATAAAATTATCTAATTATACCAGAATTTGATATTAACACAAATTATTGTGTCATTTGTTCCACTTGCGGCTTATTTTAAAGGCGCAGTCCTAAACAAATTGGAATTTTATGATCAAAAAAATGTTTTTGACGATCGCCCGTCATTCTCAAATGCCACTTGTAAAATCCTACGACTTAATAAAAATGTTTAGACGATACTTGGCGAGAAATGGTGATTTGGAACTTTAATGTTAAACGATTTTTATTATTTTTATTATGCCACGGGCAGTGTGGCATCAAACTGTATACAAGCAAATTCAATGTCTCTCGGCTCATAAATTTATACGTACAAAATAAACCGTTTACGCATAGTTTACGCCTATTTGTTATAAATTTATATTGGTTTTGCTTTGTAGAATTCAAATATGGCAACTAGGTAGGGTAGGTAGTTGCTTGCTTATATATAATATTTAATAGGTGTGTTAGTGAACCTGGCTTCGATTTAAAACCTGGCAAGGATAGATTAATATTTTCTGGTGACCCATGTTGTGGCCAACACCCAACTTTATTTTAACACGAATGTATACTTTCTCGGTTGGTTGAAAATTAGATCTTTAAATTTATTTAAATCTCTTAATTCTTAGTTGTTTTATTTTTCAACATCATTGCAAAAATTGAAACTGCAACTTCCGTAACACAAATTTCCACCAAATTTCGCAAAGATCTCCCAATTAATAGGAAACGTTTAAGTATTGACTTTTTTCTGAATATTCAATCCGCCTGGACTCATAACTCCGGTAAAATTTAAAAAAAAAGAGTGAGTCCATTAGTACTCTCAAGGAGATGCATAAACATGGCGTATGTATAGTGGCTTCAGTTTACTTTGAAGGAAGAAGGAATGCAATTTTATTAACCAAAGTTTTTCAATTGTTGATTATCGTTAAATTGGTCTATTACTCTTTCAGTATAATCGACGCAATTGGATTATGGTAGCTAAAATAAGATACATATACTGTCAACTCTAACTTTTCTAATTTTCATTGAAAAACTGCACAATGGTTATCCCATATTTCGTAGTAGATATATTTCGATCTGAGTTCATGTGCAAATCGAATTGGTCTCACAGGAAATTTATAAGTGGTTCAGCTTGATTAACAGCCGCATTAATATTGAAATCCCCGCTCATAAGCATCGGCAAAAGATGATAATCTCCTTGGAGAATTTATGGAATTCTTTTGGGACGTGGAGCAAGGACGAAATGTATGAACTTCATTATGTCTACGACAGATTTAAGCGGCGAGGTGAATACGTAGGAATATTAACATGCTCGTTGGCAGGCTCTGGCAGTTCAATGTTAAAAACGAGACATCATTATAACCCCATTTAGTAGAAGACATGATCATTGCTAGCCGACGTGATGAACAGCCCCTACAGACTCGTTACTCGTGATACACAAGAGCAACATACACAAGATGTTGACTGTGTTTTTATTCGTACGAGTATGTAATTGCAATAATCGTAATTCGTATTTCGTATCGTAGTTTTAGCGGTCATTTTTTATATTTTTCTTCTACTTGGCCGTATACATACACTACATACACGCAGTGATATTATGTATGTATGTATCGTAATTCGTAAATTATAACTGAATTTTTATGTAACAGGATTTTTCTTGTAGAGTCGATTATAAAACTTTGAACGAGTAGCATGTAATTTAAAATAATAAAATTTTTATAAAAAACGACCTGAGCTAATAAACTTAACTTTGAGAACCAGCATTTTATTTACTCAACTACGCTACATAATTTGGTTCATCTCACGGATTTGGATTTATTAAACGTGATTTATTATCAGATAAATTAATAATCTTGGCCTTGACAATCAAAACGGATTGAAACAAGAAAATTCATCAACGTTAATGTGGAAATACGTCCATTCAACTTATTAAAAAATTGGAAAAATAAAACTTCGCAATTACAACATTCAAGAACGGTTTCCGTAATTATCAGCGAGTGTGAACAAATAATTATATTAAGACGTGTGGAAAATGTCCAACACTTACAACGTCAGCGGTGCTGAATCAAATTACCATTTATTGCTGTTTGCTACCACGTCGAAAGCAATATTTTTCATCGTAAATAATAATTTGGAACATTAACATCAGTTTAACGTAGAGTACAACATAAAACTGTAAGTACAAATTTATTTTTGCTCACAGATTCGAATTTTTTTAACATCATGTATTGGTGAATAATTTGACAAATCTGACATAACCTCATTTATATTTCTCGCGAGTTAATGTCAATATTTAAAAAATATTTTGGTGATTGGTAGTTTGAAAATTTTAAAAACAAAAAATGTCTTTCGTGTTAACCGCTACTGCGCCTGATAGCGCGATTCCTGAATTTAAGAAAAAACTTGGTGTGTTTAAATCAAAATTTACAGTGGTCGAAAATCTTTTGAAAAGAGATGATTTAAAATTAGAAGAACACGAATGTCGAAGCAGAATTAATTCCCTTGAAAAAACTTTTGATGATTATAATTCGCTTCTTAATAGTTTAATAGAAATAATGTCCGATATCGAATTTCGACAATTTGAAGAGCCTCTTGCCGATTTCGAAAATCGTTATCACAGTATGATAGGAAAACTTAATTCAATAGCAAATTCAAACGAAAATAATCACAAAGGTGAAAATAAAGCTGAATCAATCGAAACTCATTTTTTAAACATAGTCAATCGCAATCGTTAAAATTACCGGAAATTAAAATTCCATACTTTGATGGTACTGATATTACTCAGTGGACTACATTTCGTGATACTTACGTAGTGGTAATACACAATAATGAGTCGATTGACGAAGTTATTAAATTCACTTATCTTATGGATAAACTTCGAGGAGATGCTAAGGCATCTATTGGACACATAACGCTATCCAAAACGGGATATGAAAAAGCATGGACAACATTGACAAAAATTTATGACGATCATCGATTCATAATAGATAAACACATAGAAGCACTCATAGATATCGATCAGGTACATAAACGTAAAGAAGTAGAATTGCGAAATTTACTTAACGGAGCTCTTTCTTATATTTCCTCATTGAGCGCCAATGGTTACGAACTTGACACGTTATCTCAAGTAATAATATTGAAATTAATTACTCGTTGCGTAACCCTTGGACCTGGTTGGCGGCTACGAGGATGTTTGGTGGATTCGCCGTGACCGAAAGTAGCCTCTTTGTAACTCCAATACCGACAGTCCAAATTATTGCTCGTGTAAATTTGTAGCTGATTATTCGCTATCGCATTCGCTAATAGTTGTTTGGTTGATATCAATTAAATAAATTGGGCGCAGGAATCGTGTCCAGTTGATGAACGTTGTAGCGGTATAAAAAAACAGTATCTCCTGGTTACGTATAATCGTGATAAGCCTTTTCACAGTAGTATTTGTCTCGCCAAATCGTTGGAGTAAATCACAATTTACAGTAAAACTAATAATTAATTTTCTAATTTTTTATCACCGTATTTTATTAATAATTTATTAGTCGTACTACTTCCAGATTTTTACAATGAATGAAAATTGACAATGTTTTCACCAAAAAAGAATTGTACGCAATGACCAAAGAACTTATTTTACTAAAAGAAATTATATAAATTTTAAATAAAGTGCCATCTCCCGAAAAATATTCAAATACATTTATAATGAGAATAAAAAATAAAGATAAGTGCCATCTCAACTCGATTAGCGTAACTATAATAAACATCGTTTATAAATATTGTTACGGTGACACCTAGAATAGAATAGAATAAGCTAATTTCAATAATTATTCAATTGCAATTATAATTTATACTCAACATTTAGGCGTATTTCTATACTAACATATTTGCTGCGCATTTAGGATTATTCTAGAAACAAATATTTTGGTATATAAAGGCGCGCGTTGACGTGTATTGCTGAGTATTATTTTAAACGTGATACAGTGAAGGTTAAATAGAAAGATTATTAAAGTGATTATTAAAGCGATTATTAAAGTGATAATTAAAAAGTGTGTTATAAGTGTAATAATTAATTGTGAATTTCGTGTTGTATAATAAATTGTGTTGTGTAAATAAATTGTGTGAGTTAAAATTTGAAGCAGTGTATTTATTCACAATCCAGTGATTCGAACCTTGATTGACAAGGCAAAATCGTAACAATATTTAGTACTGTTACGGTGACACCTAGAATAGAATAGAATAAGCTAATTTCATTAATTATTCAATTGCAATTATAATTTATACTCAACATTTAGGCGTATTTCTATACTAACATATTTGCTGCGCATTTAGGATTATTCTAGAAACAAATATTTTGGTATATAAAGGCGCGCGTTGACGTGTATTGCTGAGTATTATTTTAAACGTGATACAGTGAAGGTTAAATAGAAAGATTATTAAAGTGATTATTAAAGTGATTATTAAAGTGATAATTAAAAAGTGTGTTATAATTATAATAATTAATTGTGAAAATTGTGTTGTATAATAAATTGTGTTGTGTAAATAAAATTGTGTGAGTTAAAATTGAAGCAGTGTGTTTATTCACAATCCAGTGATTCGAACCTTGATTGACAAGGCAAAATCGTAACAATTGGTGACAGCGGCGGGATTGTGAATAATAAGAAAAATGATTCTCTACGAATTAAAGCTTGCGCAATTAAAGGAGCAACTGAAACAACGAGGTTTGGCCAGTGAAGGCACAAAAGCTAGTTTGGTGGAGCGACTACGTGAGGCCATGGAGAAGGACGGTGTAAATCCAGACAAGTATGATTTCGAGGAGGAAAAAACGGATGAGATCAGTATGGATAAGAAACAAAAGGACGTACAAACGGTGGTCGAAACAACGCAAAACCCATCTGGAAGTTTCGGTTTTTCGCAGTTGATGGCTGCTATGAATATGATGGGACAACAGTTGAAGCAACAAGGGGCGGACATTAAACAATCGAACCAGGATATGAAACAACAGATGTTACAAGTGGAGCAACAAGGAGCGGACATTAAACATCAAATGAAACAGCAGATGGAGCAACAAGGAGCGGATATTAAACAATCGAACCAGGAAATTAAACAGAAGATTGTACAAATGGAGCAACAAGGAGCGGACATTAAAAACCAAATCGAAGTTGGCCAAAAGAAAATAGACAAGTGGTTTCTGGAGTTATCTTCTACACTACACGGTAAAGTGGAAAAACTGCAAACGGAAGTACACGCAGAAATTCAAAATGTTAAACAAGATCTACAAACGGAAGTTAAACGTCTCGAGAAGGAGCTCCAAGATGTCAAGTCAAATGGAACAACAGGTCAAGTGATCCAGACAGTTAACGCAGTTAAGATAAAACCACCAACATTTGATGGAACAACATCCTTCAGTATTTTTAAGTTCCAATTCGAAACTGCGATTAAGCAAAATCAGTGGACTGAAGAACAATGTGTTGCAGCATTAATTGTGGCTCTTAAAGGCGAAGCGGCAGAAACACTACAAATCATTCCCGAGCAGGAACGGAACGTTTACATGGGAATTATGAAGGCGTTAGATCGAAAATACGGAAGTGACCACAAACGAGAAATCTATCGCATGGAATTGAAGGGTCGATACCAAAGAGGAGGAGAATCGCTACAGGAATTTTCATCGGCAATTGAGCGGCTCGCACATTTAGCACATTCAAATATGTCGGCCGATTACATGGAGCGAATTAAAATAGATGCATTCATTGACGGTATTCGAGATCCTGAGACGCGCAGAGCGGTGATGTTGTCACCTAAGGCAACTTTCACGGAAACCATCGCTTGTGCGTTAACAAACGAAACTGCGCAAACCATCATCAAACCAGCAATGAAAATTCGCCGAGTGGAGATTGATTCCAGAATAGACACTGCGCGGGCTACGCCAAGATTCAGAGATGGAAGTGGCAGGATTAGATGCTGGGTATGTGATAGAATGGGTCACATCTCACGGGACTGTTGGGAGATTAAGAAGAAACGAGCAAGGTCGCCATCTCCTATGAAGCGTAGATCAAACGAGGAGCAGATAGAATCCAGAAGGTCAGACGACAGCGGAGTCGTTAAACTAAAAAGAGTCAGTTTGAAGGGGCAGAAGCTGACTCCCACAACCGATTGCCCCATAACCTCCATCCATGTTTCGAGAGTAGCAAGATGCGGTGACAGCTTGACAATTGAAGCCGATATTGATAAGAAGAAATGCATGATCACGCTGGATACGGGAGCAACTCATACGATTGTTCGTGAGGATATTATCGATGGAATTATAGAACCAGCTAATGGAATGAAATTACGAACGGCGACTGGAGAAAATTCAGCAATAAAAGGAAAAAAGGTCGTAAACATAAGGATTGGGCGAAATCACTTTCAACACGAGGTGCTGGTTGCAGATATTGTAGACGAAGTCATCTTGGGAATGGACTTCATGAGAACGAATGGCTTCGTGGTGGATGTTGGACGGGGTGTATTAACCTACGATAATATCGAGTTGCCACTTCACGTCAGCGCAATAGGAGAAACGACCAGGCAAATTATAATGGATCATCGGGAGAAGCTGCCACCGAACTCGGAAACAATAGTATGGGCAAGATTGGAGGGAGGTTCTGGGCCACCCAGGTTGTGGGTTGTGGAAGCCAATGAAGCGGAGAGCGGAGCCAGAGAAATTATGATCGGGAAAGTTTTAGTGAAACCAGACAACGATAATAAAGTACCAATTAGGACTCTAAATCTCTCGGATAAGACGAAAACCATCAAGAAAGGGACAATAATCGGAAAATGTGAAGAAATATCGGCGATAGTGAAGTGCGAGCAGAAAAATCCGATTAAGACGGCTGATTCGCAAGTGCAGAAAGAGATTATAGATCAACTTATGGAGAAATGGACCGAAGATCTTACCATGGAACAGAAAAATTTGGCAAAACAATTGCTCGAGCGGTACATGCCAATATTCTGCAGTACACCGGACAATAATGGGAGAACCACAATGGTAAAACATCGAATAGATACAGGAGCAGAAATGCCGATTCGCCAACCACCCAGAAGATTACCATTGGCAAAGCAAGGAGAAGTGGATCGAATGGTAAAAGATATGCAAGCAGCAGGGGTAATCGAAACATCAAGCAGTCCATGGAGTTCACCAGTGGTGTTAGTCGAGAAAAAGGATGGTAGCATGAGATTCTGCGTGGATTATCGAAAATTAAATGCTGTGACGAAAAAGGATAGTTACCCATTGCCAAGGATCGATGACACGTTAGACACATTATCGGGTGCTCGAATATTTTCGACATTAGATCTGCAAAGCGGCTATTGGCAAGTGGAAGTCCAGGAGGAAGATCGCGAGAAAACGGCATTCAGTGTGGGTAACGGATTATGGCAATTTAACGTTATGCCATTCGGATTATGTAATGCCCCTGCGACTTTTGAACGGCTAATGGAGCGCGTGCTAAAGGGATTACATTGGAGGACGTGCCTCGTATATTTGGATGACATCATCGTTATGGGCAAGGATTTCGACGAGCATTTAAGGAATTTGGCAGAGGTTTTGGATCGGATACAAGCCGCCGGATTGAAGCTAAGCCCAAAGAAATGCAAACTATTTAGAACGGAAGTAAAATATTTGGGTCATAAGGTAACAACCAATGGAATCCATACCGATGAAGACAAGATCGCAGCAGTGAAGGAATGGCCACGACCTAAAAACTTACATGAATTACGGAGCTTCCTTGGATTGTGTACCTATTATAGACGATTCGTGCCAGGATTCGCCAATATTGCAAAGAGTTTACACGAGTTAACCAGGAAGAACAAGGCATTCGAATGGAAGGATGATCAGGAAGAGGCATTTGTGGAACTAAGACGTCGATTATGCGAAGCACCAATCCTCGCATACCCTATACCCAACAATAAATTCATTTTGGACACCGATGCAAGTAATGATGGTATAGGAGGAGTATTATCACAGGCAACAAATGGTGAGGAGCGAGTTATTGCATATTACTCCAAGATGTTATCAAAACCGGAACGGAATTATTGTGTTACACGGAAAGAGTTGTTGGCTGTAGTGGAATGTGTTAAGCACTTCCATAAGTACCTCTATGGCCAAAAATTTCTTCTACGGACGGATCATGGGGCTTTGCGCTGGTTGTTACAATTCAAAAATCCAGAGGGACAAGTAGCACGTTGGATCGAACGTTTGCAAAGCTACGATTTCCAAATTGAACATCGGAAGGGAAACTCACATGGAAATGCCGACGCATTGTCAAGAAGGCCATGTCCCGTGGAATGCAAGCATTGTGGGCGTGTGGAGGGTAAGGAAAACATCATTGATATTCGGCTTATGCAAGTGCTACCTGATGAGGAATGGACTGATGAAATGATCAAGAAGGAGCAATTACGGGATGCTGACCTGTCATTCATCATGGAACATAAGGAAAAGGAACAGCGGCCCACATGGAGTGAGATAGCTGACAAAACTCCCATTGTAAAAGCATATTGGGCTCAATGGGATAGCCTCCACATAGAAAATGGTTGTTTAAAACGAAAGTGGGAAAGCACGGATGGTAAAGTAAAACAAATGTTGGTAGTGGTGCCAAAAGATCGGATAGCGGAAATCCTCAAGGAGTATCATGGAGGAGCAAGTGGAGGTCACCTAGGGATTAATAAAACATTAACCAAAATTCGTCAACGTTTCTACTGGTCCGGATGTAGACAGTCAGTAGTAGAATGGTGTCGAAGATGTGACCAATGTGCGGCAGTAAAGGGACCAGCACGAAAAAGCCGTGGAACCATGAAACAATATAATGTCGGGGCACCATTTGAGAGAATTGCAATGGACGTGGCGGGGCCATTTCCGACCACCGAGAGCGGAAATAAATATGTGCTAGTAATAATGGATTATTTCAGCAAATGGCCGGAAGTGTACCCTATACCCAATCAGGAGACAACTACAATAGCTGATGCCGTGGTCAACAATTGGATTAGCAGATTTGGTGTACCGATGGAAATTCACACGGATCAAGGAAGGAATTTCGAATCGGTGGTATTTCAGGAGATATGTCAGATGCTTGGAATCAATAAAACAAGGACGACGCCTTTACACCCACAGTCGGACGGTATGGTGGAAAGATTCAATGGCACATTGGAGGAATATCTAGCAAAAGTTGTGGAAAGGAACCAACGTAACTGGGATCGACATATACCGATGTTCCTGATGGCCTACCGATCAGCGGTACATGACACAACAGGAGTGACACCAGCTAAAACCATATTTGGGAACAATCTGCGATTACCGGGAGATTTAAAGTTTGGAGCTGTTCCATCAGCAGCTCTATGCGGACAGGATTACGTCGACCGGATGAAAGAGGAACTCAATGAAATACATCAATTTGTACGGGGGAAAATTCGAATATCAAGTGATCGAATGAAAGCTCGATATGACATACGAGCAAATAATCAAGGCTTCGAGGAAGGGCAATTGGTATGGCTTCACAACCCGCAACGGCAGAAGGGATTATCACCGAAGTTGCAACCCACATGGGAAGGACCTTACACTGTCATTAAAAGATTGAACGACGTGGTTTATCGCATACAGAAAGGACGGAAAGGTAAACCAAAGGTGGTGCATTTAGAACGTTTGGCGCTCTACAGAGGAGGTGATCTGGATCCTGTTCGGGACGAACAGGCTTAGGTGGGGGGTAGTGTTACGGTGACACCTAGAATAGAATAGAATAAGCTAATTTCATTAATTATTCAATTGCAATTATAATTTATACTCAACATTTAGGCGCATTTCTATACTAACATATTTGCTGCGCATTTAGGATTATTCTAGAAACAAATATTTTGGTATATAAAGGCGCGCGTTGACGTGTATTGCTGAGTATTATTTTAAACGTGATACAGTGAAGGTTAAATAGAAAGATTATTAAAGTGATTATTAAAGTGATAATTAAAAAGTGTGTTATAATTATAATAATTAATTGTGAAAATTGTGTTGTATAATAAATTGTGTTGTGTAAATAAAATTGTGTGAGTTAAAATTGAAGCAGTGTATTTATTCACAATCCAGTGATTCGAACCTTGATTGACAAGGCAAAATCGTAACAGTACTTTCCCTCTAAATAAATTTGCGAGGCCTCGCCAAATTGACTCAAAACCGAGTCGCACGAGAATTAAGATTTTCATACGACACCAATACATGGAAAATTAATTAAGGTAGCCATTTTGTTTATTATCATTAAATTGACGCATTTAGTGTGGACTAGTTGTGAAAAATTTGATTATTGATAAAAAAATATTAAAAAATAATAATAAGTGTACATATCTAATAAATATTAATAATAGTTAATAGTGTACTATTAATTAATAGTGTTAATATAGTATTAATAATATGTTATTATTATATATTAAAATGTTAGAAATAAATATATACGAATTTATTGAAATCAACGTTTTGAATTTTATTTTTCAGACATTATTTATGAAAGTATTGATTGAGAAATAAAAAGCTGCTCGCTAATGATTCACTTTAACGTCGCCTGCATTTCATTCCTGATTCGCCTGTAACTACGAACTACCAATACATTTACATGAGCTCGCTTTCATTTTAATTTCCATACGCCAGGTGAAACACTAACGACTCGCTTTTGACTCGCCAAGGCGAGTCGTTTGCGAGGTCTTTCATATAAGAATGACCTCGCTTGTGACTCGCTTGCGATTCACCATGTTTAGAGGGTACACACAAACTTTGAATCGTGTGTTATACGACGTTCAACAAATAAAAGGCAGCATGCCGGAAAATGGTAAAATTCTAAATGAAATGTACCTTAAAATTAAAAAACTATTTACCAAAAATAATGAAAAATAAACAAAGTTCGTGCTCAGGGGAATGAAAATTTAATTTTTTGCCGCAATTACGAGATATAGTTAAATAAAGTCAAAAAAAAATATTGAACAGAAAATTTTCATAGCATTCGTATGAAAGTGTTTCTGCATACATATAAACCGTATTTTGTATATTTTTCTTCTACTTGGCAGTATACATACACGCAGTGAGGAAATAGATTAAACTATATAGGAATAGCGACACAACACTTTATTAATTAAATAATATTATGAAATTTAATAAATTCACAAATTATGTACCTAACATTATTTTGTGTTCTTAAATGACGTCAAAAATACAAAACAAAAAAAACACGTATACTAATATGCACACCACTACAATGACGTTTCGGTAAAATTCAAGTTGAATTGTAAAAAGGCAACAGAATCCATACCCAGGTTATAAATGCCAAAATATTTATATTAGAAAAAAATAAATATATACGAATTTATTGAAACCAACGTTTTGAATTTTATTTTTCAGACATTATTTATGAAAGTAGTGATTGAGAAATAAAAAGCTGCTCGCTAATGATTCACTTTAACGTCGTCTGCATTTTATTCTTGATTCGCCTGTAACTCGCTTTTAATTCACCCGCACGTCGTAAATGACTCTAATGTGAAGAGAATACGAACTACCAATACATTTACATGAGCTCGCTTTCATTTTAATTTCCATACGCCAGGTGAAACACCTTTGGGGGGCAAAGTCCTAGATTCATACCTCCTCGGCGGTGCTCCCTGGGTAACGCTAAATGAATCAGGCGGTGTAGTGGAGACGAGCAGACTAAATCCTGTTTATAGTCATGGACACTACATGTCAAGGCGGGCCATTGGCGCCTCAAAACCAATACCAAACCAGCGTCTGTTCTCCAGGTTAGGAGCGGCTGAAGCGGGCGTCTGTCTTGTATCAAGCGGCTCGCTATATAAATGTGTTTCAAGGTAGGACTGGATGCCTTAAGATTCTCACCAGTACGTGACCCACACACGTAATAAGCGGGTTGAGCGGCAGGCCAACAACCTTCTCTCATAAAAACATTTACGTTATGAACCCTAAACAAAGGCCTCGGATTACCATATCGGATTCATCACAAACTCGACCTCGGAAATTGTACACGGACAACGCTTTAAAAATGGGAACATGGAACGTGCTTAGCCTCTTAAGACCTGGAGATCACCGGAACCTTTCGAACCAAGCAAAGAGTTACACATTTGACGTACTTGCATTACAAGAGCTTAGATGGTCTGGGAGTGGGATCCATGACACCACCAATGGTTACACTCTTCACTACAGCGGCCATCAGAACGGAGGAGAATTTGGAGTTGACTGCCTCATCCATCGGCGCGTGAAGCACCATATCATCGATTTCCGCCCTATCAATATGCGGATATGCACGGTCAGACTTTGCACTAAGAAATTTAACATCACGATCGTTAATGTGCATGCGCCCACCGAAGATAAATCAGATGACATCAAAGATCTCTTCTTTGTCGAGGTCGAGGAAGTCATCAACAACATACCGCACCACGACATTAAAATCATCGTGGGCGACTTTAATGCAAAAATCGGTAGGAGTGCAGAAAATACATGGCACATCGGTCCCAACAGCCTGCATCTAACTAGTAACAACAACGGCCAACGCGTCACCGACTTGGCAATAACGTACAACTTAGTTGTATCAAGTACGTTTTTCCCACATAAGAGAATCCACAAAGTAACGTGGAGATCGAATGATGGAAGAACTGAAAACCAAATCGATCACGTCATGGTGTCCAAGAGACACTCCACCAGCATATCTGACGTTACATCCTACAGAGGTGCAGACATGGACAGCGATCACATGCTTGTCATATTTATGTATAAGTGCAAACTGTCATCTACGTTTAACAGACAAGCACAAAAGACCGTTCGATGGAATATCGATGCTCTAAAAGACCAAGTGTCACTGCAGAGTTACCAATCAGCTGTCACTAACTATTTAGACCGGCCCAATAACAATGAAGAAGCTCCTCCTAACATCCAGGAGCAGTGGCACGCTATACAGTCAGCCATAACAACCGCGGCGCAAAATACAATCGGAAGAAAACCTCCGAGGCCCCGCAACGATTGGTTCGATGATCAATGCCGAAGGGTCGTCGAAAATAAACGAACGCTTCGTGAAAAATGGTTGGCTCGCAACACCAGAAGCACTCTAGCAGAATATCTCCGCGCTAGGAAAGCCACGACTAAATTCCTTCGACAAAAGAAGCGCGAACATATGAGATTATGCATCGAAAACATCAGCTTCCAAGCGGAACTAGGAAACTCAAGGGACTGTTTTGCTAACGCCAGAAATCTCACTAAAGATTTCCACCCAAGAAGTACAGCCATCAAAGACGGGAATGGAGAGCTGAGAACAAACGTGGCTGATGTTCTCTCAGTATGGCAAACCTACTTTCAAAATCTGCTAAATCGGAATGACGAAGTTACCCCCATTAGAGCAATAGCTCCGCCAGGTGAAGAGGTCTTTGTCGAATATCCCACAGTAGAGGAAGTAGACGCAGCTATTAGTCGATTGAAAAACGGCAAGGCACCCGGTCTCGATGGAATTCCCGCAGAACTAATTAAACTCGGAGGCACTACTCTTGCAACAAGTTTATACGATCTCGTCGTTTGTATTTGGGACCAAGAAGAGTTGCCGGAGAATTGGAAGACCGCACTCATATGTCCGTTGCATAAAAAAGGCGACAGTCTTAAATGTGAAAACTTTCGTGGCATAGCTCTATTGAACACTGCTTACAAAGTGTTGGCTAATGTTGTACTTGCCAGACTCATCCCTTTCGCCGAAAACATCATTGGCGACTATCAGTGTGGTTTTCGTCCCAACCGATCAACCACTGACCAGTGTTTCACCATGAGGATGATCTTGGAAAAATGTTGGGAGTATAACATAACCATTCATCAACTATATATAGACTTCAGATAGGCGTATGACAGTATAAACCGCGACAACCTATGGGCCGCGCTCATATGCCTGGGAATCCCAGAGAAACTCGTTTCTCTGTGTAAATTAACAACATCCGGGTCTGTATGTAGAATCGTAATTGAAGGATCTGTGTCAGACCCCTTTGAAATAACATCTGGTGTTCGACAGGGCGATGCACTCGCGCCTTTGCTGTTCAATCTGGCGCTTGAGTACGTAGTGAGGAAAAGCAACATCGAAACCTCGCGCTGTATATTTAATAAGTCAGGCCAAATTCTTGGATATGCAGATAATATCGTGCTTCTTGGCCGAAGACCTAGCGATATCAAAGACTCTTTCATACCGCTCGACCGCTGCGCAAGAAGACTTGGTTTGGAGGTGAACAGCAGTAAAACCAAATATTTAGTAACACCTAGGAACATCTCTACGGCAAGCTCGGAATTGGCGACCACAACTTTGATAGCGTCGAAAACTTTAAATACCTCGGGTCAGTTATAACATCGTCGAAGGATATGCAGGCAGAAATAAAAGCCCGAATCGCTGCCGGACAACGAGTTTTCTACGCCAAATCAAAATTATTGCGATCGAAACATCTATCGCAGTCGTGCAAGCTCGCACTTTATAAAGCACTTATAAGACCTGTGCTGGCTTTCGGAAGCGAGAGCTGGACCATGACCACTAACGATTGTAGATTATTATCTACCTTCGAAAGGAAGGTTGTCCGTTCAATCTTTGGTCCAATTAAAGTTGCGAACAACGAATATCGGATTCGTATGAATCACGAAATAAAGCAACTCCTCGGAGGCAGCGATATTATCGGATTCATCAAATCCAATCGAGTGAGATGGCTCGGCCACGTTACAAGGTCTCCACAACAACGGATGATAAATAAAGTGTTCCACCAACAACCAGCCGGAGTACGTCGTAGAGGAAGACCCCGACTACGCTGGCGCGACGACATCGAACAAGATCTTCGAACATTAGGATGTCGAAACTGGAGGACGAGAGCGGTGGATCGAGATGGGTGGAGGGCCTTAGTGCAGGCGGCGAAATCTCTTCATGGGATGTGAAGGCCAGAGAGAGAGAGAGAGAGAGGTGAAACACTAACGACTCGCTTTTGACTCGCCCAGGCGAGTCGTTTGCGAGGTCTTTCATATAAGGATGACCTCGCTAGTGACGCGCTTGCGATTCACCATGTTTAGAGGGTTGTCTATGTTTTTGTTCTAAACTACTTTTCTTCTCACTGCACTAGATGAAAGATATGTCAAAACAAAAAATATAAACAAATACTACAAACTTCAGAATTTGTAGGTAAGTAATTATATAATACAAATTTTTAACATATATATAATCTAAATTTCCCTTTTATTTTGCAGGTAAATTCGGTGTGTATTCTCCACATCCATGATGTACGATGATGATGATTTGCTTGCACAACAAGTCCACGGTTGTGTTAGATAAGTGTTTGTTGTTGTCTTTTGTTTGCTCCCGATTCTGTGTGTTTGTTTTCTTTTTATTTTCAGGAACATCTTCGACGGTCATGAACACTCGTAAGCTTGATAATGCCACACGTGGCGAATGGGAAGAAACTATTGAGCCCCATCAACATGGGAAGATTTCATTGAATTTCTGGAACGAAAATGTCGCGTTTTACGTGAATCTGAAAATTTAATAATTAAAATACCGAACGATTCAACTTCGCATTCAAACCCTAAAGTTTTTTAAGTCGCATTTCAACAAAGCACATCCTAAACGGGAATCGAATTTTTTGGCTAATAAAGCAACAAATTTTTCAAACGGAAAATGTGGTATGTGTAGCAAACCATATCACGCTTATTTTAATTGTTCAGCGTTCCACAGCCTTACACCGCAACAGCGTTACGACAAAATCAAGGCAGTAAATGCATGTATTAATTGTTTGCATCCAAAACATCGCGTGTATGATTGTTAATCTTTGGGATGCAAAATTTGTAGAGGTCGTCATCACACCTTACTACATTTCGACCAAACGGTCACAAAACCATCAAACTCGGACGATGTGGTAAACTCGCAATTTGAGAAACAGGAATCACAGCGATTGTTTCTATTGAAGACAGTGCAGGCAAATTAATTAAATGCAGAGCGTTACTGGACTCTGGAAGCCAGTCAAATTTTATTACTGATCATTTCGTCAAAAAACTTAACTTTACGTCTCGAAATGAAAATATTTTCACAGTGAATGGTCTAAATGGTTTAAAATCCTCAATATCATAAAGTATTTCAACGAACATACACTCTAAAAAATTTGATCAAATTTAAACTAAAGATCAATTAATTTCATTTAAATTATTTTAGCAATTTCCATACAATAAATGAAGTAATGAAAAATTTTGTTATTTATTCAATAAAATGTTGATTTTTTTCAATTAGTTGTTTAAATTTTATCACAAATATGTTGCAAATTTAATTGTTGTTGGAAACTAAACAATACGTTCATTGAACTTTAATCAATTCATTTTTCAGTAGAGATGTTGAATAAAATCCTTTTGTGGTAAATTTTAAACATAAAACTGTTGAATAATCACCAAAAAAACAAAATTAATTTACAGTTAGGTGACATATTGTATAAATTTATTAAAACTGAAACCATATAGGACTGTAAAACGAACGTAAAAAGTTAACAGTCAAGTATAAAGTGGAATTTAAGGAGTTTGTGTAATATTTTGTCTTAAAGGTAGGTACGAGCTAAAATGTTATTAAAATACTTGATAATCCTTAGTAAAAATGTAGTATGAATAATTGAATAAAGCTGTGTTTAATACTGTCATGTCAGATTATTCGTTTCGAATAGTTTGCATACAATTCGCGTCTATAAAGTTACAGTAAAAAGTGTTTTAAAACTATTTTATTTTTTCTTAAATTTGAAAAAAATCGTGAATACGGTTTATGTGTATAACAATATATGTAATGCATAATAAATATACATTAGTTTGTTTTTATCATTTATAGGAGGGACACACATGGAAGAAGTTATCAAGTCGAAACCTCGCGGACCTAAAACGTCCATGTATCAGTGGTCCAAAATTAGTGATTTGGTTCGGAAACTGGATGCCAGGTAGACCTGTACGTCATGTGCCTATACGAGTACTATTGTACTGTGCTTACTATACTATTGTATTGAATAAAAAATTTCGAAATTTTATGTTAAGCCATTTTATAAATACAATTTGAAAATGTATCTTAAGTATTTAGTTATAGTATAATTTAGATATAATAAATTTAAAAGTAAAAGTAAATTTTGACTTCTAAAATATCAACAATTTTTAGTTTAAATTCGAACAACGAGTTATTGAAATTAAACAAATTATATGAACAATTTAGCATATATCTTCTAAAAATTCAGCAATTCTACATGACAATTTCATCAACTATTGTTGAAAATCACATCTAATTTGTTTCAATTCAATCATAAATATGTTTAAAAGTGTTTAAATATAATTTTATATTGTTTAAAGGTAAACACATTTTGTTAATAATTCAACAACATTCAAAATATTATTAATAACTTTTTTGTTTAAATTCTCTCCTTGAAAAGTTGATGTTTAAACAGGAAGTTGAATATTTTTAACGCGTTTAAAATTACTACAATAATTGAGTGTAATCAGTTACACTCAATTATTGAAGTAAAATTCAACTAAAATTTTTTAGAGTGTACACTCGAATTATAAACGTTTTTGTGTTAAATTGGAATTTGCAATAACTGACAACATTTCAAATAGACTTCCATCGAATACGTTCGATATATCTCGTTGGCAACTTCCAAAACATATAAAACTAGCCGATCCATTTTTCAACATCGCGTCACCCATAGATATTCTGATCGGTGTTGAGATGTTCCCAGAAATACTTTTACCCAATCGTTTTCAATTTTCATTAAAACATCCAAACGTTCAAGAGTCAATGTTTGGATGGATAGTTTTTGGAAAACATTTAGAGAAAGTTGAACATAACTTTCTTCTAAATGAATTGAGCAGTAGTGCTGTTAAAAACGAACAGCTTGACGAACGTATTAAAAAGTTCTGGGAGATTGAAAATATTCCATCAAAACGTTTTCTCTCTGAAGAGGAAAATAAGTGTGAATCGTACTTCATTCAAACAACAAAACGTGAGCAAAACAGTTTTATAGCTATACAGTTTTGATGCCCTTCCGTGAACCACTCAATTGTCTAGGTGATTCAAAACAAAACGCCTTAAAGAGATTTCACTATCTGGAACGGAAGCTTAATGCAAACGATGATTTAAAACAACCTTATGTTGAATTTATAAACGAGTACCTGAATTTGGGACATATGAGAATCGTAACCGAAAATGTTAACGATAATTCAAACGAATCTACGTATTATATGCCCCACCGCGCGGTATTAAGACCATTGTCTTCTTCGGCGAGACTTCGCGTGGTTTTTGACGCGTCTGCTAAGACGCCGTCAAATAAATCCCTTAGTGAACTGATGCTTGTTGGCCCAACGATACAAGACAATCTTTTTGAAATAGTTTTAAGATTTAGAACGCGCAGATATGCCATGTCAAGTGATATATCAAAGATGTACCGACAAATACAAACTAATGACACACAGACAAGGCTACAACGCATACTCTGGCGAGAAAATCCTAACAACAAAATGGACACATACGAACTAACTACCGTAACATACGGCACAGCGTCGGCTCCGTATTTAGCCACAAGAACACTTAATCAACTTGCTTTGGATGAAGTCGCAAATTATCCAATAGCGTCTAAGGTCGCATTAAAAAACTTTTATGTGGACGATCTTATAACAGGCTGCGATCATATCGTGCAAGCAAAACAATTACAAAACGAAATGTTTAAGATGCTCAATTCCGGTGGTTTTCATCTTCACAAGTGGTGTTCAAACGATTCCCGCCTGTTAGAAGATATTCTACCTCAAGATCAAGAGAAATTAAAATTCAACGAATTTAAATTTAATTTTAATTATAACGGGAAAAATTCTTGTACAAACTTTATGGCAATCCAAACTAGATTGGGATGAGTTGATTCCAAGTCATTTGCACGAGACATGGAACAACTACACTACAACCTTGAACGAAATATCCAAAGTTCGTATTATCAGAAATGTCTTGGGTTACACAAAAAAGAATGTTATTACCCGTACAGAGCTCCACGGCTACAGTGACGCTTCAGAAAAGGCATATGGCGCATGTCTGTATATAAAAACTATTGATTCAGATAACAATATCTCCGTAAACCTGCTTTGCAGTAAGTCACGAGTAGCTCCTTTAAAAACGTTATCACTTCCTAGACTGGAACTTTCTGCCGCTTTGCTCCTTGCAAAATTAGTTTCTTCGGTCATCGCAGCTCTTGAGTTACTTTTCGATAACATAATTTTGTGGTCAGATTCTACCATTACGTTGTGTTGGATTAAGACTCCACCACACAGATTAAAAACGTTCATTGCTAATAGGGTCAATGAAATTCAAGAATTAACTTTAAATTTCACGTGGAAACATATCGATACTACGAATAACCCAGCAGATCTCATTACTAGAGGAATAATGCCAAACGATTTCCATAATTTAGAATTATGGTGGCATGGTCCAAAAATGCTTCAGTCAAATGACTACAGTTCGATATTTACAACATCTCTAAATGGTTTCGACAATTCAAAAACTGAACTGAAACAGGAGCAAGTGTCAATGCTCTTGATAGCAAGTTCAGAAGTCATTCTGGAGTTGATCCCCAAATATGAGTCCATTGGAAAGTTAATACGTGTATTATCTTATATTTTACGATTCATCAATATTAGAAAATATAAAGAAATCGACAAGACCGTGTATATTACCGTTAATGAAATGAGAAGCAGTACCATATTACTGAAAAAAGCTGTACAACGAGAATCATTCTCAAAGGAATTTAAATCTGTAAAGAAAAAACAGGAAATTAGTAAAAATAGTTTACTTAATACTTTACATCCATTCCTTGATGATAACGACATAATTCGTGTGGGAGGTAGATTGGCTAACACAAATTCGTTGAACTACAATATAAAAAACCAAATCGTACTTCCACCAAAACACACCTTAACGAAATTGATATTCCAATATGAACACAAGATTAACTGTCATGCAGGACCTCAATTACTGGTATCACTCGTTCGTCAACATTATTGGCCCATACATGGTAAAAATTTAGCCAAACAGACAGTATGGTCCTGTGTCGAGTGCTTTAGAGCGAAACCTACATCGTGTCAGCAAATAATGGGAAATTTGCCACCCGAGCGCTTTCAATCATTCAAGGCATTTCTCAATACAGGTGTTGACTTTTGCGGACCTTTTTCTGTAAGAATGTCTAGCAACAGAAAAACGTTACCCCAACGGATGCACGTTGCTTCCTTTATTTGTTTTTGTACTAAAGCGGTACACCTTGAAATTGTACAAAATCTAAGTACTGATTCTTTCATATCATATTTGAAAAGATTTGATAGTCGAAGAGGCACAATACATACTATATGGTCAGATAACGCAACCAATTTTCGCGGTGCCAAAAATGAATTGCGTGAATGGTATGATATTTTCGATACACAAACCAAACAACTAAAAATTAACAACTTTTGCACCAATGAAAGAATAAGTTGGAAGTTTATTCCACCACGAGCTCCCAATTTTGGCGGCTTGTGGGAAGTCTCAATTAAATCATTTAAAACGCATCTCAAACGAGTAACTTGTTACAAAATTTTGAATTTCGAACAATTTGTCTTCTTAGTGGTCCAAATAGAAGGGATCTTGAATTCCAGACCCTTGACTTGTATCTCCAACGATCCAACAGACCCAGAACCTTTGACCCCAAACCATTTTTTAACCGGTGGGCCTGTTTCGACCTTTCCCGAACCATCATACAACGGTATCACAGAAAATCATCTATCAAATTGGCAGGAGACCAGCAAAATGGTGGAATCGTTTTGAAAACGCTACTCGCTTCAATATCTTCATAATTTGCAAACGCGTTCGAAATGGAAATCGTCCAAAACAAATATAAAAGAAGGAGATGTCGTTTTATTAATTCAAGAGAATCTCCCGCCAACGAAATGGTAACGTAAGAGTAGTGGAACTACAAATGATGGCTGATGGTATCAAAAGAACTTTCAAACGATCAATAACCAAAATATGCAAATTACCAATTGACACTTAGCATTTTGAATTAAATTTATATTTTTAGCTGTGCCTTTCAAGAGGGCCGGTTATGTTCAAGTTTGTCATTTATATTTATTTGAGGATTTGTTTTTGTTTTATAATTTACGAACGCCTAAATGTGAGCAGGGAATAAACTTGTACATTTCATTTTATTTTCAATTATTTTCATATTATTCTGTTTGTATTCTCGCATTCAATTTTTCGTCAAATTTTTTTTGTATGTGTGCGAGGTAATTTGTTTGTTATACTCTCTTACACCACAAACTCAATATATCCAGACGAATTATTGGCGAATGAAGACATGGTTTTATCAAATTGACTGATAATTGCGCCAATTGTTGGTGAGAAAAATTTAAACTACATCGAGGAACCCCATTAGCTATTTTGATATTCATTTGACATCTACTTACTAGTAGATGGCACTACCATCAACATAGTCGAAAACATCACAATTTTTACGTATGCAGATACACAAAAAACTGAAAAACAATGTTATAAGTGAAAACTGTAAATTATTATTTTTTATTTGTTTTTATTTTCGTTATTCCATTCAGCGGTTGTTTTAAATTATATTCATATTGTTTATTTTCATACCTACCATGGATCAATAAGAAAATTTATTGATAAAAAAATTACTATTAGTATTAGCTATATGTATACGAAAAATAAAAACCATGAATCGAACAAAATAATATCGGCAGTTAGTTCGACACACATACACACAAAAAATGATACATGGTATGCACGTTGTTTTACTTGAAATTAGTTTTAATTGTTATGTTAAATAATTTTTTGTTTAATATCGAATTTGTCGTGCAACCATTATTAAAATCAATTAACTATACGATGAGTTAACCCTTTGACTGTCCTGCGCATCATATGTGATGATGATACACTTTGCCTTATTTTTTATTACAAAATTTTGTTTGAGACTGAGAACATTACTAACAGATAAAAATAATTAATGTACCTATATTTACTAACTGTAAAAACAGTTATAAATTTTGTACAGAAATAATAACAACATATGCTTTGGTATATTTTGTATTTAGTCTTAATACATACATTTCAACTACATATTTTGATTTGATGCTAATTGATAACGAGAAAAATTATGAACGATATGCACAGAACGTCAGACAGTAAGTTTTAATATTAATGGTGGGCAGGCAAAGGGTTAAACAGGCAGGGCATTGAAAAATAATTGCGATGAGGTTATTCAAGAGAGTGAGGTTATTTGACATTAAATTTGAATTTTTAATCCCTAGAAGAAAATGTACATAAAATATCTTTTTCATATGTATGGGGACGTTTCCGTATACAATAAATCATCCACATACAATAAATTTCACTTGGTATACCACTAGATAAAGAGGAAGAAACCAGCAATTTTACTAGTTAAGTTATAATTAATTTATTTAATCAAATTCAATAACAATAAAACAAATAAAATAAAAATTTCAATAATAAAGTTTTATTAAAATTAAAATAAATTTTAATAAAATTTAAACATAAAATAACAACCCATGTGCGGTACATTTCATTATATAATTATTTGTTTTGCAATAGTATTCGCCAATTAGGATTTCGTACGGTTTTTAATTTTTTTGTATGTGTTTTTCAGCTAACCAGGAACAGTGTTTTCTGATTAAAACTAAAATCATGAAGTTTAAGGCTGCCTTGTTATGCTCATGGCATGGATTTTGTTCGACATACAAATCTTTGTAACACCTGCTGGTGTTAACAATACAAAGTTGGACAATATTCTTTTTCAAATCTTTCATATTTGCACGTTCTGAAAACATCCGGGAAAATAAATAAATTTGTTCTTTGCACATTTTGAAATAATAATCAGTTGGAGCTTTAAGATTCTTCTTTTTTTCATCGTCATAATTTTTATTGCTAATCAAATATTCTGTCGGAGCCTCTAAAATTTCCTCAGTTTTGATAAACATGTTTTCGCATCGGGAACATTTAATTTTACTCAAAATTTTGAACGCTACGTAGCCCACAATATACCGCATTGAAGCTTCTTGCAAAGGTACATCCAAATTAAAAAAAATTCCAGAGATATCTGATATGTCATCAGCAGGTGGCAGCACCTCATAATGCACGATTCCTTTTCGCGTTTCGCTAATAGAAATCCCGTTCATTAAATTTTTAACTGTTAATTCATGAGGTACCCAAACGTCAAGCTTTTTTGTATCCAGCCATTTTCAAATGGTTTAAACCTGTTTTGTGATCAATATTGAGTTCTTTACCAATGGCATGGCTGCTTATATGCTGTCTGGTTGGTCGACTAGAGCGAGGGGCATCTTTCACATCCATATTTCCAGAATGAAAGCGAGATTTCTTTGCTGCTCATTTTGATAAAGCACCTTCTCCATGCACAATTTGTTCGCAAACCTGAGCCGCGTTTTTAATTTTGTCGTAATAAAATTGTAAAAGTAAACGAATTTTTTCATTATTTATCTATATGTTTAAAATGTAACTTTTTATTCATTTCACCGATTTTAATGTTTTGTATGTCAAAGTGCAAGTTAAAATGTCACCTTTCAAACGCATACAAGGTTGCCTGATTTACATCAATATAAATGTATTAAAATGTTAACTAGCACTATTTTCCTTAAAACGAATTTAAAGTTTTCGTTATATTATTTATCCATAGATCATCGTTTTTTATTTTTAATACAATTTTCATTAAGAATTTTTCCACGAAGGTACGTGTGAAGCGCTCAAATGCGCTTCTATTATGTTTGTGTGTAAAAACATTTATTGTTCATGATGCAGAAATGCTTTAGAGTATGCGACCAAAGCAAAAACAAGTGGACGGCGGGCCATTCGCCCACCCTTTTATATATAAGTTAATTATTCTGAAATGGACCCAGTTTCAGACATCTAAATAGTCAATAGTAACTGAGTTGTTAGTTCAATGAAATAGAATGTAAAACAGCAAGCTTTTGCTAGCGACATAATTGTTTTCAACATTTATTATAACTATATAAATTAATAAATCATCATCCTCAGCTATTTATCTACTATTTCGAATAACAACATAATCGAATGATTAATATTTTATTAAATAATAACTAAATTAAAATCTATATAACACAATGATCGTAAAGATTGGTATTAACTAATTCAACCCGGACAAAAACTAATATTTTAAATGCAAAGAAAAATTAAAGTATCCATTGAATGTAAGTTGTAAAATTTTTTCGTTTGTTGCCAAGTGAAAGTGAATAACACAATAATGGCATTAGAAAACCTGGAACATTGGCCCCTTAGCAGGCGTTTCTATTCTAATTACTCTTCATCGGCGATATAATAAATTGCGAACGTAGGCGTTAATTTAGGTGTATATCTTTTCATTGGTTGTAGAATACTGCAAAAAAAGATTTATTATTCAGAAAATTGAAACTACATTAATATGTGGAAAAAAATCTTGGTGGGTGGTAAATGAATTCAAAAGTTGTTAGAATGAACAACTTATGCCTTATAAAATATCTTTTTCATATGTATGGGGACGTTTCCGTATACAATAAATCATCCACATACAATAAATTTCACTTGGTATACCACTAGATAAAGAGGAAGAAACCAGCAATTTTACTAGTTAAGTTATAATTAATTTATTTAATCAAATTCAATAACAATAAAACAAATAAAATAAAAATTTCAATAATAAAGTTTTATTAAAATTAAAATAAATTTTAATAAAATTTAAACATAAAATAACAACCCATGTGCGGTACATTTCATTATATAATTATTTGTTTTGCAATAGTATTCGCCAATTAGGATTTCGTACGGTTTTTAATTTTTTTGTATGTGTTTTTCAGCTAACCAGGAACAGTGTTTTCTGATTAAAACTAAAATCATGAAGTTTAAGGCTGCCTTGTTATGCTCATGGCATGGATTTTGTTCGACATACAAATCTTTGTAACACCTGCTGGTGTTAACAATACAAAGTTGGACAATATTCTTTTTCAAATCTTTCATATTTGCACGTTCTGAAAACATCCGGGAAAATAAATAAATTTGTTCTTTGCACATTTTGAAATAATAATCAGTTGGAGCTTTAAGATTCTTCTTTTTTTCATCGTCATAATTTTTATTGCTAATCAAATATTCTGTCGGAGCCTCTAAAATTTCCTCAGTTTTGATAAACATGTTTTCGCATCGGGAACATTTAATTTTACTCAAAATTTTGAACGCTACGTAGCCCACAATATACCGCATTGAAGCTTCTTGCAAAGGTACATCCAAATTAAAAAAAATTCCAGAGATATCTGATATGTCATCAGCAGGTGGCAGCACCTCATAATGCACGATTCCTTTTCGCGTTTCGCTAATAGAAATCCCGTTCATTAAATTTTTAACTGTTAATTCATGAGGTACCCAAACGTCAAGCTTTTTTGTATCCAGCCATTTTCAAATGGTTTAAACCTGTTTTGTGATCAATATTGAGTTCTTTACCAATGGCATGGCTGCTTATATGCTGTCTGGTTGGTCGACTAGAGCGAGGGGCATCTTTCACATCCATATTTCCAGAATGAAAGCGAGATTTCTTTGCTGCTCATTTTGATAAAGCACCTTCTCCATGCACAATTTGTTCGCAAACCTGAGCCGCGTTTTTAATTTTGTCGTAATAAAATTGTAAAAGTAAACGAATTTTTTCATTATTTATCTATATGTTTAAAATGTAACTTTTTATTCATTTCACCGATTTTAATGTTTTGTATGTCAAAGTGCAAGTTAAAATGTCACCTTTCAAACGCATACAAGGTTGCCTGATTTACATCAATATAAATGTATTAAAATGTTAACTAGCACTATTTTCCTTAAAACGAATTTAAAGTTTTCGTTATATTATTTATCCATAGATCATCGTTTTTTATTTTTAATACAATTTTCATTAAGAATTTTTCCACGAAGGTACGTGTGAAGCGCTCAAATGCGCTTCTATTATGTTTGTGTGTAAAAACATTTATTGTTCATGATGCAGAAATGCTTTAGAGTATGCGACCAAAGCAAAAACAAGTGGACGGCGGGCCATTCGCCCACCCTTTTATATATAAGTTAATTATTCTGAAATGGACCCAGTTTCAGACATCTAAATAGTCAATAGTAACTGAGTTGTTAGTTCAATGAAATAGAATGTAAAACAGCAAGCTTTTGCTAGCGACATAATTGTTTTCAACATTTATTATAACTATATAAATTAATAAATCATCATCCTCAGCTATTTATCTACTATTTCGAATAACAACATAATCGAATGATTAATATTTTATTAAATAATAACTAAATTAAAATCTATATAACACAATGATCGTAAAGATTGGTATTAACTAATTCAACCCGGACAAAAACTAATATTTTAAATGCAAAGAAAAATTAAAGTATCCATTGAATGTAAGTTGTAAAATTTTTTCGTTTGTTGCCAAGTGAAAGTGAATAACACAATAATGGCATTAGAAAACCTGGAACATTGGCCCCTTAGCAGGCGTTTCTATTCTAATTACTCTTCATCGGCGATATAATAAATTGCGAACGTAGGCGTTAATTTAGGTGTATATCTTTTCATTGGTTGTAGAATACTGCAAAAAAAGATTTATTATTCAGAAAATTGAAACTACATTAATATGTGGAAAAAAATCTTGGTGGGTGGTAAATGAATTCAAAAGTTGTTAGAATGAACAACTTATGCCATTTGCCTTGACTAAACAAATATTGAAGCTTCTGCTATTGTTCAGCACGCGACTGATGCAATTAAATTTAGGTGGTTACTTTTTGATTACATTTTATTAGATTAGAATTGTCATAATTTTATTATGGTGTACTCCGGATGATTTTAAAATTTCTGTACATGTACATTAACAAATAAACTACACAGAATAAATATTTTATTTTAGTGATATCGGTCTTTAAATTTCAGGGACTTCTAGTTTGAATTTAGTTTAGTCAACGTAGTTGATTGCACACAGCATTAATATAAAACAAAAATTTAGCTTTCAAGTGAATGTGTAAAATCCTTCGGACTTAGAATATCTACAATGTTTGGTTGGCATGGCAGAGAGAAACAATTTAACAATGTATCTCAACAAAGTCAAACAATCGTTGTTTTGGTCAGTAAATGGAGGGAAATAAATTCATCCTCCGGGCATGCTAGTATTCCTCATCCAGTAGCAATATACCTCTTTCAGCTGCCCTGGGATCTGGCTTGGTTTCAATGAACTAATCATTTGCTCATTAATCCGAAATTTAATTTATTGTGTACTTTAGAAATAAAGCGGCTAAATCCCTACTATGTTGTCAAATAACTTTTGCTTACTACCATTTGCAAATAACTCTTGGCAATTTTGCAAACAGCTTCGCATAAAAAGGCAAATACCAATCAAACAATTAGCCGAAAACCAGTTTAAAACAAGAAACAAATATTATCCATACGTATTTTTCTATGATGAAAAGTAACTGATTGTTTTGTATTCCACCAATTATTTTAGATAAAAACTTAAGTATAGGAGAACTGGTATAACTAAAAATTAGTATATGTTACTAATTTTTACTTATATTCTTCGATGAATAGGCCATAATTTTGTTTTATTTCAAAATAAGCTTATTGTTTCACTGCAGAGTTCATCGAACAATACGCAGATATTTAATATTTTACAGAAATACTTTTTTATTTAATTATTATAAACAAATCATGAGAACTTAACCACTTAATTGACGGCTTTTTGTGAGAAAGTGTGTCCATAAATTGTTACGTTTTTTTTTACATTTCTTTAGAAAATAATTACCAAGTAATCTGAATACAAAATTTTTATTTTTCAATTATTGTTTCAATACAAGCTTTGCGCGAGCAAGACTCGAGCAAATCAAAACACAATCGAACTACGCGTCCGAGTCACGCTCGGGCAAACCACTCAAGTGGTTAAAGATGCAGTTTAGCAAATATTCTGGTGCCCCACTCCATATTAGGTTTAAATACACTATATGTGAATATATGGATGATATGTAGATCATACTGAGGATTGGTTTGGGTAAATTGTTTCGCGTTATTTTTATCGCAAATATATATAGTATAATGCATTTCTTTAATTTATCTATATGTAAATTCCATTTAAAGCTGGAGTCAATTACAAGCCTCAAATATGAATATGTTGTTGCTCTTTATGATTAATAAGAAAAGTATTAATTTTTGTATTCAATTTCAGGAAATCTCTAGATACATCCAAAATATATATATTTTTTCCTTAGGTACTGATTTAATGAAGCAATTATTGAAGACCAATATCATTATTAATCTCGATTAAACCTATGTATATTAAACCTTTATCCTTCCTTGCAGTAGATCAGAATTGAATCGTGTCGTGCCGGAGGATCGCTATGTGTTTGACATACATTTTTTGATTATCAATTATATGTAAATAATAATATAATTACCGAGACCGACTAAAGCATCTCTGCATTATGATGTATTGCTCATTTTTACACGTTTTTACAAACATAATAGAAGCGCATTTGTCTTCACACATAATTAACTCTATTGATTATCAACAATCAATAAATATAGGTACCTACGTGGAAAAGAAAAATTCTCAATGAAAATTGCATTAAAAATAAAAAACGATGATCTATGATAAATAATATAACGTATACTTTATAATCGTTATTGTGCGAGTTAACATTTTAATACATTATATTCCTGTAAATTATGGTTCGCATAAATATAAAATGGGAAACGAAGGACGAAAAGTGAAAACTATATAAAATATTGCTTCCCGAATTAAAAAAGGCTGACTTAAAAATTGTATTTTTCCGGACTTAAAACCAGCGTTTTTATTTCATTTTAAAATTCACTTAAAATCTGTAATGAAAATTAAATAAAAAAAACCGTACTTGATTAATGCATATCATAAGCCATTTTGAAAATGATTTAAGAAGTGTATTTATAAAAAGCATAAAATGAATATTTATAAATGGCATAAAAGTCCCCTTATAACGCATGCATTTCTATATCTATCAAAAACAAATGTAAATTTTATGTTTATAATGTAAAATAAAATATGGCTATTTTAAGTCATTTTGAAAATGAATTATAAAATGTATTTTTAAAATGACTTAAAATATGCCTTCCTTGTGTCATTTTTAAATTAAATTTGTTTTTGTAAAACACCTTTGTTAAGTCAGAAAATTTGTTATAAATATGACTTAAAAAAGGTCCCATTTTTTCATATAAAAACATATTTTTTAAGTCTACCTTTTTAATTTCAGGAAGCCATAAAATATGTCTGAGTAATTCATAAAAAATTTAAACTACATATCCACATACAACACAACTATATATAGAAACAAAAAACTACATGCAGCAACATTATAGAAAAAAGAATTAGCTATGTATCTATTTTACGAAATTTATTTAAAATCTATTTTTCTCTGTACATGTATAGCGCACATGGCCAATCTCCACGTGCTTCACTACCCGTGTGTTGTGATATACATGCATATTTTATTTTTTATAAATATTTTATTTTTTATATATCCACACACACAAAACAGCTAAACCATGAATAAGAGAGCTCGTTTTTAATAAGCCGACACTATGATCATCGTGTTGTTTTGTTTTCCTTCATTCATAAAGTTTTATTACTATGTGTATGTAGTTTAGGTGCGAAAAAAAAATACGAACGTTTTTTTTAGGCTGTTTCTGCTATGTATATATAGATGGCAGGGTTATGGGGTTCCTCGATTAGATTACAAAAAATAATGTAATATGAAAAGTGGAGCCACAGTATTTGACCAAACTTTCTTTCGCAATAATTCGTCTGTATATATTACGTTTGTGCTTACACTCTCATTTTATATTTTTATATATTATGTACGTATGCATCGTAATTCGTAAATTATAACTGAATTTTTATGTAACAGGATTTTTCTTGTAGAGTCGATTTTAAAACTTTGAACGAGTAGCATGCAATTTAAAATAACAAATTTTTTATAATAAACGACCTGAGCTAATAAACTTAACTTTGAGAACCAGCATTTTATTTACACAACTACGCTACATTTAGTATATTTATAATTTAGAAATTTGTAATATTTCTCAATCTATCGAAGTAATGTGGATTAGTGTGTAATTAATTATTATCCAGCGCCGGTAGTCTACGTGGCATAGTCCACCAAATTTCGTAAAAATCCAGTGTCAATGTTTTCCCAATTATACTACTCAATTACCGATTTTTTGAGGTTTTGTTGGTTATTCGGTGGTTACCTAGGTTTTTTTGTCCATGTGATCCCACAAATGCTCTCTATGGGATTGAGATCCGGTCTTTATTGAGGAATTTCCAGAACATGTGGGCCATAATTTAATAATATGTGCTTTGTGTTTTGCCCGCAAATTTTCTTTTGTCCGGAAAATTATTCGCATGAGTGTATATTACTTTTATTTATAATAAAAAGAGTGTTATTTCAAAACTAGTTTCTGTAATTTTTTTTTGATGTGCTTAAGATTCTATTCATTTTTTGTCTATTGAGCTAATTTGTTGTATTAGCATCTTAGTTGATTCAGAGGTTTTACACCTCTGTCCGTCCGTCTGTTGCATTTTTCCTATTTTATCGAGCGCTTGTCGAACAATTTCAATTGTCCGCTTCTACTAGTTTTTTTGATTTTTCTGATCGATGGTTTCTATTTCATTTTTTAAATGGGTTTTTTGTTTTCCCTACTATTATACAGACACAAGCATGCCATGTATAGTACAAAATTGTTTTTATTGAGTTTGTTGCTTTTTTTTCAAACGAAGTAGGTACGTCATTTCCGTTCGTTTCATTTACAAGTTTACTGTAATACAAAAATTTTTGGTAGGTACGAGTAAAGATGTTTACACATCAAAAATTATCTGATTGATGAATTAATTGGACAAAGTAATACTGGACAAGTGTATTGGATAACGCCGGGCCTCATCCTACAATTTTTTACACATAAAAAGAGGGAAGGCACAAGACAACACAATTGTAATGTACTATATAGAAGAAAGATTACGCGTTAATCATTGCAGAGGATATTGATTTACATTAATTGCTCTTTTAATCAGCATTTACCTACCTAGGTAAAAAAAAAAATTAACAATTATTAATTCGTATGAATCGGTTTTCTGAGATAAGGTTTTCTGAGATTTATTTAATGTTAAACTAATATTTTTTGGTTTCCTAAACAATATAGAAATGTATATGTAACGGTCAAAGTGTATAATCCGGTGATTTTATATAATTACCGGTTATTATATATATATATATATATATATATATATATATATATATATATATATATAATATATATATATATATATATATATATATATATATATATATATATATATATATATATATATATATATTACCAAAGACGTCAGTTAATGTGTATAATTTTTTAAAATTATGCACTTTGATCGGTTATTATATATAACTATAGCTGACCCGGCGAAACTCGTTTGTCCTTCACGAAAATTGATTTTGATGAGAGAAAAAATCAAACAACTCAACTCAATTCTCAATAGACTATTGAGTTGAGCGGCCATTCCATTCCCTTTTCATCGAATTCAACACTAAAGGCAGGTTCATGGTTGCGTTCGTTCGTTTGATCGGTCATTATATCGACCAATCATCTCTTGTAGAAAAAATTCAGAAGAAAAAAATCATAATTTTTGAGCAATATGATTGGTCGAAAAAATTGACAGAACGAACGAACGCAGCCATAAAGGAGTCGTAATGTATTGAAAAATTAATGAAATATCAATTCATATTCAGGCATCTATCGATAATTTAGTTGTTTTTTGGATTTTTCTCTCAGCGCGGAAAAGAATTGGAGTCAGTTGGAAAGAATACAATTTATTTTATTCGAGTGAAATTAAATCGAATAAAGACGCAAATCAATACAATGTGTTGTGGTAAACAATATTTTATGTTTTGTTCTTCGGCGCGTAAATGAAGAACGATGATGGTTTGCCAACTCTCGAACACACGACGTACAACTGACCATGAGAAAAACACGGAAATTCCATATTTATTCCGCACACTTCCAACGATTGATCTTGCAATTTATTAATCGTCATAGCGAACGCCAAACGAACGGGGAACTGAATGCGTTTGAAGTCGAAGGGAATGTCTGTTGAAATCAGAGGGATTCTTGGATTAGAACATCCTCTCTTTTAAATTTGCCCTTGATGATCGTCGCTGGAATCACGTTGTTCATCAGTTTCTTCACTGCCAATCGCGTTCCGTTACACAATCCCGGATGGTTTGAGATTACGCAGCATGATTATCGCAGATCCTACCTTGAGCATCAAGTTATGCGGTTGGATAGTTGGTTGCTTCGTCTTGATTGGTAACACAGTCAACGGATTTGTAACAACTCATTTTCCCAGCGATTTGGTTTTGAATCTAGTAACTCAGAGTGTCAACATCCTTGTTCTTTGCTGCCAAAATCACTCGTTCACTGAGCCAATCGTGATCCATATAAAAACGATCGTGATCCATCGGAAACGAAATCGATCCGGTCAAAACATCAACAAGAATTTGACCATTGCCAAGCGTCAACAGTTGATTTGAAAAATTAGCAGTTGATGAGTCGTTCTGTAACGCAACTTTCATGTTAGTGGTCAACTGCAACTTCTTCACATGGCGCCACAAACTTGATGATTTCAGACATGCATTGAGTTCATCTGCAGCTGTTGATCTCGGAATGACAGGAAGCATTTGAGGAAAACCATCGGCCAGCAGAATCATCGTTCCACCAAAACGTCTTGAGTCACTTCGTAAATTCTTTATCGTTCGTTCAACTGAACGCTTCCAATGATCGTTTATGTGCCATTGTGCACTCGTCCCAGATGATGATTTTGCATTCTTGCAATACCTTTGCCGTCGCCGAGTTCTTGACGATTGAGCACAGTGGCTTGTCATTCGTGTGGGTATTCATCGGCAACTTCAACGCAGAATGTGCCGTACGGCCGCCGTCTAGCAATGGGCAGCAATTTTCGATGATGCAACGGCTAACGCTATTTCAGATCTCGCGCGAATTGTGGCCAAAAGCAATGAAAACAGAAAGGTTTTGCCTGTTCCACCGGGAATAATATTCCGCCGTTTCCTTCGTCAACTGCCTTCATCAATGCATCGTACACGTTCTTTTGCTATTAACGTAATTTCATACATAGATTGTGGGACAATAGTCGGGTAAATCATTTACTATACTGTGGAAATCGGATTTAGAACAGATTATTCGATCAGTTTGCCATAGAGTTTTTGAAAAATAAATGAATTTACCGACAAATTTACTTACAATTGACTTTTACTCGACTATTGGCCTGCAGCTTTAAATTTACATTATATTTATTAGGCTGCGGGCCATGTGGCTGATGCCCAAAAAGACCTCAGTGGGTGGTTAGCCAGATGAAGCCTAAAACTACAAGGCTACGAGTTTGTTACCGAGCATCAGCGTGGGCCATTGAATGTAGTTCCTGACGCATTATCACTAGTTTTCTGCGACACCTTGGAAGAGTTTGAAAACTGTCTACCATTACTGGTAGCCATTGATCTTCAGTTTCCACACTTTGATGACAAAGAATACACTGCGCTACTAGCTAGAGTTAAAGATTCACCAGAATGTTCCCCGAATCATAGAGTTGTCGAGAATAGGGTGTATATCCGAATTGAACCGAAGCGCAACGCCGAACTAACAGATATTCCCATCTGGAAATTGTGTATTCCGAACGGCTTGAGCACTGAACTTATATCTGAAGAAGACTGTGACCCTACGGCTTCACATGGAGGTAATGTTAAAACCTTAGATCGGCTAAGACGATAATATTTTTGGCCAGGTATGCGTAACCAAGTCCGAAATTTCATTGCGCAGTGCGAAATCTGTAAAATTACGAAAGCACCAAATCAAGTAATGAAGCCGCCCATAAGGAATCCTGTAATCGTCGAGAAACCTTTCCAAAAACTATACGTAGATATTTTAGGCCCGACCCTCGGTCTCGAAAGGGCAATACAGTACTCCTAATTGTGCTAGACCAATTATCAAAATTTGTGTTGCTAAGACCTATGACGAAAGCAACAACGGCCAAAATTTTGGAGTTTATGGTGAACGAGGTGTTCCACGTATATAGGGTCCCGGAGGTCATTCATTCGGACAATGAATCTCAATTTGAGCATTGAGAAGTTCGATTCATTAGTTTACTAAGTATAGTCCTCACTTTACGCTCTTCAGATGAGATCGCATGAATCACGCGAACGAATACAAACTGCTTCAAGAAATCAAGTGTCTTGATCAGAATGAAATATCTGGTGGACTGCTTGCCATTACGTATGCAAACGGTACATGCAGAGGTCCGTAAAAAATTAGCTCTAGCTTTTCAAAAATATTCACAGCCTTATAACCTCCGCACTCGTAAACCAGCCTTTGAACCGGGAGCCGTAGTATACGTGAAAGAACATCCGCAAAGTAACGCTGGAACGTTCCATTGTGCAAAATTTGCCCCAAAATTTCGCAAAGCCCGTATTCTAAAAACAAATTGGGTTCGTGAATTTCGAAATCGAAAGTGAAGACGGATAATTGTTGAACATATTTCATGCAAAAGACATCAGGAAGTAATTTGTCAACATTGTTTGGCCTGCAGATTGAGCGAGTGCCCGTACTGCATCAAACAAAGTTGTGCTGTAACCGTCGGTATGATTCTGTTAAAATGGTGCGGCGTAAACAGATGGTGTTGAATCGTTTTATCTATTTTCGAAGTGCGCCGGAATGTTGACAAAGAAATTTTTATATTACAACTGGCATTTGTTATAAATTATAACCGTTGGTATTTGAAACTACTCACGGGCTAAATAAGTTTTTTTGCGAAACTGAAATAATTTCCCATTCGCTCGGTTTTTGGACAATCAAAAATTTCCCCATATTACTTTACTGGAATAAATATTGGTGACAAATTACTCTTGATTTCATTTCGATTTAATCACTGAGTTCTGCAACATCCAAAAAGAAAACCGTACATCATAGAATATGAACGCTGTTGGCTGTGTTACAGAGCCACTACTGCAAGCGGCTACAAGATTTTTTTTTAATTGTACGTCTCATATTTGGCGAGGTAAGCATTTCTTAATCATATACAATCATTCCCTTAATGCAGTGACTATTTTTACCCTAACGATTTTTTTTTGTCTTCTCTCTTGGTTTGGTTGTGTGGTTAGCCGGTACATATTGAGTATTTAATTATCGTGACGTTACTTCGTTAACCTGTACCACTGGGTCCGTACCCCTTGGCGCGTGGCCTCAAGCCGGCTCAATATATATTCATACAGTAGTAAAGCGTCGACTACAAAAAAAAAGGGAAACAAAAATCGTACGATTAAAAGTAGATGCGACCGCACGATATTTCGAATCTCCGTTTGAGTAAAAAATCAGCATTATCAAAGGCGTGAATCAAAATACCGTTCACCGAAATTTTGGGATATACATAGATACGAGAACCACGTGAACAAACAACTTCAGCTGAATATCTGCACACCACTACATTAGAGCGGAATACGTATGGTTCTTAATTCTAATAAAAATTTTATTTTAGGTATTTTGTGAATCGCAATAACGCAAACATTCCGCCTGCCTTGAATCGGATGATTTAATTAACTGGAAGTATACGAAGCTTACGTATTGAACGTTTTATCATTCCGTGTGTTGTTTTAATGGGGACGACTCTAATATTATTATCTCCTCCAGTATGTAGTTCGACTATTTTACCCATCAACCACTTTGATGGGAGCAAGTTGTGGTCTTTAATAATAACAATATCGCCGAATTTGATGTTAGTTTTAGTTGCATGCCATTTACTTCGATGTTGCAAGCTTATTAGGTATTCCCTGTACCACCGCTTCCAAATGAGTTGATTAATATGTTGCATCTGGAAAACTTTGACATCTTGAAGTCGCAGAGATCTTCACTTGGTAGTAGTGTAGTTGGACGTCCAATTAAAAAATGACCGGGTGTCAAATATTCTGCTTCATCACTGGATAATACGCAAATTGGTCTGGAGTTGAGCATCGCTTCGATTTCGCATAATAATGTTGACATTTCTGCTATACTCAATATGTGCCCGTCGGTTACTCTTCTTAAATGGTATGTCATGCTTTTGACAGCGACCTCCCACAGTCCACCGAAATATGGTGAGTTTGGTGGAATAAATTTGAAGGTTATTTGGCCTGTCAATAGAAATCTAGAGTAAGTATTAAAATTAGGTCGTAAAAATTTGTAAAACTCATATAAGTTTTTACGAGCCCCAACGAAATTTGTTCCGTTGTCGCTGTGAATTTCTTTACATACTCCTCTGCGTTCTATAAATCTACGAAGTGCGGCAATGCAAGAGTCGGTGGTCAAGTCTGAGATTAATTCAATACGGGCAGCTTTGGTGGCCATAAACAATCAAATATACAAAGTTTTTTTGAAAAGGACTTGCATAATCAACTCCAACTTTGAAATTGGTCTAAGGAGTTCTACTCTTGGATTTGGTAGATTGCCCATAATTTGATTCAGCTCCTTTGGATTGTATCTCGCGCATCTCAAACAATTTCGAATGATTTTTTGTATTAAATTTCTGCCTCCTAAAATCCAATATGTTTGACGAAGTGCGGCCATCATGAGAGTTGGTCCAGCATGTAAATATCGCATATGCTCTCTTATTATCATTTCCTTTAGCCGAAGTTTAAGGCATTTTTCACGGATAAAAGTAGTCTGCTCAAAAGTAAACGTAAAAAAAGTTATCCCAGACTTTTATCCCATAAAAATCAAATATACGCTTGATGCAATACTACCTAAACTATCATGATTATTATGTTATATATATTATTCTATCACGACATAACAAAAGAAGTTTAAAATAAACCAAAATATTTGAATAAAATAATTTCGGCAAAAGTTTGTTGGTCTAAGTGACGTAATTAAATATCCCTTTTTCAACAAAAAAAAAAAAATTACCTCTATTTAAGACCAAACCAAACAAATGTGTGAGTAAAAAACCATAGTATGTAATGGCGTTTTTGATAAAAAATTTCGCTTGATTTGAAGTAGAACCCACACAATTGTGTGTCTAGTTACAGTGTATTTTTTGGACGAAAATAAGTTTGAAAGGAATGCACAAATGTGTAAGTTGGTTCAAAAAACATACAAAAATTAATTTTTTACATAGTACTTTTTCTGTACCCATCAAAATTGTGTAACCGGGTAGCGAAGGGGATATAAAGTTCCGAAAATCAATAAATTACTCAATATTTTAATACTCAATCGCTTCCACAGCCCGTTCTATAAAAGTGTCGGATTAGGACGAGTGTTTTTTAGATGCGTCACAC
The DNA here is from genome assembly GCA_947310385.1 of Nephrotoma appendiculata. NCBI lineage: Eukaryota > Metazoa > Arthropoda > Insecta > Diptera > Tipulidae > Nephrotoma > Nephrotoma appendiculata. The sequence continues at coordinate 174,556,315 of OX371224.1, read as the reverse complement.
AAACATCTTCATACAGAATAAGTTTCATGGAACTTCTCTGCGTCCAAGCTGCGCAATTAAATTTTAAATTCTCAAAATCATTAAATTACTCAATATTTTAATACTCAATCGCTTCCACAGCCCGTTATATAAAAGTGTCGGATTAGGACGAGTATTTGTTAGATGCAGCATACGAACATCTTCATACAGAATAAGTTTCATGGAACTTCTATGCGTCCAAGCTGCGCAATTAAATTTTAAATTCTCAAAATCATTAAATTACTCAATATTTTAATACTCAATCGCTTCCACAGCCCGTTACATAAAAGTGTCGGATTAGGACGAGTGTTTTTTAGATGCGGCATACGAACATCTTCATACAAAATAAGTTTCATGGAACTTCTATCCGTCCAAGCTGCGCAATTAAATTTTAAATTCTCAAAATCATTAAATTACTCAATATTTTAATACTCAATCGCTTCCACAGCCCGTTACATAAAAGTGTCGGATTAGGACGAGTGTTTTTTAGATGCGGCATACGAACATCTTCATACAAAATAAGTTTCATGGAACTTCTATGCGTCCAAGCTGCGCAATTAAATTTTAAATTCTCAAAATCATTAAATTACTCAATATTTTAATACTCAATCGCTTCCACAGCCCGTTACATAAAAGTGTCGGATTAGGACGAGTGTTTTTTAGATGCGGCATACGAACATCTTTATACAGAATAAGTTTCATGGAACTTCTCTGCGTACAAGCTGCGCAATTAAATTTTAAATTCTCAAAATCATTAAATTACTCAATATTTTAATACTCAATCGCTTCCACAGCCCGTTCTATAAAAGTGTCGGATTAGGACGAATGTTTTTTAGATGCGGCACACAAACATCTTCATACAGAATAAGTTTCATGGAACTTCTATGCGTCCAAGCTGCGCAATTAAATTTTAAATTCTCAAAATCATTAAATTACTCAATATTTTAATACTCAATCGCTTCCACAGCCCGTTACATAAAAGTGTCGGATTAGGACGAATGTTTTTTAGATGCAGCATACGAACATCTTCATACAGAATAAGTTTCATGGAACTTCTATGCGTCCAAGCTGCGCAATTAAATTTTAAATTCTCAAAATCATTAAATTACTCAATATTTTAATACTCAATCGCTTCCACAGCCCGTTACATAAAAGTGTCGGATTAGGACGAGTGTTTGTTAGATGCAGCATACGAACATCTTCATACAGAATAAGTTTCATGGAACTTCTATGCGTCCAAGCTGCGCAATTAAATTTTAAATTCTCAAAATCATTAAATTACTCAATATTTTAATACTCAATCGCTTCCACAGCCCGTTACATAAAAGTGTCGGATTAGGTCGAGTGTTTTTTAGATGCGGCATACGAACATCTTCATACAAAATAAGTTTCATGGAACTTCTATGCGTCCAAGCTGCGCAATTAAATTTTAAATTCTCAAAATCATTAAATTACTCAATATTTTAATACTCAATCGCTTCCACAGCCCGTTACATAAAAGTGTCGGATTAGGACGAGTGTTTTTTAGATGCGGCATACAAACATCTTCATACAAAATAAGTTTCATGGAACTTCTATGCGTCCAAGCTGCGCAATTAAATTTTAAATTCTCAAAATCATTAAATTACTCAATATTTTAATACTCAATCGCTTCCACAGCCCGTTACATAAAAGTGTCGGATTAGGACGAGTGTTTTTTAAATGCGGCATACGAACATCTTCATACAAAATAAGTTTCATGGAACTTCTATCCGTCCAAGCTGCGCAATTAAATTTTAAATTCTCCAAATCATTAAATTACTCAATATTTTAATACTCAATCGCTTCCACAGCCCGTTACATAAAAGTGTCGGATTAGGACGAGTGTTTTTTAGATGCAGCATACGAACATCTTCATACAGAATAAGTTTCATGGAACTTCTCTGCGTCCAAGCTGCGCAATTAAATTTTAAATTCTCAAAATCATTAAATTACTCAATATTTTAATACTCAATCGCTTCCACAGCCCGTTCTATAAAAGTATCGGATTAGGACGAATGTTTTTTAGATGCGGCACACAAACATCTTCATACAGAATAAGTTTCATGGAACTTCTATGCGTCCAAGCTGCGCAATTAAATTTTAAATTCTCAAAATCATTAAATTACTCAATATTTTAATACTCAATCGCTTCCACAGCCCGTTACATAAAAGTGTCGGATTAGGTCGAGTGTTTTTTAGATGCGGCACACTATGTTCTTCATACAGAATAACACTGCATCCCCAATGCAAAATAATTTTTCCTTTAACTTTTTCCTTTAACTTTTTCCTTATGAAGAGCATACCCAATGAATAGGGAAAAGTCAAAGTAAAGCTAACTTCACTTTACAAAATTATTTTTTGTTTACCTGTATTTTATATTATTATATTATATATTATTTATTACTTTTTCACAGGACACAAAATACAACACTAATTGTTAAAAGACAAATATGCATTGAATATTTTTTAATTTGTGACAAGCAGAAAAACAACAACAACAACCAATTTTGCAAATGCGGTTTACTTCATTGTATTTCTCATAAGGAAAAAGTTAAAAGTTTGATAACATTTTTCATAAGGAAATCACCAACCTAACAAAAAAATTTTTTTTTTTTCTCAAAATTTTTTTCATACTTTTCTGTAAGGAAAAAGTTAAAGGAATTTCATTAGGGATGCAGTGTAAGTTTTATAAAACTTCTATGCGTCCAAGCTTCAAAAATCGTTAGCTATCTATTCTAGGTCCTTTTGACATCGCAATTTATTACGTGTGCAAGTAGACGCTCGGCTCTAAAGTTGGTGGTATTAAAATATACTTAAGTACTTTTGAAATTATTCGCCATTTTGGATATCTGTAGCTTACTATATCTTTTTTTATGACAAAAGTTTCACTCATTTATAAGTCGTCATTCCGTGTACATCAATTTTAGGAGATGGATTTCGATAAGCTTGCTATGGAATTGATTAACTCGTCATTGAGTGAACATTCTGTGAGTCATTCAACAGTAAAACAGTAGTTTGTAAAACTTTGTGATGGCAATTCTGGTCTTGAGGACAATCCACGTCCAGGTGCAGTTAAACAATTTGAAGACGAATAACTTAAAGGTTTACTGGATAAAAACCCGTATCAAACTCAAAAAGAGCTTGCAGATCACTAAGGAGCAAGTAGTTACTCACCAAGCAATATCACATCGAAAGCATGCAATGATGGGAAAATACAGAAGGAAGGAAACTATCTTGCTCATCAAATGACAAAAGAAACAATCATTACGGGTGAAGACTAGTGGATTTTATACGGTAATCCTAAACGCAGAAAACCATGGGTTGATCCAGGCCACCCATCAACATCAGTTACAAAAATGAAAATTCATGAGGAAAAAATATTACTCTGTGTCTGGTGGGTTTGGAAATGAGTCATTTACTAGGAGCTTTTGCAAACTCGTCAAACTGTTACTTGCTGTAGAAGCGAATGAGTATTAAAATATTGAGTAATTTCATGATTTTGAAAATTTAAAATTGAGTTGCGCAGCTTGGATGCATAGAAGTTCCATGAAACTTTTTCTGTATGAAGATGTTAGTGTGTCGCATCTAACAAACTTTCGTTCTTATCCGCCACTTTTATAGTATGGGCGGTGGGATCAATTTAGCAGTTAGTTTGGTTTTAGTTTTACGAAACTTATCCTGTATGAAGATGTTAATGTGCCACATCTAAAAGGCATTCGACTTAATCCGACACTTTTATAGAGTGGGATGTTTAAGCAGATATGTAGAATTAGTTCGTTATATTTAATAAATATTTTATTAAATTCTATGATTTCTGTCGTCCCATTAATATAATGTTAGTACTTTAGTTATTATGTGGTTGCTATAGTTTTTACGGAATGGGTGTAATTTTCGGTCTGATAGTGATCGGATAGTGAAATTTCGCTGTAGTGATAGCTCTCCTAACTCTATTTTCTGGGATGATAGTTTTCTCTCATTATAATTTTTCCTGGGATGAAATATTCTGGGATGGTAAAATTTCTGGGCTGATAGTAATATCCTGAGATGGAAAACTGTCGTGATAGTTTAGTGTTGCCATCGTCGTTTTACGGGATGAATCCTGGGCTAACTTTATATGCATCAAAAGTAACGCCCCACACAGTTCTAAACGTGGAATATATATTTGATTCACGGGTGCCACCTTAGTTTTCGCTGCGATTAATTTAATAACGGAATGGTCGCTGTATTTTACTTGACTGTAGACGAATCCGGGAATAGCATACTTCGAAGCCTGCGTAGGTGAAATCGTGTAGAATAATTTTTCCATTTTTGGTGGTGTACATGTAACGATCTATTTTGATTTTTTTAAATTTCCGGTAATTCCTCTCGGATTTTCGAATAATTAGCAGATAGATTTTGTGGCAATGATTCATCCCAACCTAAATTTTCTGCATATAGTGTTTGGAGCAATATTTTGATGCTTATCGTGACTGGAGCAAGCCAACCTAAAGGCTCGAAAAAATGGCTTGCTTCGGATAATATTCCTCCTTTGGTGATTGTTGGGTTTTCGTTGAGTTCCACTTTAAATTGGATTCCAATTTAATCAACCTTAACAGAATTAGATTCATCGATTTATAATATGTTATTTTCGGTAGGTTGTGTAATATTGGTTCAAATTCGATCACCATTAGACAACTATTTCCTGAGCTGAAACCCTGAACTTGACAAGATGAAATTTATCTGGCTGATTAGACGGCTTGCTTCTTCAACTATTTGTGATACTCGTTTTGATGTGGTGTTTTGGTAACGAATATCCTTTGAATTTTTCTGCTGCCACGTTGAGTGCCTGCGTGGCTAAATACTATGCGCCAGCTGTCCCATATGTTACGGTTTGAAGCTCATAAGTGCGAAATGGTTCTTTTTAACGAATCTCGCCATATAATATGTTGGTATTTGTTGTCATCTGCTGCATCACGAACTTGCCGATACATTTTTTCTACATCAGCGGTGAAAGCAAACTTGTACAATCTGAAACGATATAATATTTCATATAAGCCGGATTGGACCGCTTTTGGTCCGATTGCAAGGCAATCGTTCAGAGATTTGCCTGTAGTAGTTTCAACGAAGCCATCACCAAATGAAATCATCTTTAATTTTGTTGTGCTGCTGGATTTCTTGATCACGCTGTGGTGGGGTAAGCAGTAGCCATTGTCTTTAACTCTGTTTTTGTTAATTAACTTCATATGTCCTAGCTGTATATACTCTCTCATAAATTCCTTGTATTCCCGAGCAAACTCTTTATCTCTGAGGTCCCATTTTCTGATTTTCCTGCAACTACCCAACCAAGTAACGTTTCCTGCATAATTAATTTGTTGTTTGAAATAACGTTTTCTTTGGACAGTAGGTCGAAAAATGTGTCTGCCCCAATAATGATGTCAATTTCCCCACCTTTGTAAAAAATACGAATCGGCTTATTCATACTGTTTGAAGTACCCGAGATCAATGAATTGGGAAATTGGTGATTGTTTGGCTGTCAATTTTGGAAAAACATATGTGTCAATTTGAAAAGATGGTTCGCTTTTGCTCCATGGTGTCATTAAGCGTGTTTTTTATTAGCGCCCGATAGATTTATCCGGAGCAGCCAATTTTCTATGTCAAAACTTATATTTAGCGTGCTATTTTTGCATATAATTAATTTATTTAACTCTAAACTAAGATTTTTAATTCAACTTTTTAGTTAAAAATAAATGCCAATTAGTATATATCAGGTGATAAATGTTAGTTTTATTGATGAATTTAGTTTTAATTTTTATTGTACAGCGACACCAGTGAATAATAGCTGCAGTTTCAGTTTCAAAATTGCCATTTGGCTCCGGATAGTGCTCGAATATTAAAACACGGCTATTGTTTATTTAAAAAAATCTAGGTTATATTAAAATCATAATTCAACGTAAAATTAGTTTTTAATTTTAGTTTAAAATCTCTTTTTGATTCGGCTTCTGGTTTTAATGAGAATGAAAACTAATTTTCCATAGATTCTTGTAATTTGGTCCTGAATCGGTTTCCTAACTGTTATGTACTTTGTTAATGATTTATAAAATATTATGTTATTTATATGTTTCTTTATTAACTTCTTATAAAGTTTACAACATCTCTCTTAATCGCTGACTGAATAGGTTATGTGTATGAACACCCCATGTGTATATTCATTGACAGGTTTTACCATCCTACAAGGGCACGTTCAGTCATCACGAGGTGCGTTCACATACATATACAACACCTTCCCTTTTCAGCAGACTCTATACTTATATCTAAAGTTTCATCTTTAACTTTTCATCACTTAACTAACTTAACTAAACGTATAAACCGATTCATTTCATCATATACAATATGTTTTTTTTTTTTTTTTTTTTTTATATAATTATATATGAATACATATACATATATGTATACATATATATATGTATATCAATATTTATTATATTTCATTTCTTACATTTAGTACTTGACATAATCTTTAAATCTTACTGGTTCTCTAGTTGCCCTACTTGATCTTCTAACAACGTTATTTCCTCCAACTTCACTGTTACTGTCTATCTCAGGATATTCTGAATTATTCATTTTAAAATGATTACAATCATTGTTATTATCATTTAAACTGTCATTTTGATCATCATTTCTATTTCTAAAGTTATCGTTTCCTAAACTAATATTTTCATTGTGTACCAACTCATTTGGAACAGATTCATTACTATTATGTACATTTTGACTATGTCTATATTTTATGTGTAAGTTGGAGTACCCAGAATTCTTTCTGAAATGTGATTTTTTCAAATGATTAGATGTCCTCCTCAATACACCCCTATGTTCCGTCTCTATCATATACGATCTTGGTGCTGAGTGTTTATTTATAATATTTCCGTTTAGCCATTTATTTTTTTCTCTGTAAACTATATTTTCTCCTTCAACAAGTTCTTGTTTTGGTCTAGCATTTTGGTCATAATAGTTCTTAATTTTTAAATTGTTATATTCTAGTTTATTTTTTACTATTTTTTGATTTCTTACATTCAATAGATTATCATTTATGGGTAGTTTGGTCCTTGTTATTCGTCCCATCAGTATTTGCGACGGTGAGAGCTCTATATTTGCTATTACTGTGTAGGGGCAATCCACTTTCCATGGAACGGTATAAATGTAGTGGCCTTGCGATTCGTTCCCTTGTTTGTAGAAGTGTGTGTGCGGCGGCCAGAAATAGTTTCACCAAAAAAAACTGTGATTTAAATGTACAATAAACTTGTATGATAATTAATAAAACTTAAAATAATTTATTTTGATATGTTACAGTTTATTGAGTTTTTTTATAATTTTAATTGGTTTAATAATTTTACGACTGAATAGCAAGCCGCACACAAAAAGAATGAATAAATTTTCCGTCGTTTTTGGAATGTCATATTTGTTCTAAAAGGTTGTGGTACTAATTGTCGTTCCACAGTGTGGAATGTAATTTAACTGCACGCAACCCAACTTTCATTACGTTTTGGTGTAGTTGTGAACGAATGTGACGTATTACAAAAATGTCGGAATGTTTACAATTTTACATTGGTAAGTTTGCTAAATATTATCAATAATTAATTTGATTCTAAGTTAATGATATTTGCTTAATTCTAGGAATATTTACATATAAATTAAGATAATTGCATCTATATGCAGCATCATAACATAATTATAATGGTAAGTATAATGATAATAACAATGATGAATTGCAAATAATGAATTGCTCCGAATAAATAACCCTGTGATGTCGGTAGGTATAATGTGTTCCAGGTTGAGACTTTTACGGTAAGTACTCGTATATATGTTTCAGATTGAAATCACCGTGGGCATGAACATACCGCCGACGTTGAACCATTCGGTTCAATATATTGGCAACATTACGAGTTTGGTTACTGGTCGTTTGAATATACCGAATTGTGTTCGAATGGTAACGACTCGGACAAGTCCGTCCTTTCCTGGATGTAATTCTATTATTCGTCCAAGTGGCCAACTTGCTGGTTTTACATTTTCGTCTCTTATCAACACAATGTCGTTGATCATCAGGTTTTTATGTTGGTGTTGCCACTTGGACCGATTGTGTAACGATGTTAAATATTCGCTGTGCCAGCGAGCCCAAAAATGCTGCATCATTTGTTGAACAAGTTGCCAACGAGACAATCGGTTTTGTTGAATTGGTTTGAAGTCTGGGTCTGGCAACATGGTTAACGGGTGCCCAGTGAGGAAATGTCCTGGTGTTAGAGCGTCCTCTTCATCTGGCGACAATAAACATAAAGGTCGCGAATTTAATATGGATTCAACTTGGCTCAAGAAAGTTGTCATCTCTTCAAAATTTAATATGGTGTTACCAAGTACCCGTCGGATGTGGTACTTTGTCGATTTAACCGCTGCTTCCCACAGGCCGCCAAAGTTGGGTGCAGATGGAGGAATAAAGTGCCACTTCGTATTAAAATCTAATAAGAAATTTGAAATTGAGTTATTATGAGAATTTGATTTATTTAATTTACGAATTTCAGCAAATATATTGGAAGCACCGACAAAATTGGTACCATTATCGCTGAAAATATCAGCACATACTCCTCTCCGGGACATAAAACGTTTAAGCGCGGCAATAAATGCTTCAGTGGTTAGTTCACTAACCAATTCGATATGTACCGCTTTAGTACTTAAACATACGAAGATTGCAATGTATCCCTTATGTGGGGTGCTTTTTCGTCCGGTCATGGATTTTAACCAAATAGGACCCGCGTAATCAACTCCGGTTTGTAGAAAGGCATATTTGAAATTAACGCGCTCTGGTGGAAGATCTCCCATGAGTTGACTCATTGTATCTGCTCGTTGTCTGGTACAAGAGATACATTTCCGGATTCGTTGGCGGATAGCATTTTTACCATTAATGATCCAGTATTTCTGCCTGATTATTGATGTTAATAATGACTGGGAAGCATGAAGATATCTGGTGTGTGTTTCATCTATCAGCATTTGAGTAATAATGTGATCTGCTGGGATTATCATTGGAAACCTTGTGTCATACTGGATATTTGCATGGCGAATTCGACTTCCAACCCTCAAAATTGCATCAGTATCAAGAAATGGATTTAGAGAAATAATCTTACTTGATTTTGGTAAATGTTTCTTGTCACTTAATAGGTTTATTTCGGTAGCGAATGATTCGTTTTGTACCCATTTAATGATGAGCTGAGTCGCAGTTTTGAAATTGGTAGGAGATAGGATAAAAGTCCTTTCTTCTTTATTTATTGCCATTCTTACGTTAGTGATAAATTGTAGTAGACGGGCGACGATTCGAATTAATTTCGAAAACTTAGAATATTTTTCGGACAGCTCAACCAAGAAGTCGCTTTTGATGGTCGTAATATATTCATTTACATTTGATCGTTTTTTCTCGTGGTTGCTATGAGTGCGTTGTAATTTGTTTTGATCGGGCCACTGTTCCTCATGCTGGATAAGCCACGGCGGTCCTCTCCACCAAAGTTCAAATTCGATTAACACGGAAGGCAGGATGCCGCGACTGGCGCAATCAGCTGGGTTTTGATGTGTTGGTATATAATACCAGTTCGATCTGGTTGTGCTTGCTAAAATTTCAGCTGTGCGATTCGCTATGTACGTTTTCCAAGAGCGAGGATGGGACGAGAGCCACCATAACACGTTTGCGGAATCGCTCCACAAATATATACCAGCCGTTGGGCATTGGAGTGCTTGTACAACAGTTGTCATTAATCTTGTGAGAAGAAGAGCGGCGCACAGTTCTAAACGAGGTATTGATACGGGTTTGATGGGAGCCACTTTTGTTTTTGCTGTGACAAGATTTGTTTTTACTGTCCCGTTTGCATCCATGCATCGTGTGTAGATAACTGCCGAATATGCTAGTTCCGAGGCATCGCAAAAGCCATGCAGCTGAAATTCTAATGTTCCGGTATGCAGCCATCGGGGTAGGAAGATTCTCTCCAAGTGTTTAAATTCCGCTCTTAGTGCTGCCCATCGTTTGATGATAGTAACTGGCAAGGGATCATCCCATTGTAAATTTAGCAACCATAATGATTGAAACAAACACTTTACCATAATGGTGAATGGGGACAGCCAACCAATTGGGTCAAAAATCCTCGATGCTTCGGATAACATTTCCCTTTTAGTTGTTGCTGGATTTGGCTCAATTAAAACTTTGAAGTGAAAATTATCCGTTTTGGGGTTCCATTCCAAGCCAAGAAGTTTTACTGATTCTTTCCCTTCGTGAATTTGTACTGGTGAGAATTCTTGATCGTCTATTGGAATCGAGTTTAGTAGTGACGGGCAATTTGAGGTCCATTTTCGTAGGGGTAATCGAGCGGCAGCTAGAATTTTAATAATCTCGTCTCTCAGCGTATGAGCTTCTTCCTCTGAATTTGATCCGGACATTAAGTCGTCAACATATAAATCCTCCCTAATAACCTTTGAGGCGGCAGGATATTGATTCTGGTACTCATCAGCTAATTTAATTAAAGTTTTCGTTGCCAAATAGGGAGCAGATGCAGTCCCGTAAGTTACGGTTAGTAATCGATACTGTTGCAATTGGGATAGTGGATCTTCACGCCAACAAATTCGCTGGTAGTCAGTGTCTTGTATATTGACAGAAATCTGGCGGTACATTTTGACTATGTCCGCTGCGAATACAATCAAATGCTTTCTGAATCTCAGCAAAATGGAATACAATGTGTTCTGTACAGTTGGTCCCACCATCAACGTATCGTTAAGAGAAATGTGGTTTGAGGTTTTAGAAGACGCGTCAAATACCACCCGTAATTTCGTTGTGGTACTTGATTCCTTTTGCACTGCGTGGTGTGGTAAATAGTACGATTTGTCGTCTTCTACATCAATTTCGTCTGGTGGTATGAGTTTCATGTGGCCCATTGAAATATACTCTCGCATGAATGATATGTAAAGTTCCTTGATATGAGGGTTCCTTTGCAATTTGGTTTCAAGCGAAAAGAAGCGTCGTTTAGCTGTATTCAATGAATTTCCAAGTTTGTCTCTGTTAGGATTAAATGGCAGGCTAACCACGAATCTTCCTTCAGGTGAACGTCCATGTGTTTGCTCAAAATGATTTTCGCATAATTGTTCTTCGGTGGTCAAGTGTTTTTTTGTCGGGATTTCTTCGGTTTCCCAAAATTTTTGTAACGACGCATTGATATCCACTTCCGATAGGACGGTAACAGTTGCGCAACAGTTTTGATTGTGTTCGTTGATATTGCCGACTATGACCCAGCCAAATATGCTATTCTGCGCAATAGGAGTCCCAACGATCCCAGTCCTCTTTCCGTCTGTGATAATGTCGAAGAAATGGTCTGAGCCGATTAATAGGTCTATAGAGCTGGTTTCGTAATAATTTGGGTCAGCCAAGTCCAGCGACTTTAAGTGATCCCAATCTTGTGGACAAAAATTTGCTGACGGTAGTGGCATTGCAATTTGCGGTAATATCAACGCTTGAACTATTACATGTTGATTTACCTGGACGCGACTGTATACCTCTAGGCTGGTAGCTCGTTTGGCAGTGCCTGCGGTGGATGAACCAACTCCGGTGATTTTAACGTTCGCCTTTCGTGTGGGTAGCGATAGCCGTTTAACGCATGCTTCGGTTACAAAGGAGGCTTGGGACCCAGAGTCCAGTAACACTCGACACGTGTGCATTTCTCCGTATGTACTCTTGACATGTACAAGAGCGGTAGGCAAAAGTGCTTGACAGTTCTGCGTACTTGCAACGATTGGTCTCACTATTTTATCACTATTATTGTAAACATGTAATTTGTTCTGAAGTACTGGTTCAATTTGAGTGGTTGACGCTACGTTCGTTATTTCAGTAGGTGGATTCGGTGATATGTTGTTAGATGGTGTTGTTACGATGGGTGATGACCTGTTGAGTGACGAATCATGTGGTGTGTTGACTGAAGAATTTACTGTGTTGAATGAAGACCTATGTTCGCTTGGTGGTAACGTGGTAAGAAGTGCTTTAGATTGACTTAAATCACTGGTATTGACTGCGTGAGCAGACGTACTTGGTAAGTGCAGAAGACTGTTATGGCGTTTTCTGCAAATGTAACAAGATCTTTTCGATCGACACGATTGAACTGAGTGAGTTTCGCTCAAACAATTATAACAGCGTGAGGTTTTCTGGATATACGATCGCCTTTCTGACACGTCCATCTCCTTGAATTTCGGACACTGGTATAATAAATGTTCTACATTACATATTGGACAGAGTACAGCAGACGTTGGTATTGCTGTGTGTGATCGCCTGATACTTGAGCTTGCTTGAGGACTTGGTTTGCACACGATATCACGAATGCCCTCTAGAGTATCCGCTCGCATTAAAAGACAGTCGATTAACTCTTGTAACGTAGGGTGATCAATCTTGGCTGCGTGGTGTTGCCAAAATTGACGGCTTTCATCATCTAATTTGTTTGTTATAATATAGATGAGCCAAGGGTCTCTTGCTTCACCTTGTGCTCCGATAGCCTTGAGTCCCCTTGTAATCTCTTCTGTTGTGCTGGCCAATTTTCGTATATTCGACGAATTAACCCGGGAAATCGCTGGCATGTGGAAAAATGTGTCAATGTAGCTGTTGATTGTAGCCTTTTTCCGGTCGTATCTCTTGATGAGTATCTGGTAAGCCTCAATATAGTTGGCTTCCGTTACGCTTAAATGTTTAATTAGGCTCAGTGGTTCCCCTTTCAACAATCCCTTTAAGTATTGTAACTTTTGAGCCGCGGAAAGCGAAATCTTGTCATGAACGGAACTATTGAATAGATCGAAGAAGCTTTGCCAATCTTGACAATCTCCTTGGAATACTGGTATGTGCAGTCTCGGCAATTTGGTTTCCGTCATGCTTTGGTGGAAGGAGACTTCACCGTTACTGGTGGCGGTTCCCTGATTTAAATTGAAACTCCGTATGCGTCCATTGAGCAAAGCGACAGCATGGTAATACGTATCGTCAAATGCCTCAGCTTGGGATTCCACCTCTTGGTCTAACATAAACATGTTCTCCTCGATTTTTGTAAACTCGGTACATAGTAGGTTAGCTTTATCTACCCGTATTTTTATGTCCTCGATGTCGGTCGTAGCTTCAAGGGTTTGGGCAAACGTAAGTATTTTAGTCATTCGCCCCTTGAGGGAAGCACGCTGTCTTTTAAAAGCCTCCATACCGTTATTATTGTGCACACTGGTTTACTTAATACTAACGCGTGGTTGTGATTCACCTTGAAAATTTCACACTTATAAAAAAAAAAATTTTAATTGACCAAGCGAACAACGGTTTGATTATGATAACAGCACTATGAATATTGGTATTAATCTTACTTTAAACCGATTGATTTTAACAATATTAATCGTGTTAAACAAATGAAAATTAAATAAAATATTTAAATTAATTAAATAAAAATGATACTTAAGGTTTGTATGGTGTTGATTGATGGTTTCTGATGAATAATTGATCCCGTTGTAAAACCTCGTGGTTAAATTGGTGTGGTTTCTAATCTCCCGTTATGATTTCCCGTTATAATCCACTGGGTGGAGTGAGGTAGATTGATAATTCACTGGTTGTATCGGTTGGTTTGTAAATTTGCTGGTTACACATTATAAATTCACTGGTTGGAGTTCCATTTGGTACGTTGTAAACTCACTGGTTGTGGAGGTCGATTGAAAATTTGCCAGTTATAAATAATAAATCCACTGGCTGGTGAGACTGGTACGTTTTAAATTCACTGGTTGTGGTGGTCGATCGCAAATTTGCCGGTTATAAATTACAAATCCGCTGGCTAACGCAAGAATTTACTGGTAGGTTGTAAATTCCTTCCAACTTGATAACGTTCGGTTTTTCTCCAGGCTGGATAAATTTATTGGTAAATTCCGTTTCCGGCAATCCGGCGATCCGGCTCGAAGGACCAAATTATGTAGGGGCAATCCACTTTCCATGGAACGGTATAAATGTAGTGGCCTTGCGATTCGTTCCCTTGTTTGTAGAAGTGTGTGTGCGGCGGCCAGAAATAGTTTCACCAAAAAAAAACTGTGATTTAAATGTACAATAAACTTGTATGATAATTAATAAAACTTAAAATAATTTATTTTGATATGTTACAGTTTATTGAGTTTTTTTATAATTTTAATTGGTTTAATAATTTTACGACTGAATAGCAAGCCGCACACAAAAAGAATGAATAAATTTTCCGTCGTTTTTGGAATGTCATATTTGTTCTAAAAGGTTGTGGTACTAATTGTCGTTCCACAGTGTGGAATGTAATTTAACTGCACGCAACCCAACTTTCATTACGTTTTGGTGTAGTTGTGAACGAATGTGACGTATTACAAAAATGTCGGAATGTTTACAATTTTACATTGGTAAGTTTGCTAAATATTAACAATAATTAATTTGATTCTAAGTTAATGATATTTGCTTAATTCTAGGAATATTTACATATAAATTAAGATAATTGCATCTATATGCAGCATCATAACATAATTATAATGGTAAGTATAATGATAATAACAATGATGAATTGCAAATAATGAATTGCTCCGAATAAATAACCCTGTGATGTCGGTAGGTATAATGTGTTCCAGGTTGAGACTTTTACGGTAAGTACTCGTATATATGTTTCAGATTGAAATCACCGTGGGCATGAACATACTGTATTCCTATATTCTAACAAAGCAAGGTGGATATCTTCGTTTTCCTGATTATATTTTTTGCCGTTTGTACTCCTCTTTCTGCAGCTCCATTTGATTGGGGATATCTCGGTGAACTTGTGATCAATTCTATATTCCACTCTTTTGCGAATTCTTTAAATGCATAGCTATTAAACGGAACGTTATCACTTACAAACTGATTAGGTATGCCATGTGTGGCAAAGATGTTTTTTAATGCCCCGATTACATCTTGAGCCGTCTTATTTTTAATTTCAACGATCTCTAACCACTTGCTAAAATAATCTACCAGAATTAAATAATTTCTATTTCCTACCTCGCCAATATCACAAGCTACCTTCATAAAGGGTCTTGCTGGAATTTCACGCTGTTGTAAAGGCTCTTTAATATTTGCCGGTCGATATTGTTCACACAATGAACATGCTAAAATTAAATTTTCTATTTCTGAATTAATATTCGGCCAGAATAGAAGCTATTTTGCTCTAAGTTTTGTTTTGTGTATCCCTTGGTGACCTTCATGCAATCTTGCTAGCATCTCCTTTATTAATTTACGCGGAACTACTAATCTATTTTTAGAAAATATTAATCCGTTTTCCACAATTAGGTCGTCTTTATACTTTAAAAATCTTTTAACCCCCTCGTCTAGGTCAGTTTTATTTCTCGGCCAACCCTCTATAACGCATTTCATTACTTTATTTAGTGTATCATTTATTTTAGTTTCATTTCTAAATATTTCTTCCTTTTCTTTTCCTACATTTATTGTATGTACTATCTCTGCAAGATCTTCTTCTTCATTGTCTCCCTCAATATTGTTTCTTGATAACAGATCCGCTATTAACATCTTTTTACCTGGTATATAAGTTAATGTAAACTTATATATTACCAATTTAAGCCGCATTCTTTGAATTCTTGATCCGTGTGAGCCTGCTATATCTTTTTTCATTAAATTTACTAGAGGTTGATGATCAGTATGTATTTCCAATCCTCGTCCGTAAATGTAATGGTGGAACTTCTTGCATGCAAAACCAATCGCAAGAAGTTCTTTCTCGATCTGCGCATATTTTTTCTCGCAGTCTGATAAAGAACGTGATGCGTACGCTAAAGGTTTTCCTTCTTGTAAAAGTACCGATCCAATACCATCTTTTGAAGCATCCGTTTGAATAACCATATCCTTGTCTTTATTAAAAATTCCTAATGCCGGAGCTTCTTTTATAACATTCTTCAGCTTTTTAAGTGCTTCAGATTGCGTTTGTTCCCATTTAAATTCATTTCCCTTCTTAATTAATTCTCTTAGACTTGATGTTAAATTAGACATGTTTGGAATAAAAGCTCTCATGTAATTTGCCATGCCTAATATACTTTGAAGTTCTTTAACATTTTTGGGATTCTTAATATTTTCAATTGCCACAATACGTTTCGGGTCTGGTAATACTCCTTCCTTGGAAAATATGTGTCCCAGATATTTAACTTCCTTGAGCTTAAACTGAACCTTATTTTTATTAAATCGTATGTTCAATCTCCTTGCTCTGTTTAAAACTTCATTTAATATTTGTTCATGCTCCTCTTCCGTTCTCGCAGCTATAAGGATATCATCGATGTATATAAATACTCCTTTAATATCACCAAAATTGTTTTCATTTCATTTTTGGAAATATTGTGGGGCCATCGATATCCCAAAAGGCAATCTATTAAATTTATATGTGCTTTATATAGTACTAAAACAACAATAGTTACTAGATTCGTTATCAAGCTCGATTTGAAAAAAACCATCCTTTAAGTCTAATACAGTAAAATATTCCATTCCTACCAGATTTCCCGTAAGATCGTAAATCGAAGGTATATGATAAAATTCCGGTATGATGACTTCGTTTAATTCCTTTGGATCTAAGCATATTCTTAGATCTTTATTAGGTTTCTCGATTATTACGAGATTATTGATCCATTCCACAGCATAGTCTACTTTTGATATTATTCCTGCAATTTCCATTTTATCTAACGTCATCTTAAAATTTTCTTTTAGAGATATTGGAATTTTTCGCGCCCCTTTAATTACTGGTTGAGCATTATCTTTAATTTTGATGTGACATTTTGTTGGCATACATCCCAACCCATCAAATAAATGTTTATTATTTAAAATTATCTCCTCTTTGCTTTTAATTGCATGTACTTGTCTCTTGTCTTTTTCAATAGTAATTAATCCTAATAGTTTAATAGTTTTTAATCCCAGTATAGGACGTGTCTTATAATCTTCAACAATAATAAACTTTTGCATCGCATCAATATTTTTGTGCGAAATAAACAATTCAATTTCACCCAAGGGTCTAATGATGTGACCTCCGAATGCTTCTAAGACAATTTGAGTTTTTTCTAGTTTACTATTAACTTTTAATCTTCTATAGACATTCCATGGTAATATATTAAGGACGGCACCAGTATCAATTTTAAAACTCACATCTCTACCCTCAACTACAATATTTTCTAATAACTCATTATTTATGTTTACTGAATTAATTGTTACTATACTATTAATAGTAAAATCATCATCTGGTAAATTTACTACATGTACATTTTTAAAAAAACAAGCTGATTGAAAATGTCCTATTTTACCGCAATTATTGCATCTGGCATTAGATGCAGGACAATTATTTACAGTGTGATTTCTTTTACACTTTCTACATACAAAATGAACATTATTGTTATTACTTTCATTAAATTTTTGATAATTGTTTGTATTTCTACTACATTTATTATAATCAAAATTATTACCTTTACTATTGCTATTACCAAATATAATATTGCCGATCTCATATACATTTTTTCGCCAATTTTTTTTTTAAAAGATGGAACCAATGCACACTAACCCACCATACGGACACTTTTTTCATTAAAAAGTTTAGCTAAGACAACAATTTTTGTGAGACATCTAACGTTACATGAACAAAATTTTACGAACTTTAAATTTTTTTATCGATCTTTATTTTCGACGATTTGCACATGCTGGATGCACATGTTGAAGTATGTGCATATACTTGTTGGATAAAAACGTAAACAAGAAGCAAGATCAAGTTTGAATTTCTTCAATGGTTTTTGCTTTTCGTAAAATATTTTTTTTTGTTTGTGTCCTTTTAAAACAAAATTATGTTTTGTGTCCTATATTACCTACGAGTATGTACCTTATGAATGAACTGTGAAAATATTTTATGATACGAGAGACTCCATTAAAAAGAAGTTATTGTAAATAAGACTTATTATTATTGTAAATGCAACATTATTATTCGTATTATTAAGCGATAATTTGTTAATCCGTGGATAATTGATAGTAGGGATAATAAATATGTAGATTATATTTTTTTAATATTAAATCTAAGGAAGCATGCACGTGTTAATTTTATCTGAGTGTGTATTTTAAAAACGCATATGAACAAAATCGACCTTGAACTAGTGTATGAACTAGACATTTTTGTTTTATAAACTTATTCTTAGTGTGGAATACCGTCGATGACGTAAACTAGTTCAACGTTGCACTTTTTATTTATTTATTCTTGCATCGATTGGTTTTGATATCGAAAAAATCTGAGAATGATAAAATTTTATAAAAGGGCCCCAATTTATAAATATAGTCTAGGAAGTAAGAATATTATTAAATTATAGGAGCCTATTATAATGTAAAATATTATTTCGTTAAAGAAACAGCAGCAGATAATATTTTTTTATGAAAGCTGATATTCGATAGGAACTAGAAGAAACTCGCGTTTATACTTGATAAATTTGAATTTAGTTTGATTTCGGTTTGTTATTTATTTAGTAGAAATGTGGAAATGGGAATTGAAGGAAGACGAACAAATATGAATATTTATACAAAATATTTTTTTTATTTTTTCCTGTGATGTATGTGCAATAAACTTTTATTTAAAAAAGTCGAATATTATAAATGTATTGTTTCTCCA
The DNA here is from genome assembly GCA_947310385.1 of Nephrotoma appendiculata. Lineage (NCBI taxonomy): Eukaryota > Metazoa > Arthropoda > Insecta > Diptera > Tipulidae > Nephrotoma > Nephrotoma appendiculata. The sequence goes on along the minus strand of OX371224.1, from coordinate 174,537,608 downwards.
AAATTATTTTTCCGAGGAATTAAATTATTTTTCCTTTAAATATTATAAACTTTTAACAGGAGAAGCTGCCACATTAGTTCGTCATATCGCAGTAACTGAGGCAAACATAGTGCGGCTACGGAGAAGATTAAATAGAGATACGATAAAAAAAGGCTCGTGATGACAAATCTCATAAAGCAGTTTGTTGATAAGCCAGATATATCAAAGGTTTCGCCTAAGGCGCTTCATCAAATAGCTGACGTATCGGATGAAGTTCTGAGATGATTGAAGGTGTTAGCCGAAGCGGAAAAAGGGACCCATGGCTCATTCATATTTTGGTAAACAAATTGGATAGTGTGACTAAGGGCAAATGAGATAACTGTAGAGGATTTCCCTACAATGAGAAGATTTTTCCGATTTTTAAGCAAACGAAGTGATTTATTGGATGCTATAGAAGTCAATAAAGTGTCGACCAGCAATCGAGTTAAATCCTTCCAATCAAGTGCAGAGCCTTTGTGCCTTAAATGCTCGCAAGGCCATTACCTCAGTAAATGTGACCAGTTTCTTTCCTTAAGCGTTAATGATAGACAGGTAGGTTTTGTGCCTGAGAGAAAGCTGTGCTTAAACTGTTTCACTCCAAGCCATCAGTCAATCGTATGCAGCTCGAGTTATACATGCGGTAAATGCCACAGAAAACACCATCTTATGCTACACACCGAAGATGCAGTCAGGCCAACAGCGAACACGGCTACTAGAAAAAACATAGAAGAGGCTATGACTCATGTCGTTGTCAAATGCAGCAACCATATCAAGTTTCCAATCATTATTACCAACAGCAGTATTTCGAGTTCCAATCTGGAAATCTACAAATATATGCAGAATGTTGCTGGACTTGGGATCTCAAGCGTTATTCATTACCGAGGAATGTATGCAGCGTTTAAAGCCTACGAGATCAAAGGCAAACTTCGCAATAAGGTCACTACGAGAGTTTCAGCTTGTGTCACACTGAAATCCTTACACTCGACAAAGAATGAGGTGCTGATTTTTTTTTTAAATTTTACTGTTACATTTTTGGTTTTACGCAGCAGTGTCTAATAAAGAAACTACAACATTTTCATTGTGAACTTTTAATTTTTTAGGTAACATAAAATAGCAAATATGATTAACAATTAGCTTTTCTGAGAATCTGAAATTTTCATCAAAAAATATTTACTGACGTAAAGTAATGTTAAGAGTTAAATGATACAGAAAGAAAATAATTTCTTTAAAAAAATAGAATTCTAAAAGTTTTGTTTAAATTTGAAATACTTTTTAACTAAATATTAATAATTATTATACCTTATTTAAAAGAGAATAGAATCAGCTTTTTAAAGAAATTAATACTTGGAAATAAAAATAGTTATTTCTCAAGATATTGAAATTTCTTTAATACAAGGTGCTGCGTTGGAAGGCTGCTCTTTAAACGTGTATAACTTGATAGGGGGGCTTTAACGTGCAAAGTGACAGAAGTAACCTTACCTTCGTTTTGATCAAGGAATCTAACGGTACCATTCGTATTAGCTACTTTAGGGACACCCTGTATGTATAGATGATAATTAATATAAATATGGGCAAATATTTGAATAATAAAAATTTAAGATTTATTTACTTAAATTTTTAATATTTCTTAATAAATTTTGAGTTTGAGTTTCTTGTATTTTTTAAGTTCTGGAATACGATTCCAAATTAACCAGAAACTTGAATATTGCGGAAATGGGATTCTAAAATTAATTGTTTTGGAAGTTGTGACATTGTATTGGAGTGAAACTTCATACTTATGCTTTTCTCATAAATTAGGAGATCCCAGTTATTTTTAGCCGAAAGTCCGGAAGTGGCGTAGGAGCCTTTTCGGTTTGTGCAAATATTTTGCAAAGTGTATTATTATAATTAGAAAAAACATTATGAACTAAAAGATTCTAAATTAAATTCACAATAATATTGGCTAAAATCAGTGTTTCAATGGAAATGGTAATTTTAACAGAAAACTGTTTATCAACAAAATTCAGGCTTTGTACAGCCAGACTTTACTATAATAAAAGAGACCGCGTTAATTTTAGAAGTGGCAGCAATATTATATATATAATGCCGCCCCGGTGGCAAAGTGGTTAGCATGCTTGCTCCAGCTACCGGAGGTCCTGGGTTCGATTCCCGGTGGTGACAAGGAAAAATTTCACGGCTGGTTCAGGATCAATGAATTAGTCACTCATTATCCGAAATGAAAATATGATTATGAAACCTCATTTGAGGCGGCCAAATCCCTTGATGGGATGTATAGTGCCAGAGAGAGAAAGAGAGCAATATTATATACATACTTTTATATAACATTCACGAAAAAACCATTAAAAACCAAAAGATTGTAAATTAAATTTGAAACAAAATTTGTTCAGATCATTTTAATTTATTTTACGTATTAAAATAAAGTAAAGTAACCATGAAACATGTTGATCTTGCGATTTTTGTTATTTTCTCACAGAAAAGCAAGGTCTGATGAAAACATCGCTGCTGTGCGAGCTGCGAAAGTGTACGGGAAACTCCTTGGCAGTTAAATTTCTCGTCATTCACAAGATCTTGCCCCGCGACTTCAGCTTGGCAAATTTAGTGTAGAGGCTTGGGTCTACACCCGTATAAAATCCAACTGACCTAAGAACTTAAGGTAAACGACCATAGACAACGCCGTAAGCTAGCTGGTTTAACTCTGGAGCAGTTAGAAGTTAACCCAAATTTCGCTAAAAAATCATCTTTATCGACTTCTTCCTTTGGGGCTACCTTAAATTGCAGATCTATGCGAGTAAATCGCAAACAATTGATGCCCTCAAAGTAAACATAACGAACGCCATCCAGCAAATTCAGCGAGATTTATTCGATTCATTGAAAATTGTACCTCCCCAATACGTCCCACCAAGCAAAACCACAACGGACATTTGAATGACGTTATATTCCAAGCTTAAATACCATAAAATATTATTACAAACAAAAAATTTCACACAACATGTTTTATTTACAATTAAAAATCGAGCATCCTCGTAAATTTAATTTCAAACACATTAGTTTGAAGTTTAGCTTTGATAATGATGTTAAATTGACATCGAAAGCTTAGAAATTAATTATTATAAATTTAAAATCTGAGCCATATACCAAAAAAACCTTATATTTACTATTATTTACTCATAAAATATTTTCCAAATACATTAGTTTGGTTAATTTTTAATTTTTATCGGAAATGATGACTTTTTCTAAAATAAAACTTTATGTCACAAAAGTTCGACATCTATATAGCCCAGTCGGATTGACTAATCTGTATCAATTTGTATTAATTGCGAGATTCTTGCGAGATTTAGTGGGAATCTGTGTTCCAGAAGTGGCAGCTTCCACGGAAGCTTTTTCAATTTTTTCACTGATGTTAAAAAGTTATAGATTTAAAGATTAAAGTTTTAAATAAATTTGAAGATTAAATTTACAACAAGGGTTGATTTTGTTGGTTTTCTGAAGTTTACGCGGGAATTATGATTTTTGATTTTTGATTTCTGTTCTAATTTTTCGCTTTAGAAATCAAGTTTGATGTATTCGAGATCTATGTATACATTCGTGGTAAAAAAAAGTGGTGTTGGCCACAACATATTCACCAATCCAATTGTTTACAAGTTTTTCTGCATCAATGCACTTTGTGCCAATAATATTTGCCACGGAGATGCTGGCGTTCATGCGTAATGTTTACAAAAAATGTCAACAAAAGTTTCCTCTATATAATATACTCGTAAAGGTTAGTAACATGATACTATAAGTAACTTGTACTATGGAATTTTACTGGAAATAAAATAATAAATTTTAATTTTCATCCCCATGCTTCTTTTATTGCTCCAATTTTAAAAATTCATAAAATTAATTTACATTTAATTGTGTGACGATATTTTAAAAAGTTAAATGACAATCGTTAAAAAATCCAAATGTAATCATTTATTAAATTTGGTTATGCAACCAGTTGCAACTTATTATTTTAAAACAAAAAATCTATATATATATATAAATCTAAATCTAAAATCTGATTCTATTTCCTGCCAATCAAATTAGATTTTTCATTTTGAATTAATATTAGTGAACTATTTCCATGTTCCAGGAAATCGCTTAAATAAGTGAAACAATCCCACCAACCAACTAGTTGAAATTACTCAGTCGATAAATTTTTCGTAATCAGCAATAATTTTAATTTTTATTTTTACCAAACCACTGGACTTTTCGCGACCAGGAGGTCAGTAGACTTACTTTGGCAAAAAATCTGAGGAGGAGTTACACGAAACTGGGGATAATCACTTGATTACGCCGAGTTATCAAAATACTTTATTATGCAATGTAAATTACTAAATGGGTACAAGACTCAGTCGTAATATAAATAAATAAAAAAATAAAAAATATCCAGATATCATTACATAAGTCAATCATCTGTTACACCGCTAAGAAATATTAAAAAATTTAAGGTTTATTTAATTTGTCCATATTTCATACTTAAATCGTTAAAAAAATTGGCTACCTGCTTTTTAATATTATTAATGTATATTACATCTTGTAATTTGTATGTTATATTAATAACTATCGTTTATATATTAGCATTAGAATAAATTGCAGTCGAGAGTACACGATCAACGTAAAAAATAAGAAGAAATAAAATAGGAATTTAAATAATTTCGTTTTTCTGTTTATAATATTTAAAGGAAAAATAATTTAATTCCTCGGAAAAATAATTTTGGAGAAACAATACATTTATAATATTCGAATTTTTTAAATAAAAGTTTATTGCACATACGAGGGTATATCAAAAAGTCTTGCAATATCATATGAAAAAAAAGAGTGAGTGAGACAACAATATATTTTTCAAAACCATTTTTTGTCGCGATGAAACTTCTAGAAGAACATTTCGATGTAAATTTTACAGTTCGTTTGTTTTTGTCAATTTAGTAACACGTGTTTTGAATTTTTCTTAAAATGAATGAAATTGAATATCGCGCCATTATTAAATTTTTCTGTAAAGATGGACAAAATGCAATTTATATATTCAACTATATATCAAAAGTTTACGGGGAATCTGCACCATCATATGCCACAGTAACAAGGTGGGTAAAATTATTCAGAAGTGGTCGGGAGTCATTAGTAGACGACAACCCCTCGGGTCGGCCAGCAGATGCTATTAGCTATGAAAACGTAATTTTGGCCGAATCAATTGTATTGGAAGACCGGCGTATTTCTATTCCAGGGTTAGCGTGGAGACTTTCCCTTTCATACGGTACCACATATACTATATTACATGACCATCTTCACATGTCGAAAGTAAGTGCGCGATGGGTTCCCCGTTTCTTGAATGCAGAACAAAAAAAAATGCGTGTTCAAACTTCAAAGGCGATTTTAGATATGTACAAAGAAGATCCAGAAAATTTCTTGGATAACATAATAACAGGCGATGAAACATGGCTTCATCACTGGGATCCGAAATCCAAACAAGAATCGATGCAATGGATTAAACGTAGTGAACCACCACCAAAGAAATTCAAAACTCAACCGTCTGCTGGTAAGGTTTTGATAACAATTTTTTGGGATGCTGAAGGAATTTTGATAATCGATTATATGCCAACGAAAACCACAATCACAGGCATATATTACGCAGAGATTTTGCGAAAATTGAAAAAAGCGATCCGGGAAAAACGGCCAAGGAAAATTTGGAAAAAAATCTTGCTTCTTCACGACAATGCACCAGTGCACAAGGTTAATATTGTTCAAGCTGCATTAAAGGACTGCGGCTTCGTGGAAATTCCGCATCCACCGTACAATCTAGACTTGGCACCCAGTGACTAGTTTCTGTTTCCCAATTTGAAAAAAAATACTAGGGGGCCGGAAATTTTCCAGTGACTATGAAGTACAGTCTGTTGTAAATTAATATTTTATGGAGCAAAAGAAATCTTTTTTTTTAGAGGGTTTAGGCAAGTTAATTGATCGATATGACAAATGTATAAACCTTAAAGGAGATAATGTCGAAAAATAAAAATATTGCTGTCTCACTCACTCTTTTTTTTCATATGATATTGCAAGACTTTTTGATTTGCCCTCGTACATCACAGGAAAAAATAAAAAAAATATTTTGTATAAATATTCATATTTGTTCGTCTTCCTTCAATTCCCATTTCCACATTTCTACTAAATAAATAACAAACCGAAATCAAACTAAATTCAAATTTATCAAGTATAAACGCGAGTTTCTTCTAGTTCCTATCGAATATCAGCTTTCATAAAAAAAAATTATCTGCTGCTGTTTCTTTAACGAAATAATATTTTACATTATAATAGGCTCCTATAATTTAATAATATTCTTACTTCCTAGACTATATTTATAAATTGGGGCCCTTTTATAAAATTTTATCATTCTCAGATTTTTTCGATATCAAAACCAATCGATGCAAGAATAAATAAATAAAAAAGTGCAACGCTGAACTAGTTTACGTCATCGACGATATTCCACACTAAGAATAAGTTTATAAAACAAAAATATCTAGTTCATACACTAGTTCAAGGTCGATTTTGTTCATATGCGTTTTTAAAATACACACTCATAAAGACAAGCATGCTTCCTTAGATTTAATATTAAAAAAATATAATCTACATATTTATTATCCCTACTATCAATTATCCACGGATTAACAAATTATCGCTTAATAATACGAATAATAATGTTGCATTTACAATAATAATAAGTCTTATTTACAATAACTTCTTTTTAATGGAGTCTCTCGTATCATAAAATATTTTCACAGTTCATTCATAAGGTACATACTCGTAGGTAATATAGGACACAAAACATAATTTTGTTTTAAAAGGACACAAAACAAAAAAAAAATATTTTACGAAAAACAAAAACCATTGAAGAAATTCAAACTTGATCTTGCTTCTTGTTTACGTTTTTATTCAACAAGTATATGCACATACTTCAACATGTGATCCAGCATGTGCAAATCGTCGAAAATAAAGATCGATAACAAAATTTAAAGTTCGTAAAATTTTGTTCATGTAACGTTAGATGTCTCACAAAAATTGTTGTCTTAGCTAAACTTTTTAATGAAAAAAGTGTCCGTATGGTGGGTTAGTGTGCATTGGTTCCATCTTTTAAAAAAAAAATTGGCGAAAAAATGTATATGAGATCGGCAATATTATATTTGGTTATGTGTATGAACACTCCATGTGTATATTCATTGACAGATTGTACCATCCTACAAGGGCACGTTCAGTCATCACGAGGTGCGTTCACATACATATACAACACTAATTTAAGCGATGTCTTCCTTCGATTGTTCTCAGCAGTGTTGTGCGTCTACGCGTACTTCCGAATTATCTACAAGTTGGTATAGAAAATAGCGTAGACAATTGATTTTTGAGTAGACAATGTCGAGAATCGGTAGAATATGTAGACAATTCGTAGAATATGTAGATTATTACTTTTTCGTTGTTTTGTTTCATTATTTTTCTATATGGTGTCATCTTTTAGTTTTCCAGTTTAAATTGGGATTTATCTATATTTTGGCAGTTGAAATTCAATTTTTATTGAACAAATGAGATTGAAAATCTTGAAAAATCGATCTTCAATATTGGTACAACCATAAGCGCTTTACTAGGCTAAATTCGGCTATGGTTTCGCTGTGCCAAATGTACCGTCTGTCATGAACATTTTCGAAACAAATACTTCATTTATGATTTTAACATCCTTTTTTGAACAACGTAGTCGGGTTGGTATTACTACAAAGTGTGATTATTTACTATTTTTGGTTATATTTTAATCAAAACTAAATACAAAAGAAAGATGTTTCTTACAGATTCACTGGTTATTATTATCTGGTTATTCACTGGTTTTCGAAACTAAAATTGTCTGATAGCTGTGATGATGATCTTGTCTTGAACAAGAATACAAATGGCGGTATTTTAATTGTAGGCGATATCCATTTTGCTGATGTTAGCTCAGGATTACATTTGTCCCCGAGATATACCAATTGATTATCAATCGATGTTTGGGTTTCGTAGTCCTTTTTCATTGGAGTAATCTTTCTTGAAATTGGGGGCGAGTGGCAGAGTTAGATAAAATAACCACAACTTTGATCACCCAAGTCAAGCAACCATTGCTTAGATTATTACAAGGTTATGGGGTATATCCTCTATCCGGTCGCAAGTTAAATATTTGCGATCAGAAATATGGCTACTAGATTTATTTTGCCATGCCAATTGACACATTTTTTTTAAATTTAAATTTTTTTTGCGATTGTTAAGTAGAAATACATAAAAATACTGCGACCTCTGAAAAGGCGTAGCAGTCTTTTCGTAGATTTCCACTCTACAATCGCAAAATAAATTTAAATTTAAAAAAAATGTGCCAATTGGCATGGCAAAATAAATCTAGTAGCCATATTTCTGATCGCAAATATTTAACTTGCGACCGGATGGAGGATATACCCCTATGAGTGACCGCTTGGGATCATAATAGAAAAAAGTGAATAATAAAATGGAATGAAACCTTCTCCCCCCCCCCCATCTCCTGCCCAGTATACCTGGAAGCTGGCTAGGATTCAATGGGTCAATCATTTTTTGATCCATATTCAAAATGATTACAGAAGCCAATGCTACAATAAATAATGCAACCCGGCAAATATCCGATAATGGAATACAAATCTGCCGAATAATCGTAGCATCGTAACAGGATTCCATTCAAAAATACAAACAGAACATTCAATATTGATACGATCCAACAAAAGACGTAGATAGAACCACCAAGGATGAGTTTTATGAACCCACAAGCCACAAAAGCAAGGACTTACAAGATAATGATCAACATAAGACAAGGAGATGGGTAAACAAGCAATATAGACTCTGTGCGTAAAGGGCAACGAGTGAGTGGCGCAGACATTTACAGTGACCACCAACTGGCAAAATACCATAATTCAAAATTAAACCTGTAAAAAGCAGCAAAGTCGGAAAAAACCTAACATCTACAGATTAAAAGATGCTGGGCACTGAGAAACACATTCTGTGAAGCCAATGAAGAAACAGCCATTAGCGTAGGGCAATCATGGAAAAAAAATCTAAGAAACCTATACCGAAACAGCTATCAACGCACTCGGGTTGGGTACCAAGAATTCAGACGCAAACCCCCTGGATCAAAATATGGTGACCTAAGCGCTTGTATAAATTAGCACGATATATATCCCTCTTCAACATAACCATAAAGATATTAGCAATGGTCATCCTTTATAGAATTTCACCGACAGTTAATTCAAAATTAAGAAAGGAACAAACTGGCTTCAGACCAGGGCAAATTTGCTCCAATGTTATATTAAAACAAAACGAATCTTCATTGAGGAGCCTGATGAACGGAATTCATCACTGACATTATTCAAATCTAGCAAGAGAAGTTGCCCTCAAAATAAATATCAGAAAAACAAGATGATGAGGCTAAACACACCAATGAAATCGTATAAGTTGGTTGTGTACTTTAGTGAAAACGGATAGCACGGATGAAGTTATAAAAAAACAAATCAACAAAGCTAGAATAAGATTGAACTTGGTAAACAAAGTCTGGAACATATCTATCCTATCCTGCAAACACTAAACAAAAAATGTTTAATTCGTATGTGAAAACAGTGTTGCTGTACGGTTGTGAAACTTGGAAGCGTACACATACTATCGAATACGTTACATGTATTTGTAAATAAATACCTTAGAATAATACTGATGGCCCAACAAAACAATAAATATTGATCTCCTTGAGATGGAACACTGGCCCACATTGAGAAAGTCACAGAATTAAATGACAAGCAGGTCTTCTCAAATGGCACCCAGGAGAGAGAAGGGAAGTCGTTGACCAGTTCTAATATAGAAACGAACGATGCTAGCAGAAGTAAAACAACATAAATGCGTGGGTGGAAATCAAATCAATAGAACCCTATAACGTTTGACGGTCCAGCCCAGTAGACTCCCTGTCCTCCTAAATTGTAGATACAGAGAAAAAACTTTGCTTTAAATATCAAGTGAGCCTTCGGTCATATTTTGGCATTTATTATATGAACCCGAGGAACTTGCACTCGTATGGTCGGTTTTTTTGCCTCAAAAGTTTTTTATGTTTTATCATTTTATTCCAATGGTAATAATGTTGAACCAAATATAGTTGAAAATTGTAAAGGGTCTTTCAATAGGGACGCTCGAAATTTGTTAATCAAATCTGTAGTGAATTGTTCAGTAGTGTATGACAAATTACCATGGAAGTTTATCGGCCAACTTAACTTTCACGAACATTCGGTTAGTTCCTGCACCTCTCTTGCATCATTTAATCCTCCCAACATAGGCCCTATTTAAAGCCAATTTTTATCATGTAAACGGTTTTAAAATTATTTAACTTTGTTCATTTAACGATTTCGCACTTTACTCGTAACATAAACATATGTAAATATGTGTCTTTACCACATCATATTTTTCAATGTGAAAGAAAGAATTTTAATAATTGCCAACAGAAAAAATAATTTTTGACATTGTCTACATTCTCTACATTGTCGACGCCATTTTCTTAATTGTCTACATACATTGTCTACACGTGTACAATAATAATTATCTACGTGGTGTAGACAATACGGCACAACACTGGTTCTCAGTTGTATGGGGTCGATATGGTAAATTTCCAAGTTAAAGCATTATCTATATTGGTACGACTATATATCAGAATAGCTGTCTCACAATGCGATATCGTTGCAGTACATGGCCCACTTGACAATTGCCGAGAAGAGATGAAGAAACGTATGTGAGCCTCGGTTTGTACAAATTTCATAATGCCCGAATCAAAAGTTTAAGAAAGCTTTATTGGGTCTGATAATTCACTGTTGACTCAGTTTACTACTTAACGGGCTTACGGCCTTTTTAAAATATAAAAATTTAATTTACAAAGTGCATGGTTTAATATCCATTAAAAATTGCTATTTGGATTGCATATCATGACGAATTTATACCTATATTAGTGGAAGCTTATCGATTGCAAATGAATCAACATATTAAGTAAATCAAATAAAATCAAGTTTTAGAAAACCACAATCAACTTGCATTTCGGATTCAAACACACTCGAGAAAGACAGAGCGATAGAAGAACAAAAGCAAAAAACATGTTCTTCCACTTCAAACTACATTTTGAATTAATTAGTCATAAATCACAAAATCTAAACAGAAATTATATAATTTAAGAACTATAAATTTGAACAACCAAAATAGTTTATTTGATTATAAACAGCCAGTAAACAATAAAGTCTGGAACTGACTATTAGATATGGAAGTTTTGGCAATTACAGATTTTCAAATTTCATGTGGAAACTAAATTACAAAAATAATAATCGGTAAAGGCCTTGAAAGGTTGTCTACATTATTGGCAAATTTCTAATTCTGAAAATTAAAAAAATTCTGGATTGGATTGGATTTTAATTTATGTGGAGCATTCAACTCATTTACGAATAATCCCCAAAATAGATATTGGACCACTTGATT